>JANAVB010022999.1:5140080-5740080 GCA_029216955.1 Iris pallida
TTAGCAAGTGGGTTGGGCTATGGGCTCCTATGTGCCAAGTTGCTAATTAATGGTTCAACCATAAGTCATGGCTTTTGACTTAACTATTCTAACTTGAGTTTAATGACTAAACCATAGGTTAACTCTAGTCTAACTAGGGTTGCATGACCTAACCAAGTCCAAACACAACTAGGGCTAGCTTCTAGGTTAGTCTACCAAGGTCAATGCTAGTCAAAGTCAACCTAGTCAACCATCATTCAAATAATTCCAAAATAAATCCTAAACATTCCCATAAATTCAACTAATTATAATAAATTCAAATAACCCCAAAAATAACAAAAATATCTTTAAACTAGAAATGTGGTAGTGACAAGTACTATGCTCCTTTATAGTATCGTGCTACTCGTGCTTCCTGTAAATCATGTCGAATATCCCAAATGTTCGAGACCTCATTAAGGCTTCCAAGCCATCCTCACATAGGACTTTGTTCTCTAAATAGAACAAATAGTAGACAACAATGGTTACGGGTCTGTAACAGCATAGTTTTCAAAGGATTACCAACTGCCAATAGCGGTCTTCTGTCTCTTCACTCGCTTAGACACAGGTTCTGCGAGATCTGCTTCCACATGATAGGTGAAAAAATCCTCTTCGAAGTTCTTATGCCTCCTCACTCGCTTAGATACGGGTTCTGCGAGTTCTAGTTTAACAGTTGTTTTTTCAACAACAACTTCTTCTTGAATTACAACTTCATAAGGAGCTTCAGCCTCATGTGCACCCACACTATTCTTCAGAATATTCGTAAGAACAATATTCTTGTGGCTTGCTAATTTATCTTCAATGAATTTTGTATTACGAGATTCAATGATATGATTTGATTCAACATCAAAAAATCTTCGACCATCACACTTATCGACATAACCCAAAAATATTGTCTTCGTAGTCCTTATTCCAAGCTTCTGAATGTCTAAATCCGAAAGCTTAACATATGTTAGACACCCCATACTCGAATAATATTCAAGTTGGGTTTGATCTTGAACCAGAGTTTATTACGAGTGACATCAAAAGTTGTATACGATACTCTATTCATAATGAAAGCAGTCGTAAGCACTACTTCACCCTAGAAGCAATTTGGAAGACGCGCAGTCAACAACATTGAGTTCATCATCTCTGTTAACGTTTTATTTTTTCTTTCTGCAATACCATTTGATTGAGGAGAGTACAGAGCATTCATCTCGTTGATAATTCTATGTTCTCTGTAAAATGATACGAATTTATGAGACCTACACTCTCCATCTCGATCACTTCTGGGTCTCTTGAGTTGTTGTCCGATTTGAAGTTCGGCTTCAGCCTTGAAGTCCTTAAATTTTTCAAACGCTTCATCTTTAGACTTAAGCAGATAAACGAACGCGTACTTTAAAAAATTATCGATAAAAGTAATGAAATACTTCATCCCGGTCTTTGTGGAGAACTTTTTAAAGTCACATATATCTGAGTGCACTAACTCCAGAAGATCTGTACTTCGGTTTAACCACTTGAATGGTTTTCTAGTGATCTTTGTCTGCACACAGACCTCACACTTCTCCAACTCCTTACCCACACATTTGGAGATAAGCCCTAAGGTAGACATCTTGCTAATTCTTTTATAATGAACACGTCCTAGTCTATTATGCCATAACTCAAGAGAATAATTAGAAATAGAGACTGCATTAATTATCTCAATTAGAGTTACAAGCTGATATTTGAACATCCTTTTGGTACATAAAGCTTTTTTGAAGTAGGTTCCTTTATATGACATAACTACTTGACCAACGTTAATGTCCGTTCTTAAGCCTGCATTATAGAGCAGAATTCCATAGACCAGGTTCTTGGCTATCGCTGGTACGTGCTTCAAATCCTGAAGAGTCAGCAACTTTTTCGAAGTCAGTTTCAATATCACTGTCTCGATCCCCAGCAGTGTAGCTTATGTCTGGTTTGCCACCATAACCTTCTCAGATGTAGGCTTGTATGTGGTGAACCACTCCTTCTTAGACAAAACATAGCAGGATGCCCCAGTATCCATCCACCAGTTCTTGTCAACACTAGCCGAATCAACCTACGCAATCATAGCAACAAAGTTAGCCTCATATTACTCTTTATGTTTAGGATTTTTCTTGTTGTCTTTTCTCCAGTGGCCTTTCTTGCCACAGTTGAAACGAGACCCAAGTGCTTTGGACTTTTGCTTGAACTGAGACGACTTTCAGTGAATGAACGTCCTACTTTTTATTGTAAGAAGCCTCTTGGAGTCTCCAGCTTGAACTAGATTAGCCTCAGCCATATGTTCGGATAAGGTGTCCACTTTGAGTTGAGACATCAACTCGTCTTCAACAGGAATCCAGTACAAAAGGTGTTCAAGATCTACCTCTGTCACTACCATAATTTTAGTTTGAGGGTATTTTTATCATTTTTGAATTATTTGAATTTAATATATATTATTAGGAATTTTTTAAATAATTTAATTGAATGATGTGATTTAAATACTAATATAATTATTGCCTTGTGATTTGGTTAGCCTAACCTAGATTGGACCTAACCTAGATGGGTCATAACTAACTTAGTGAGCCACTTTGAGAATTAGATGGTTTGGTTAAGGGGTTAAGTCAAGTTTAGTTATGGTTAAGTAATTTGCAAGAAACTAGGATAGAACCCTTTGTTCTAGGCCACCCATTAGCCTTGATTCAATCCTAGCCATAGGAAGAAACAAAAAAAATCCTAACCCTAAGTATTCTGACCAGCCAAGACCCCCCCTTGCCTATATAATGCCTCTATAGGGATTTGTGCCTCTTTCTTTATTAGTTCTTCATTTTCTTAAGGAATAGGTAAGCCTCCATTAAATTTCTTCCTAGTTTAATCAATAGGACTCCTTTTTGATTGGGATTTCTTCCATTATGATCTAACCAATGTTCACTTGCTGATGGTGGAGTCCAATCATAGATTTAAATCAATTTGATTGATTTGGTGGCTTGTGGAGATTCCCTCTTTGAAGAGTTTTTTGTGTTGGAGAACACCATAGGTAAAATCCTAATCCACCCATTAAATTTTAGTTTTAATTGCATATTCACCTAGTCCTAGGTGTCCTGGTTCTGTAGGTATAGGATTTTCTATTTTTTTTTGTCCTGTACGTGTATGTATCGGACACATATCAGTGGCATGCGCATGTGTTCGACAAAATGCCCTTTGGCATTTCGTTCGAGATTTCAAATTGTGTTTGAATGGAAATTCTCATTTTGATGTCGCTTACACAATTGTGTTTTACTGGGGTGGTTTTGAGTCGTGTTCGAGTCACAATAGACTCGCGGACACGGTCGTGCGCGCCTGGGCGTACTGTCCTACTACCCACAGGGTCGTGCGACTCATACAGGACACGTGGGCACGTGCCATTGGACATGGAGCTTGGGGCAGTGTCTGACATGACACTCCCCAAGTCTCGTGTCACTTGGTGGCTTGTCGTGTGCATGCGGACACGTGCACAGGCCAACCGAGATCGTGCAGTCTCGTGTGCGCATGTGTTTTGGTTTAGACACATTCGTGTCTGGTTTCTGGACACGAAATTGATTATAGGACACAAACACAATGTTGTTATTAAGTACCAACCAATTGCAAGGATTATTGAATGATATTTCATAGTCGAATGGGAATTCCCCATTTATTCTGATACTGTCATGTATCAGTGGTTGTTTCACTGTTTTTTTATTCATGTTTGAATTTCGTTTAATAATTTATAGTATGTATTATGCTAGGTTTTAATTACTACACATTTAATATCATGTTAGGACTGTAGGATGTTTAACCCAGTGATTTTTGGCATGAGTGATGATTCCTTCATGAATAACACTGTTAACTAGAAATCCTGAGATTCCTTTGTTAAACTGATTTTGGTTGGTTTAGGATTTAAATATATAGAGGTAAATATATACACAAATGTTTGAACAATGGTCACATGAGTTGATTTTCTATTCTTTTTCCTAACTGTTGAATTGGTTTCCTCCTTTTTTTACTTAACAGAGTTGTGTGTTTAAATTCCTATTTCCTGAAATAGGATTCACTGTTTTGAGTTCACTGGCTATTCCAGATTTTCTTAACTTGAAATTGATTTCCTTTCTTCCTGTCACATGTTCATCCTGCATGAGATTTGTATACGTACACACATTGTTGTGAAACTGAATTGGGTTTTCTACTTATTTGCATTACTTGTCAACTGTTGTTTCAAGTATTAAATGGCAAAATGTTCATTTGTAGACTGAAATTGATTTTGCTCATACTGAACTGAAGTTGATTAAATGACCAACTGTTTCTGTGCAATATTGATTCACTGTTTTGGTTTCCTTCCTCTTGCTAACTAAACTTGCAAAACCTGAGTTTGATGAACTGATTAGTGATTCAATATATATATTAATATCTGAGATTTTATTGTGATGTTGAACTCAAAAACTGAGTTCTTATAACCTAAGATAGGACCCTGAAATTGCCTGAGGTTGGGAACTCAACATCTGAATTCATTCAATCTGAGATAATATAGGATTAATATGAATTGATTTCCCTTATTCCTTTTAACTGAATTGGTTTTCTTTCCATTTTGCACTGACACATAGCTACATAACCACACACATATTTCCTGTCATTTCCTGCAACTAATGACACACAAAAACCTGAACTCATGAACCACACACAAGTTCCTGATGCTTTATAAACACACACACACTACATACATGTTCTGCACACTGTTTATAAGCACACACACAACATACATTCCTGCCACACTGCATACATGTTTCCTGTACACTAATGACACACACAGGGTTCCTGGAACAAACACACACTGTTGAAGAACTGGATTGGGTTCCTGTCACACATGGGTAGCCCTATCACTCACCCTCTATTTTCTATCCCTCTCTATATATCCTATTTCCTATGTAATATAAGTATATATGTAATGTAGGTAAATATGTAACGTATACTTAATATATGTATCTATATATATATGATATAAGTTTGTGTATTATATATAGGTATCTAGTATAGATATACACAATGGGTGTATAAGTTATATTAGAATATATCCTAGTATCATATAAAAATGTGTATATAGAATATATATATATATATATTTTTTTTATAGAATATATATATATATATATATATATATATATATATATATATATATATATATATATATATATATATATATATTATGGTTTGTGTAATATATATATATTTTTTTTTATGGTTTGTGTAATATATATATATATATATATATATGTGTGTGTGTGTGTGTGTGTGTGTGTGTGTGTGTGTGTGTGTGTGTAGTATTTAGATATAGGTAATGTCAGGTTGTCATGAATTATGATTGGCTAATAGGCATGATATAGCCTATAGCCTATGGTGTGTCAGTTAGACTAGTTAAGCCTAGTTAGACTTGTTAGACCTAGGTTTGACTTCTTGGTTGACCATGGTTGACCAAGAGTTGACTTTGACCTAGTTTGACCTAGAATCATGTAGAATGCATAGTAGAGCTTCATTTTATCATTTTAGACTTGTTTTGACTTGTGCTGTTCTGATTAGGAGCCAGACACCACTCCTCGGACAGTATATTCACCTTGGATATTCAGATAGCAGGCGAGTACATTCTCTGATCATTTTATATCATGTTTAGGATTATATTCCTACTTTAGACTATCTTACTTGATGCTGACACGTTGGAACACGGATTGGTACTATATGGATCCCTTCATGAGATGTTATCCTTCTCGGGAGCATCAGATACTTTTGTCTCATGTGTGTTTCACTTACATCACGTATCTTATGCTTCTATTATCATTAATCTTCGGGAATCAGCTAGTGACTCATGTACCCTCATGATCACCGAGCCTTCACGAATCAATTCATAAATTACCCTTTTTGGGCAACGTAGTATAATCGAGAATCTTAACGTAACTTGAATGGATCTTTGTGTACTGATTGGGGATGGGGGAGTATAAATGAACATGTGAATAAATCTAAGTAGTGTAATCATGAATCAATTTCAAGTAGTGTAATCATGAATCAGTCCTTAGCCATTCACATGTTTATGCAGTACTCTGAATCACTAGCACTGTCTCTCTTTATATATATTATAGATATTTACTTACAGTCTCTCTCTTACATTATGCTATTCTTCAGTTTCTGTACTTTATTCTCTAGCATGATTATATTTCCTTTTCCTGCTATGACTTGTTGAGATGTATTGTGCTCGCTCCTGTCCTGACTGGACCTGTTGAAATATTACAGAGGATGAGGACGAGGCTGGCTGCCCTACCTATTATGGGGCTACTTTAGATGACAGCTGTGACTTGGACCAGCAGCCGGACCCTATAGCTGCGGATGACACTCTTCTAGACTAGGATGCTTATTTACATTACTCAATGGATGACTGTATATATTGATCTTGGGATTTTTGATGTATTAGACACTTAGACTCTCTGATTGTACTTGGAATTTCCTTCCATTTCAGCAGTTCCATTTAACTATCTATCTACTATTTTTATCATCTGTATTTCCTTGAGTTCTATATCATATCGTACTTCTTCTTCCTTACTTGTGATTGGGTTTACTTTTATCATGTCACCCCCATTCGGGGAGTATAAACTATTTAGAATTTATATTGTTAGATGTTGTGACCTAGGACAGCGTTCTACCGTCGACACTGCGGCGTAGGCTGGACGTACCCACGTCTCGTACCCTTACTCTAGGGTGCGGGTCGTGACACGTTTTTAGTGGTGGCCCATGCAGGTCTAGATTAGAAGTGTAGTGGTATTCGAACTAGAATATCACTGCAGCCTACAGTAGAATTAGAAAAATTTTAAGGTACTCGATCACATTAGGAAAAATTCTTTTATTGCCATCTAAATCCTTATTTTCAGCTAATCCTTTGAATTTTAATTGTCCGCCTTGTTATATCGCTTCTTTCTCAGAAATTGATATTCTTGTTTGTCTATCTTCAGGATGGTAGAGACTCGATCGCAGCGTACCATTCATGAGGATGCTATGGAGGGGACTGCTATCTCTCAGCCAGTACAGCGGGGCCAGGGGACTGCAGCTCCTGCCACTCTGCTCGTATTAAGACCCCGGCAGCAGCAGCAGGGGGTATGCTTCCACCGGCTCGGAGGTAGGACCCAGTCATCCCAGAGGATCCTTTCCAGCAGCCACCTGCAGGGACAGTAGACGCAGTGCAGCTGCTAGCCTTCTTTCGGCAGTACATGGAGGGTCAGCAAACCCAGCAGCAAAGGTATACGACAGAGCTCAATAGAGGCATTGAGATGGCAGTGACGGCAGTGGAGAGAGTCGTAGCTCAGCCAGCAGTAGCCCCGCAGCCGCACCAGCCACAGAAGAAGGGCATCCAGGACTTCCAGAAGATGCACCCGAGAGACTTCTGAGGGACAAAGGGGATCCTGTATGCCGATGAGTGGATCGAGCATATGTAGGAGATCTTCAGGCTTGATGAGATTTCAACGAGGCTCCAGATAGAGGCAGCGGCCAGTATGATGCAGGATCTGGCCCGTACATGGTACTAGACCGATCCGAGGGTCGGCACAGCATGACAGACTTGGGCAACATTCAAGAAGCTGTTCAAGAAGATGTTCTTTCCAGACGCAGCACTAGCAGCCCTCAAGACCAAGTTCGAGGCCCTGGTCCAGGGGAGCCAGTCCATGGAGGAGTACGCAGGAGAGTTCTGCCGCCTGAACAGATTTATGGAGGACCTGTCGGAGACGACGAAGGCTCAAAGGTTCCGGAAGGGCTTGGTAAAGGAGGTCAAGTCCTACACCAAGAATGCCCGCAGCGCTACATTTGAGGAGATCTTGGTGGACGCACTAGCTGCAGAGGATGATCTTGAGCTTAGGCTCAAGAGGGGACGAGGCTCCCAGGGAGACAGTAGTAGCGGAGGACCGGCCAAGAGGCCGTACTTTCAACAGCAGTACCACCAGCAGCAGAGGTTCTAGCCGCAGCAGTTTCAGCAGCCGAGGTATCAGCCAGTGCAGCATCAGCCGCAGAGGGTACAGCAGCAGGCACCGAGGCAGCAGGCCACCCCCTGTGTTTATTGTAAGAAGCCAGGGCACGGATGGAACGAGTATTGGAAGAGGTTAGGCAGGTGCCTACTCTGTGGGGCAGCAGACCATCAGCTGAGGGAGTGCCCTATGTTCTCGGGACGAGGAGGAGCAGGAGCAAGAGCCAAGGCTCCGGGGGGACCGCAGAAGGGACCGTTGCCGACTCAGCAGCAGCAATTTGTGCAGCACCAGCATCAGGCCCGGGAAGGCCAGTAGGGGCGAGCTTTCACCATGGCAGCTGAGGATGCAGAGGCGATAGGAGAGCTGATCGCAGGTTCGTTTCTTCTTGACTCCAGTCCAGCTTTTGCATTATTCGATTCCGGTGCTTCGTATAGTTTCATATCAGTATCTTTTGTGGTTAGTCACGGTATCATACCTAAATCGTGGCCTAGGACTTACAAGATCACAACCGGGGGTGGCATTATCCTCGTACGTGATGTTTGTAAGGGTCAGAGAGTTGTTTTGGAAGGCCGCGAGTTGGAGGTGAGCTTGCTCGTAATGCCATTATCGAACTACGATATAGTAGTCGGCATGGATTGGTTGAGCAGGCACCATGCCAGCATTGATTGCAGAGGGGGTAGAGTTCTCTTCAGAGCGCCGGGGGAGCCAGAGTTCGAGTACTCCAGACGTCAGGCGGAGCAGAGCAGCGGAGTTTTCTGTGGAGTCTCGGTTGAGGAGCAGACGATTACACACCCCTTGATAGCAGAGTATATGATGTTTTCCCAGAGGAGTTGTCGGGATTGTCACTAGACAGAGACATAGAGTTCTCGATAGACTTGGTTCCAGGAGCGGAACCTATCTCTCAGCATGTCTATCGGGTAAACAACAGTGAGCTGGTGGAGCTGAAAAAGCAAGTGGATGAGCTGCAGGACAAGGGCTTCATCCGTTCGAGTTTGTCGCCATGGGGTGTACCTGTGTTGTTTGTGCCAAAGAAGGATGGGTCAGTACAGATGTGTATTGACTACAGGGTACTCAACAACCTCACGATCAAGAACAGATACCCACTGCCGCGGATCGACGATCCTTTTGACCAGTTGAGCGGAGCTCGGGTATTTTCCAAGATTGATCTGAGGTCGGGATATCACCAGGTGAAGGTGAAGGGGGATGATATTCCCAAGACCGCTTTCAAGATGCGGTACGGACAGTTTAAGTTTTTGGTTATGCCGTTTGGGGTAACCAATGCACCAGCAGTGTTCATGGACCTTATGAACAAGGTGTTCCACCAGTATCTGGATCAGTTTGTGGTGGTGTTCATAGACGACATCTTTATATATTCCAAGACTGAGGAGAAGCAAGAGAAGCATCTGCGGATAGTGCTAGAGATTCTCAAGAGGGAGCAGCATTATGGAAAACTCTCCAAGTGTGAGTTTTTCTTAGACCGGGTGGACTTTTTGGGGCATATGGTGACTGGAGATGGTATCTCAGTTGACCCTAAGAAGATTGTAGCAGTTGAGGCATGGGCAGCGCCGACTTCAGTTGTAGAGATCAAGAGCTTCCTGGGGCTAGCAGGATATTATCAGAGATTTGTGCAGGATTTTTTCAGGGTTGCAGAGCCGTTGACGCGGTTGACCCGGAAGGATGATGAGTATGTTTGGTCAGAGGAGTGTCAGGCAGCTTTTGATGAGTTGAAGAAGCGACTTACGACAGCTCCGATTCTGACATTGCCTTCAGGATCAGGTGGTTTCACTATTTATAGTGACGCTTCAGGAAAGGGGTTGGGTTGCGTATTGCAGCAGCATGGGAAGGTGATTGCCTATGCTTCCAGGAAATTATGTCCCCATGAGAAGAACTACCTTACCCACGACCTGGAGCTGGCAGCGGTGATTTTTGCTTTGAAGTTGTGGAAGCATTATCTGTATGGAGAGAGGGTGGAGTTCTTTACAGATCACAAGAGCTTAAAGTATGTGTTCACTCAGAAGGAGTTGAACATGAGACAGTGCAGATGGCTAGAGTTGATGAAGGATTTTGACATCCTACTTCAGTATCACCCAGGGAAAGCCAACGTGATTGCCGATGCCTTGAGTAGGTATCCGACAGCCATGTGTTTGACCATGGATCGGCATTTGCTTGCAAACTTAGAGATCCTTGGGACTGATGTGATCGTGCCCAGGGTATATATGCAGTTATGGGGGATACAGATTCAGTCGAACTTGGTGGAGAGGATCAAGTCGACAGAGTTTGAGGACGTTGCTCTGCGGTGTCTCCGAGAGCAGGTTAGAGCAGGATTACTGGAGGGCAAGTTTTCTCTTGCAGAGGATGGTGCCTTGAGGCACGGATCAAGATTATGTGTGTCTAGTGGAGATCTCAGGGAGCAGGTTATGCAGGAGGCCCACAGATCTCAGTACTCTATACACCCTGGTGCCAATAAGATGTACCGAGATCTGAGGGATCATGTTTGGTGGTCCGAGATGAAGCAGGAGGTGGCTCACTTCGTAGCTAGGTGCTTGGTCTATCAGCAGGTCAAGGCGGAGTGGCAGAGGCCCAATGGATTATTGCAACAGCTGCCCATTCCCGAGTGGAAATATGAGCATATCACTGTGGACTTCGTATCAGGATTGCCGCGTACACCAGGTAAAAAAGACGCGATTTGGGTCATCGTTGACAGGTTGACCAAATTGGCCGACTTCTTGCCATTTAAGGTGGGTACGTCTACAAAGAGGCTTGCGGAGATGTATATGCGGCAGATAGTCAGGATTCAAGGAGTTCCGGTCAGCATCATCTCAGATCGGGATAGTCGCTTTACTTTCTATTTCTGGAGGAGTCTGCAGACTAGCTTGGGCACTCAGCTCAAGTTTAGTACCGCATACCACCCCCAGACGGACGGACAGTCAGAGGACTATTCAGACACTTGAGGATATGCTGCGGGCGTGCGTCTTAGACTTTGGAGGTTCCTGGGAGGATCATCTTCAATTGGTGGAGTTTGCTTACAATAACAGTTTCTAGGCCAGCATCGAGATGTCACCTTTCGAGGCTCTGTACGGGCGTAGGTGCCGTACACCCTTATCTTGGGATGATGTTGGTGAGCAAGCTTTACTAGGGCCAAAGATGGTTGTTGACGCAGCCGAGAAGGTGAAGCTCATCAGGGACAGACTTCACGTGGCGTAGGACAGACATCGGCACTGGGTCGATAGCCACCGGAGGCCCTTGGAGTTTGAGGTACAGATTAGAGTAGGATTCGATTAGGTTTGTTGTTGTGTTTTATTGATCATGTTTGTTTATCATAGTTAATTTGAGACCTTGCTTGTGTTTAGGTCGGAGACATGGTTTTTCTATGGATATCTCCGACTCGTGGTATGATACGTTTTGGTGGAGGTGGGAAGCTTAGCCCGCGCTTCATCAGCCCTTTCGTTATCAGCGGGAGAGTCGACGACGTGGCTTACAGGCTAGACTTGCCACCTATACTTGTGGGGGTCCACAACGTATTCCACGTATCATAGTTGAATGGATATTTATGTATTGATTGGGGATGGGGGAGTATAAATGAACATGTGAATAAATCCAAGTAGTGTCATGAATCAATTTCAAGTAGTGTAATCATGAATCAGTCCTTAGCCATTCACATGTTTATGTAGTACTCTGAATCACTAGCACTGTCTCTCTTTATATATATCATAGATATTTACTTACAGTCTCTCTCTTACTTTATGCTATTCTTCAGTTCCTATATTTTATTCTCTAGCATGATTATATTTTTTTCTGCTATGACTTGTTGAGGTGTATTGTGCTCGCTCCTGTCCTGACTGGACCTGTTGAAATATTATAGAGAATGAGGACGAGGCTGGCTGCCCTACCTATTATGGGGCTACTTTAGATGACAGTTGTGACTTGGACCAGCAGCCGACCCTATAGCTGTGGATGACACTCTTCTAGACTAGGATGCTTATTTACATTACTCTATGGATGGCTGTATATATTGATCTTGGGATTTGTGATCTATTAGACACTTAGACTCTCTAATTGTACTTGGAATTTCCTTCCATTTCAGCAGTTCCATTTAACTATCTATCTACTATTTTTATCATCTGTATTTCCTTGAGTTCTATATCATATCGTGCTTCTTCTTCCTTAGTTGTGATTGGGTTTACTTTTATCATGTCACCCCCATTCGGGGAGTATAAACTGTTTAGAATTTATAATGTTAGATGTTGTGACCTAGGACAGCGTTTTACTACCGACACTGCGGTGTAGGCTGGACGTACCCACGTCTCGTGCCCTTACTCTAGGGTGCGGGCCATGACACGTTTTTAGTGGGTGGCAACCTCCATCTTCTTGCGGTGTATGTTCGTGATGAAATTGCTCCACCAAGATGAAAGCTTGGCGATAATACCCCCGATGACGAAAGCATTGACCAAGGACATGCCATCATCCTTAAGTTTCTTACGTAACTTGAAAAATTCTTTGACTTGAGGCAACATCATCTTGTCGTCCTCAAATCTCATCCTCCAGACCGTTTCAGTCACGTGGATCTTGTTCATGTTCTTATCTGCCTTGTAGAGATTTTTCACAGACTCCCAGACGTCCTTGGCATTGACCGTCTTGCTATATGACTCTGCCAGAGAATCCTCTATCGAGTTCAAGGTCAACAACTTACATAGGTTGTTATCTCTCCTCTACTTGGACTGCAAAGCAATGACTTCAGCGACCCTTCGAGCATTTTTATCCTCTAGAATTAAAGGTTAAGGATCTGTCAACACGTAGTCGACGCTCATGAGTTGAAGATTAAGGCTAAGCTTTCTCTGCCATATGTTGTAATGCTCCCCGTCAAACTTCTCAAATTTGATAAAACTTGTATCGAGATGGTTTGCACGATTGTTCTCCTTCGGATCAGGATCTTACTTTGAGATTGTTATTCCCGAAATAAATCTAGATGGAAGAACGATATAGATGGAAGAACGATCAGAATTTAAGAGACCTCTTGCAAAATAAATTTTTCTCTCTATTCTAGTTTGATAGGATTTCAGAGACTTTTTGGAAACAAATTTGCTCTCCTAATTTCTTTAAGTTGGGATTTTGGAGATTTCCTACAAACGAGCTTGCTCTCCTAATTTTCTGAACTGAGCTTCAGTACTTTGGATATTCCGGTGAACGGGTTCGCTCTCCAAAAGTACCTGAACTAAGTCGTAGAATTATAGAGATTCCGACAAACAAGTTTGCTCTCCAAAATATCCTATAGCCCACCAAGAAGAAGAAGAAAGAGGAGATTTTAATAGCCCTGCTGGGGTGATGAAAATTATCGTTGCTCAAAGCAAGATTCGCCTTTATGCGATCCGCTTCCAGGAACCAGCAAGTTCTCAAAGAACTTCTGGAACGCTGCTTAGTCAACTTTTTGTTACTCGAACGACCTCCCTTTGCTTTCTACTTTGGTGCATCTTACAAAGGAGGCCATGGGGCTATATTTATAGAGTGGAGTGAAACTTCACTTCACATTTTCTTCTATCCGATGTGCGACTAAAATACCAATACTCAAAAATATAGTTTGATATTTTAGATCATCCCACAATCAGTATAGTCGTGTGCCAGTCCACGCCTATCTACCCCCTCCCCCTCCGCTCCCACCCCAACACGTCCGTGCATGCACGAGGCATCCTGGAGTCCGAGTCCAAACGACAAAAAGCAACTTGCTTCCACGCTAGAATTAATCATTTTTTTTATAGAAAAATACTCCCACATGGCAGTCACTTGTGCCCTACCACATCTCATGTGCATACCTCAACACAAGTAAAATATTATATTGAGATACTCATTATTTGGTGTAGTCGATGTGGGACTATCTTTTTATGTCTAAAGCCAAAACATCAACATAATAAACCCTATTTTTGATAGTACTCATTTAACTCGGTTAAAACTAGATTTTCTATGGGTTATTGGCATGTCCTTTTGTAGATACATATGCTAGATGATGATAATTGTGGTTTGCATGTAGGGGGTAAAGTGCATTTAAACCCTCCTTAGAGTTGCCTCGTTCGCAAAATAAGACCTTTTAGAAAACTTAAAGCATTTTGCACCTCCCGCAAACCTGTTTTGCGCAGAATACCCCTTTCCGTCAAATTGACGTTAGAACAGCCGTTAGAGGCTATTTTTTGGATTAAAAAAAAGTGCACTTCCCAAAATACCCCTAATGCTTACATTTGGCTGTTGGCTCTCTTTCATTCTCTATGTATAAGACAATGTTTGTTTGAAACATAAAACCTAAACTTTATATTTTCTATTTTTTGACCGGTTGGTTGGAAGGAAAAATAATATATTTTTTTATATTTCTTTTTTTTTTACTTATTTGCTCTCATTTAATATATTGAAACTTTTTCTTACCTACAGATCTCAAATCCAACTGCAATTTTTTTTATATTCTCTTTTTTTTTTTTTACTTATTTGCTCTCATTTAATGTTTGAAGCTTTTTTTACTTATTCCTTTTTTTTTCAAGACGTCCAAATAGAAATTATGGAAGCCTATTCGTAGATAATCGACAAAGGCGGTGGCAGCCACTGAACCCGGACCATGCTTCGACATACATGTTTTGCAATTTATTTTTGGATTTTCGACACGTTTAGTAATATTTAAGTTATTTGTTTAAGTAATACATGTGATGAAAATAAATTTGTACCAAGATTTACAATTTCAGTTAGAATTAATAAATAAATAATTACGATAATAGTCATGACTAATAAATAATTACGATACAAGTTCAGGACTAATCGGACATTTGTTAAAAGATTTTTTTTTTTCAGAAAAAATTTAAGATGAAAACCTACTATTTAGATTATAAACATTTATTTTCGAAAATGACGTCAAGCATGAGAATTGATTTTTGTTTAATAATCTTTTTAATATTTTGTTTTTTGTTTCCATTTTTTTATTTCTTATTTCATATTTTTTTTTTCATCTTTTTAATAATCTTTTCTAGAATTAATAAATAAATAATTACGATAATAGTCATGACTAATAAATAATTACGATACAAGTTCAGGACTAACCGGACATTTGTTAAAAGATTTTTTTTTCCAGAAAAAATTTAAGATGAAAACCTACTATTTAGATTATAAACATTTATTTTCGAAAATGACGTCAAGCATGAGAATTGATTTTTGTTTAATAATCTTTTTAATATTTTGTTTTTTGTTTCCATTTTTTTAGTTCTTATTTCATATTTTTTTTTTCATCTTTTTAATAATCTTTTCTAGTTTTTTAAGAGTGACTTTTATTTTCAAATTTGTATAGTTTTTGTTTTTGTCTTTTTTCATTGTTTAAGATTTATCCTCATTTTTTGGTTTTTTGGAATATTTTGTCTATTTTTTATTTTTTCCATATTTTAATAGTATTTTTTGTTTTTTATTTGGTTTTTTTTTCTTCCAGTTTTTCATCATTTCTATTTTTTAAGAATTGATTTTTTTTTTATTTATCAGTTTTATTTTTCCCAAAAATATTTATATATTTGTTAAATAAAAAATAATTTATGAAAAAATAATTTTAAATAATATTTATCCATTTTTTTGACGAAACTAACCGTTTTTAACAAGTTAATACTAATTAAAATAATTTTAATAAATAATTTTACTAGCAAAGACCATTTTTCCTTTGTTAATATTTATCCACTTTTTAACAAGTATTTTTGCGTAACCGTTTTTAACAAAATAATTTTAGAACTAACCGTTTTTAACAAGTTAATATTAGATAGCCCAGGGGTAAAATGGTCAAAACAACCCCATTTTAACACCCGTAAACGGAAAAGTTAGCGGAGGGGGTGATTTGAGCATTTTCGTATCTAGTTGGGCTTTTCGGATCAGCGAGTCTTTATTTATATTTTCGTGCATCTAAGGAGGGTTTAAATGCACTTTACCCGCATGTAGGAGAATATAAAGTAGGTACGCATGGCCAGTGCCCATATGACAGAAAACAAAGATTGGCATAAGTCTACAATGAGCAAATAAAAAATTGAAGTGGGGTGTACTCACCGATAAACAATATATATATATAGGTGTTTGTAGACGTACTTTGGTCAACTAGGCCTTACCAAAAGTAGTGGCATGATTCGAAAGGAGATGCCATGTGAGAATCCAATCCATGCCAAGGCATGTGAGATGATCACAATCTATTTTTCTTTTTTCCTTTTTTTTTTCTAATGATTATGCATATTATGTAGTAATGTAAATCCGCACGTATACTGACTACAACTTTGCTGCCTGCTATCTCTGTCACAAATAATGGGCTGTTTCCTACCTAAACCTGTTGTTATCTTGGGACCCCCATTCTTCTTCTTTAAAATTACTTTTTTAGTTTACTTTTCTAAATGTTGCTCCTATGTTATGATTTGTTGTTATCTGGTGGGTCCATCCTTTTTTTTTTTTCCTTAACTTGAAGAGTCTGGAATCAATAGTACAACTATGTAAGTTGTGAATAACACAATTCACAAAAGATGATCATTTAAAATTGTACTTAAACCTTGTTGATTTCGGTGAACATGAAAGAGAGAAAAAAACAAACGAGAGGTTTCAACCTTGGGGGAACATACGAGATACAAGTTTACATTACAAATTACAAAATAGGCCAACACACTGTTCCAAAAATATTGTCCTGGAGAAAGGAAAGTAAGTTTCACAAATTGAACCCATTAGTATATACAAATCATTCACCCATGATAAGATTTTCTGGTTATGTTTTAACTTTCAAGAACATATTTAGCTAATATTGGCATCCACCTCATTCATCCTATTCATTTTATTCCTGTGCCAAAAATTAGTTAAAATATTTAATATTCTATTCAAAAATTATTAATTGTCATTTTTATTCAATCTAAAATTATTCTGTAAGTAATTTGATAAACACTTTCACTAGTTTAGATCACTATTTTGATATGTAACATTTCTTGAATTAACCCATTAGTGGGTGAACAAAATTGAGCCCATTAGGCTGCTTAATCGTGACTGTGCAGGCCCATATGTCAGGGGCTGTTTGGATAGATGTAACTCTTTGAGGGTGTGAAAGTGACACTTACATTATGATGAATTACAGCGCATTTGCTGCAAGTGGCACTTTTCAAAATGTGTTTGGATAGAGTACTTTTTGTCTCCTGCAAGTGGAAGAAAAATATGTTTGGTGTTTGGATGATTGTTGAAAGTGGAGAGAAAAGAAGTTCGGCTGTTTGGATGGTGGTTGAAAATGGATGTTGGGATTAGATATGGTAACCAATAATTAAATTAATTACCATAACAATAATAATAATAATAACAAGAATAATAATAATAATATTAATATTACTAATAACAATAAAATTAGCTACCATAAAAATTAAATGAAAAACATTAACTATTATAATTAAATTAATTATAATAAGGGGCTGTTTGGTTAGCTGGGGGTGGGATTGAAAGTGGCACTTTCAGTGAAAGTGGCACTTTCAGTGAAAGTGCTCGTCTACCTCCACACCTCTGGCGTTTGGTTGGACGCAGTAACCGTGCGGTAAGTGTCAAATCGCTGCAATCGCACGGTAAGTGGCCTTTGTTATTTTTCAAGGTTGAGTTGTAGCCAAAAATTGCTGCAACTGGACGGAAGTGCCACTTTTACTCCCACCTCCAGCTAACCAAAATTGCTGCAACTGCGGTGGAGGATGCCATGGAGGAGAGGAGGCCGTGGAGGAGAGGCTGACGACGGCGGTGGAGGTGGAGGAGGCGGTGGAGGAGGCGGTGGTTGTGGAGGAGGAGGCTGTCACGCCCAGAACCAGAATACTGGAGAGCGGGGGCGGACACAGCCAGCTACGTATATCGAAGTGCAACCAACCTCGCTATACGGTCATGGATGTCTAGATACATGATGGTTTAACTACAAGTCATCAGTCTCTTATGGTCATGAACAAGCCTATTGTCTCAATCTTAAGCAAATAATAGCAGTTACAAGATGTCAGAGCACCAAATATACAATAGTAAGGCGTCCCATACATTACATATTTGGATGATCATGGAGCTAGTCATACAAAATGTGAAGACTAGCAAGAGTTTAAGTCATACATGATCAACCCTAGGATTTGTTAATCATGCTACAGCCCGTAGGCAGACAGTAAGTAAAGTTGCAAAAGAGCTAACACTTGTTCGACGGCTAAACGCCTCAAAAGAATAATTTTACAATAGAGTGGGAGAGCCAAAATAAAACCCACTTGTTGCCAGGGTTACGCCTGGTGGTCACCATCTGGCTAGAAGGTTGGGAGATCCTCTTGAGCTACTCCGGTATCTGGCCATGCAAAATGTAGGAGCGTAAAAAGTGCTTCAAAGAAAGAGTCATCTCATTCATAAGTGATCTGTTTTATGCCAAGCAGAGCGGTTAATCTCTTTACGCCCAAGACAAGGCTAATCACTTTACGCCTAAAGTAGGCAGATCATTTTACGCTCGGGTCTATACCCATGGTTTTACGCCAAGGACAGATCAGCCACTTTTACGCTGGACAAAGCTGTCAAATCTCGCATTAAATACAAACTCTGACGTGGAGATATTAATGATGGCATATATCACAGAATTCAAAGGGATTTGTTTTTACACAGAGACCAATGTTGTCGTTTAGCATGTGGATTTAGCTACTTTACGCTCACACTATGGCTTCTTTTACGCATGAAGACTATACGAGCTTTTACGCTCAACATTTGACGTGTACGTAAAGTCTATTTGAGCTACTTTTACGCTCAAGGTTATTTAACAACCACTTTACGCGGAAAGTCTATAACATGGCTACTTTACGCCTAGTCTACTGCTTTACGCTTATAATACATTGGGGCTATTTTTATGCCCTATTCTCCTCCACCAGTTTGGAACGTGGTTTGCCTACGTGGCTTTCATGCCATTCTTCTCGAAGAACGTGTGTACGTGCATCCTATTCTTAATAAAATGATGGGACACGTGTCAACACATACAGAGGATGACTTCAGTCGTGGGTGGCAGTTGTTAGCGAAAAGATGGAACTTTTGCTGAGTTTTTACGCACAAGAGCCCAAGCCTATAAATTGACTGATTTTTCTCAAAGACACACACACAGAGACAGGAGAGAATACAGAGATCAGAACTCAGAGATTTTGAGAGTATTCTTCTTCAACCTTTCTTTCAGAACAGAGTGAAGCAAAGCAGGAAAGCATTCGGCTTCGCCATCAGTGCCCAAGTGCGTCGATACCTTTCTGGTGACTTAGTTCTTCCGGTTGTTCAACTTCAAGCAGCGATCTTCATCATCATCTTATGGTCCAAGGAACAAAGTGATTATTTACAAATCAGATTTCCATAGCAATACTTCCCCAGAATCAAATTTGTACTTCTTGTACTTCTTTTCATTTTATTTTTAAAAGCCAATTCCTCCAGGCATTTTGTTAAGTGAAACAAAAATGGCGAATCTGCTGGGGAAGACTTTCTCCTCTAACGAGAAGGCAATTGCTCAATATGATGATGTTTCGGTCGGTTCGACCAAGAAGACTCTGGTTGTACACTTTGACCAGACTGTCTATGAAGGAATGCTCCGAACTGGGGGGTGGTTCTCGCTACTCCAATGTTCAAAAGTCTCGCAAAGCACGAAAAGTTTGGATTCCTAAATCCAAAATAGCTTCTGATCTCTCTGTTGTTGCTAGTGGCAAGGAAATTCTTCCCACTCCTGTCGTAGGGGCTCCCGTTCGTAACGAGACTGTCCTTACTTCAGAGTTGCACTCAAAGTGTGACGATTTATCTCCCGTTTGTAATGGTGAAGATAATCAGGTTTCACGCCTACTGCGTAAGAACCAGGTTTTACGCTCAGTGGGTAAAAACCAACTTTTACGCTCAATACAAAAAGATGAGTCTCCCATTTGTAATATGGCTGACTCTAATGCTTCTGAGGGTAAGAATAAGTCTCCCGTCTGTGACGCGGTAGACACATACAAGTTACGCTCTTCGTGTAAAGGAAAATCTCCCGTCTGTGACGTGGTAGATAACCAATTTTTACGCTCTACGCGTGAAGGTAAGTCTCCTGTCTGTGACAGTGTAGATAAAATTCGCAAAGATGTTTACATATCTAATGTGAATGTACCTAAACGTGTGCAGCATAAAAATCATGTTGGTAAAACTTTATTTCTACACCAACAGCCTTCTTATACTGCTCTACGCAAAGTACCAAATCTACAAATTACACGCAATGAAAGTGGAGTCCTTTGTGCTAAAAAATTTCAAGATTTACGCACACAACTCCAAATGCGTAGAAACATACAATTTAGTTCTGCGAATGCTACTAGTAATCTTCTTTATATACAGGGTATTAAACGTTTTTCTACCCCTAATATAATAAAGAAGACTACTCCCTCCATTCCTTCTAACTTACGCAAATTGCTAATGCGAAAGCGTAAGAATAGACAATCTCCAGTGACATTTTCCCAAGAAAAACATTATTGTGATTATCACCAGGTTGTGATCAACTATTGTTGTTCGGCTTTAAAACGGTCAGTTTTTGATCGATTAAGTTTTAATTCGCCTCAACATCAAGCTGAAGACCAAGAACATGAGCTGTCATATGCATCAGTCAACATGGCGTCTCATACTAACAGAGGACGACGACCGAGACGGAATATGTCCCAAACTCCAGGTTAGCAACAGTTCAACAGACTTCTTGATTCTTTTGAGGGGGTATATCAAAATACTCGATCAAGAAGACAAAGATAAATGCAGACTTCTGATTCAGAAGCTGGGGGTACTCAATCTTTTGAGTCCGAGACTGACAGTGTCGATTCATACTTCTATACTGATCCTTCTATATCTTCAAGAGAGGTTGAATCCTACGCTGTTGGAGATGAACCAGAGACCTCATCTGTTAATACAGAACAGCGTCTCACTGTCGTTGAACAATCACTGAAAGACATGCTTAACATGGTGTAAAACATGCATCAGATAATTTTGAATCAGCAAACTGCTCAGCCGATAGTAGTGACACCGGCACCAGTAACAGCACCAACTCAAGATAGTCAAGGGGCTAAAATACCTTTGAATATTCAGGTGCCCGCTGTTAATCAAAATTCTGCATCTCTAGATTCCATCATTCCTGAAGACGTACCACCTCCAATGAGGGTTACGGTACATCCAACAACTATTCAATCAAATGTGCCGCCGCAAAACAATGAAGCCATTCAGGCAGTGCATGAACTCAAAGCACAGTTTGAAGTCTTGAGGCACAAGGATCAGCTCCAGAGGTTAGGGATTAAGCAACCTTATCCTCCTCATTGGAATGATGTACCCTTTCCACCGAAATTCAAGCCACAATCTATGGTTTTGTTCGATGGAAAAGCATCTCCCAGTCAATATATCAATTACTTTGATATTATGACTGTACATCTACAGAAAGATGACGCTCTTCTCACACGAGTGTTTATCGGGTGCCTGACGGGTTCGGCTTATGATTGGTATCGAAGCTTACCCGACAATTGCATTTCGTCTTTCGACGAATTTAAGGCAATGTTTCTCTTCCGCTTCTATGAAGGAGGTATGGACACGAACATGTCCTCCTTGATAGAAATCAAATAAAAGGAGAAAGAAGATACTCGGTCGTTCATCGAACGTTTCCGACAGGCTACTCTAAAGATGCCTCCTGGTATGCCAGATTCAGCATTGATTGATACATGTAAAATGAATCTACGACCATCCATCGCTGTTTTTACGGGTTCCCAATTCACAGATTGGGATTCATTTCATCATAGCAGCGGTTTCTGCCGAAACCAATGGTAGGTTGGCTCGTGAACATGGGATGATTTTTGCCTCAGATGATAGAGGAAAGAAAAGTAATAATGGTATTAACCCCGGTAATCGTAATGTGAAAGGGAAATATATCCTCATGGTTAATCTTTCCAAGAATAAAATGATGCCGAATAGTCAGGAATCTTCCAGGCCAAAGGAAGAATACTCTTTTGATGAGAGTGATATCCCAGGGATATTTTAGTGTCTGGTAAAGAGTGGCAAACTTCAGATTCCAGAACCAAAGAGGCCTAATGAGGTGAATCTAACTGATAATCCCAAATATTGTATCTATCATAGATACATTAATCATCCTACCAGTGCTTCCTATGTCCTGAAGAAGAAAATCTAGGAGCTGATAAATGGCGGTGTTATCACCTTAACTAATAATGACCATACGGTTACAACCAATATGGTTTTTCTTCAGTTTGGAGATTTTCCTCCACAGCAAGTCCCAGATGGAATTACCCCAATTTCGAAGGCGACAATGAAAATCGTGAATATCCCGCCTGCCAGAGAAGAAAATGCAGGATTGCTGCCACTCACATTAAAGAATGGTAAAATTATATGGGTACATCCTGACTTAGTGCCTGAATTGGAAAATAAAGGTAAAACTTCAAAACCCAAGAAGGGTAAGAAGGTCAAAACCTGTAACATGATTTCTCATGATATTTTAAATCCTAATGACTTGGATCGACTTTGGGATGGCTTTCCTTTAGAAGATAGATTGAGAGGACTGAACATCTGTCCTCCAAGTCTAGCTCCTCCTACTAAGCTCAAGCTTACTCACCAGCAGTGGCTAGCCATGAATAGTGTTCCTTTATACCGGGCGCAACAAGTCTTCGCTGCTTATGAAAAAGCTTCGACAGGAATTTTTCCTCGTATCCCGAATCTTTCTCCTCCTGTGGCTACAGAGACATCTATTCTTCATTCTCCTGTGGATACAGAGATTTCTTCTTCTCCTGTGGAACCATTTGCTAAAAGTCTACTGCCCATTCATCTATACATTCAGCAATCTGTCATTCTCATGAAGAAAATGGATTATGACTTTCAGAAAGCAGAAGGTTTTTATTATGATAAAGGAATACGACTTCCCTTACAAATTCAAAATCAAAAATCCACTGTTGGATTGGGTTCTGAAATTTCTCACAACAAACATTACAAGAAAAAGGCTAAAGGGAGAAAGACTAAATCCTGTAATATGGTACTTCCTTCTTTTGAGTTTGAGGAAGAAACTTTTGCTGGTATAAGATCCGAGAAAGTGTACCACAAAGATTATGAAGGGTCTTCTAAAGAAACAGAGAATATTGTGGAAACACTACCAACTCAACCTTCTCCTGTTCCTGCTAAACCATCGGTGGTTGAAAAGGGGAAACAGAAAGCAGTACACATCGACGTTCCACTGAAGTCTGCTTCCAGTCAGGGGGTGGTGATGAAACCTTACAAATTTGATATTCTAGCTCAGTTAGCCAATACTCCGGCTAGACTATCTATATTTGAACTGCTTCGCCCTTCTAGAGAAAGCAGAGAGACTTTAAGTGAAGCTCTACTTCAGGAAGATTCATGCTTGGCTCAACTCAAGAGTCCTGATAATACTCCAGTTTCGTGTCCGCAATGTCATAGTGTGATGGAAGCAATTCCCAACATCACCTTTACACAGGAAGATATGCTGTTGAAGGATAACAAACATGACAGGCCTCTGTGCTATACTGGGTATATTAGATCTACTGAAATTGACAGGATCTACATTGATCCTGGATCTTCAATTAGCATAATTCTTCAGGGTATGCTAAGACCCCGGAGGATTCCTACTAGTGATTTGACTTACACTAGTACTACGATAGTCGGTTTTAACTCTGGCAAGAGTAAACCACTGGGGAAGATTCGTCTGCAGATTCAGATTGGCGATCTCCGAACTATGGTAACTTTCTATGTTATCAACTCAGACGTATCCTACAATATCCTTCTTGGAAGACCATGGTTACATGAGCATAATATCGTGCCTTCAACTCTCTACCAATGCTTTAAGTATGTGGATTACCAAGGAGTTGTGAAGACTGAGTTTGCTGATATCAATCCTTTCAAGGGTGTCAAAGCCTATTTTTCTGATTCAAAGCTTTATAAACAAGAGCATGTGAAAGAGATATTAGACATGGCTGAAGATCAATCATCTACTGAGGATCAATCTCTTAATGAAGATCCGCCAGAAGAGCAACCTTTGAAGATCATAGTAAAGGGACGAATCCAATCCCAACCTGTCAATGATCAACCTTTGATAATCAAGGTTAAAGGAAGAACTCAAATTTCATCTGAGGAATCAATAAATATTCCTGCTAAGAACCAAGTTCAACCTTTTGTGATCAAAGTCAAAGCGCGTACTTCTTGTACGAATGATCCAGAACCATCATTGATTGTCAATCTTGGCAAATCTACGCAGAAGATGGATAATGGTCCACTGTTGATTAATCCGAAGCATAGTAATCAGATTGTAAATTATGTAAATATTGATCATTCTATACTTCTTGATATCAATAAAGATTTCCTTTTCGAGTATATGGCTGTCAAGTTTATTGAAAGAATGACTTTATCTTCGGATAAGCAAAGTCATCAATATAAAGGCGACATAGAGCCAGAAGGAATTTTATACATCGATCATAAGGAAAATTCTTTTCCTCCTCATGTAGATGTTGGACCTTATGCTCAAAGATTCCTGACATCTTCTCCCTATCTTCTACCTGTAGCCGCTTTATCACAAGCCTGTGTAACTTTTAGACGTCACGAAGAATCTTATTTCGTGGTTCCGTCTAATAAGAAAAACAAGCGCCAAATTGTGTTTGGGCTGGCTAGAAATATCCCTGTCGCTCAGGCAGATGAGCTGAAAGATAAAGATAAAGGAAGAATCCGAATTGACAAGTATAGTCAACAATCTATCAAGATTATCCAGAACATGGGATAAGATTTGAAGACTTTGCAAGGGCTCAATTAAGGTAAAGGTAGACGACTCCCATTATACGGTGATCCATTTTATCAGAAGACTCGTCATGGATTGGGATATGATCCATCCCATATGTTTGCTGACGATATACAAGAAGAATTCTCTTCTAATTTCTCATAATCATCTGATTCGAAAGAAAACTAATTCATCGGAACGGATATATCTCGTTCCTCATATGATGAATTCGAACATGTATCTTCAACTTTCTATCAGGATTCATTCTTGAGTTAACCTCCTTTTCTCTCCCATAAAATAGGTTAGGTCATCCACTTCTTTTATCGATATTGGACCTATATCCTCATAATGTCTGTCCTCTTATTCTCCAGCTACCAAAATTTGGTTAAGCTGATTACTCATCTCCATTGAGAGAAATTTTTATCTTCCATCTTATCAGTTGATATAGAAAGCTGAATTTATTATTTACCACGTTCTTATAACCTCTGAATAAATATTAAATTTGCTGGAGTTTCCTATCTATCATATCTATTTAACCTCTGCATAGATATTAATCTGCTTTTCTTTGAGTTCTTATGTACCATCATGTTCATATTACCTCTGGTAGTACTATACTCTAAAACAGAAAATGCGATTTCATTATCTATCATGCTCATATTACCTCTGGATAGATATAATACGTTGATTTTAAAAGACTTATCACGTCCATATTACCTCTGATAAGTATATATATATATATATATTTTTTTCTATCTCATACCTATTGTTTAAATTCCAAATAAACGATAGGATCACAAAACAAATCTTTCATTCATTCCTGGTGGAAACACTACAAAATGAATAAGACAAAAGATGACAAAATACTCTCTTAAGGTGGAGTGGAAACATCTTGGAGTAACTTCTTTAATTCTTCTAGCCGCCGGCCACGAGTACTCATAACCTTCTTGATAGCCTCTGCACGTCGAGCTTCAGGGGTGCAAATACAGGAAAGTTCAGCAAAGGTGACTATCAAGTTGTCTTTGGCTTCATCAAGGGTTCTGATGGTCGATTCAGCCCCAAAAGCTTGTTCTTCTAAAATTGAGCTTTGGGTGAGGTGCAGATTTCGAGCATTGATCATCTTCTCCTTTTCAGCCTTCAAGCAAGCTAGCTCTGCCTCGACTTCGCGGATATTGTCATTCTTATTCTGAATATCTATGTTTAAAGCATCATAAGCCACTCTGTGACCATGCAGGGCTGGTTTTATGCCAGCCAAAAAGGCTTTCTCTTTGGCAACCTTCAGACTATGTTCGTTGAGAGCTGCATTATATGTAGTCTCTCGAGCAAGATAATCAGCTGTTAAAGCATCATACTCCTCCTGAATGAGGCCTTCAATAGTCTTATTTGATAGCCTGAGATATTCTCCAATCGGCTGCTCAAGGTCCTCCACGATTTTTTCTAATGTGGCAGCTCTCTCAACATCATTGAACATGGCAACATTCTTGATAGTCAGAGCCATTGCTGTCTTCAAAATCTCATAACTGAGACCCTTATTCAGGACCATCTTTATCAAAGTTGCCAGAGTTTTATAGAAAGTTTCAGTATGAATCTCAACCAGGAGATTTATTTCTACGCTGGAGCTTGGCGTGGCGGCAATATCTAATAAATCTCTTCTTCGGAGGTCGGGAGCAGGTGTGGTTAGCACGACAGCAGGATGAGACGACGTTGTCGTTGTCACTACTGCCATGGCCAAGTTATCCCTAAGGGCTTCAGGGATTGTATCTCCAACGCCTATAGCTACCACTGGTGTAACAACAGACGGAGGAGGAGTTGTTGTTGTCACTGCTGTTATTTGGTTCCCAAGAACTTCAGGAGCAATTTCTTCAATATATGTTACTCCAGCCGTTTCTGGAGTTCTGGCGGCGGTGATATTGGTGGATGTGGCGATAATTGCAGGAGCTGGTTCAGGTTCCGGTACTGACTTACCAAAAACTGATATTGAATCAGCAGCTACAGTAGAAGATGCTGCCACTTCCCTGGGTTCAGCACCTTCTTCAACTATCGGCTCCGTAGGATTCTCTACTGCTTCAGTTGCAGTAAAATCCTCTATAGCTGATTCTTTATTTCAGACCGAATCTCCTCTAGCAGGTTCATTATCACTTACAGTAGGGTCTATTGTAGCCTCTTTCTGGGGCTGATCTTCAACATGAGAGGATAGTCCAGGATGTACTTCTTGATGCTCCACAGCGGGTTGTTGTCCTCCCTCTTCATCAGCACCCTCTTTGCTATAAGAAGAAGCCTCATCGGTAGATTCCTCATTTTCTTCATAAATATCCTCTTCTTGAGGAGGAGGAACCATAGGCTTTGGTGCAATTATGACATCTGCAAAAAAACGAACAAAATAAGTTAATATACAAAATCATGGTATACAACTCCGTATAGGTTTTATGTAATACTTGGAATATGTGCATTTTTTTAAGATATGTATCATAATCACCATCCCAGTCATCATCCTCGAAGTCAAGAGCCGGTTCGTCTGACGGGATGTGGTCTTGATCAGTGGTGGATACAGTAGAAGCACCCTCTGTAACCTGTGCCTGGGTTGGTAAAGATAAATGGAGTGAGGCGCTAAGACGCCCATGAGACAAAAGTGTTACAGCTCCTGATCCAACTATTGGTGGAGGGACTGAAGATCCTTCTTCTGGGTCGACTGAGGAAGAACCGACAAGATGATCCTCTTCAATCAAAGTGTCATCTTCTGGAGTGTGGGCCCTTAGTTTGGAAGGCCCTTTTGTGGTAGACTTCCTCTTCTTTTCCGAAGTTTTCTCTGGAAGCGCGACGGCTGCACTTAATTTTATTTTTTGGCTTTTGCCAATGATGATAGGTTCTGCAGCTGGTTCCCCAACTCCTATTGGAATAACTTCTAAAAATGGATCTGGAATGCTAGTATCGTCAGGGATGTCTGCTGGTACCCTGACCTGCTCTTCAATATCTCCTTCTTTTGGCCACCTCAGACTACCCTCATATTGTAACCGTGGGCAAAAGAACGAATTGAAGCATAAAAGTGAGCATACGTATGAAGTATACGTAGCTCTGTAGTACTAGTGGCGGTTGAGACTCTAAACTTGGCGCCAGTGCGAGCAGCATTGAAATATCTCCAACCCCTAGCACCGTCGAGTAACTTTCCATAATAACGGAAGTTAGTAATAGGGTTACCAACATGCAGTTGGTCATATCCAAATTGGCGAGAGAACCTACTGGTAGATATGGTTCAAACGCACAATTATCTTCATTTTTATATCTCAAGTGAGAAGGCCTAATGCATTGAAGCCATTTGAAGACTGATGATGGCAATACCGCTCTTCCATCAACTTCATCTTCAAACTGAATGCCAAAGCAATCTGCTGGAACTTACGGCCGGGTACAGAATAAGTTCCAACCATAAGAATAGTTCAGAACTGCTCTGGTATCCACCACAGTCGTAGCGATCCATGTAGCTTTGCTAAATTTTTGGAGGAAGACCTCCGCATCATCACCTGGGCCTGGTGGCAACAATCTACACTTGTGATGCAAAGCCAGCCCATCAGATAAGTGTAGGGCATTTCTACTCTAGGGAAAACATTCCGATGAGGAGCATTGTTGATTAACTCCTCATCGAAGGTCCTTAAACCTGCATTTATTCGACACACCATGGCTGATAGCAGGTTAATCCTGACTTTAAAAACCAGACGTACTGCCGGCCATAACACACTAAGGTGGATTCTATCAACTGTACCAATACCCGGTACAATCCATCTTCTCAACCATAAGGAAAGACAGCCTGCCAACAAAGCTCTCCGAGAGATTTTTTGGCTACCATATCTAAGAAAGATCACGGCTTCAGTCCCGGCAGGGAATTTCCCAGTCTTTGCCGACAGATATTTACCAGGAAATTTGTAGGCAATCGTCATATCCCTAATTTTGTTAGAAGGGATTGTCGAGTCTATGTTGATTGCCGGAGCTTTGTTTCCCTGAAACCTTTCTTTGTCTTCCTTGGATATCTTATCCTTATGAAAGAAGAGATAAGTCGTCCACTTGTTGATGTATGCCAAATGAGATAGACTTTCATGCATTGTGGTGCAAACCATGTAGTGACACATCAATTCCTTATATACCTCAATCAACTGAGGATTAGTCTCTCTGATTTCAGCCAGTTCTCTGTTGGAAGGAACGTATTCCTCATATGGCGCTTCCTCCATCGGCAGTTTCGAGATGAACTGCATCTCATGAAGAGCAAGGCCCATTTCGCCTTTCGAGGAGGCAAAAATTCCAGTCGAACTCATATATATTTCCATCAAGGCCAGAAATAGATTTTCGTTCGAAGGAATACCCTGACTAGTGGAAGCTATCGCCTCATATAAACCAATGTCTTTTAACTCTGCCTCGAAGTTCTTCATCATCCAAACACTTATCTGGATCCAGTTCTGGTTGAACGGAGTCAACCATCCCGACAGCCTGGGATTCATCTGAGGATACAATACAACAGCCCTCATAAATTTGTTGACGAACATCGGTGTTTGTACTGGTTGAATTAAACCTGAGTCTTCACTGGGATTAGCTCCCGGCATGAGGCCAAAAATAGAAGTGACACCACCATTGGGAACACTAGCAAAATACCCCATGTCATTAGCATGCTATCTCTTGAAAACAATTCTACCTGGTCTTCCATAACTATTAGGAGTCAAATTCCACAGCATTTGTCGATGGTGGGCAGCTTGGAAAAATGCTGACAAGGGATAATCTTTGTCCATATCTGGGAGATACATGGCTCTATCCCCAAACTTGAATATCCAAGGCTCCTTCTTGGGGTGTGTCTGGGATTTACAGTCAATGGCGTCCCCAAACAAGAAGGCCGGTTTCGAAAATTGTTGTGCATCTAGTGAAGTCAACAAATCTCTATTCATCATGGATAACAACATTCTATCCCCTTGAGCTTCTATCAATTGTACCCTCTCTACTGGATATTCCGGGTTCGACTGAGGAAATTGGACGTGAGATAAATCTTCCAGATAGTTCGAACCTACCATGCCAACTGACGATCCAAAAACTTCTGCGAGAGGGTGAACTTGCAAATCCACTGAAAAGGACAAAAGAGATCAAATTAGTTTGGAAGTTTTATGACTTTTACGCTCACTAAAAGTTGATAAAAGTTTATGAAGTCTTTATTTTACAAAGTCTTTCAGTGATTGATAAATTTTACGCTACCACATGTTAAATGTGAGCGTAATATAACTTTTTACGCTGGCATGTATGAACATGAGCGTAGTTAAGTTTTACGCTAATACATTAATTGTGGGCGTAATCCAAATTTTACGCTAACAAGTATAACGTGGGCGTGCTCTTTTTATTTTTACGCTAACACGTACAACGTGGGCGTATAATGTCATTTCAATTTTTATACTAACACGTACGACGTGGGCGTAAAAATATGATGGTTTGGGTTATCTTTTCCTTCCTCGACGAGTTTTTCCAGCCAAAGAATAGGGTTTTACCCACCATAGGCGGAGCTACAGCTGGGTTGGGTTGTCGATGTGGTGTTGACGACTGAACGGGAGCCGACGATGAATCAACGGCAGGTTTCTTCCCCTTGGTGCTGGCGGCGGAGGATTTCTTGGGAGCCATCGGATCAAAATGAGGGTTTTGAAGAAAGACAGAGCAAAGGAATTCAAGATTGCAAAAGGATGAGTAAAAGTGTTTTCTCTCTTCGAAGAACCCTATTTATAGGGAGATTTCAAATCGGTTCAAATTCCAGAAATTACGTCGACTGTTGGATGTCCCCGCTTTTACGCGGATGACTGTTGTGTATCCCGAATTTTACGCTGACTGGTCAAAACTCAATTTTTACGCTTCTGTTCAAAGTGTTCCAAATTTTGGAGATATTTGAAAACTTTGAAGGGGGTCTTGTAGGAGCGTAAAAAGTGCTTCAAAGAAAGAGTCATCTCATTCATAAGTGATCTGTTTTACGCCAAGCAGAGCGGTTAATCTCTTTACGCCCAAGACAAGGCTAATCGCTTTACGCCTAAAGCAGGCAGATCATTTTACGCTCGGGTCTATACCCATAGTTTTACGCCAAGGATAGATCAGCCACTTTTACGTTGGACAAAGCTGTCAAGTCTCGCATTTATTGCAAACTCTGACGTGGAGATATTAATGATGGCATATATCACAGAATTCAAAGGGATTTGTTTTTACACAGAGACCAATGTTGTCGTTTAGCATGTGGATTGAGCTACTTTACGCTCATACTATGGCTTCTTTTACGCTTGAAGACAATACGAGCTTTTACGCTCAACAGTTGACGTGTGCGTAAAGTCTATTTGAGCTACTTTTACGCTCAAGGTTATTTAACAACCAATTTAAGCGGGAAGTCTATAACAGGGCTACTTTACGCCTAGTCTACTGCTTTACGCTCAGAATACATTAGGGCTATTTTTACGCCCTATTCTCCTCCACCAGTTTGGAACGTGGTTTGTCTACGTGGCTTTCATGACATTCTTTTCGAAGAACGTGTGTACGTGCATCCTATTCTTAATGAAATGATGGGACATGTGTCAACACATACAGATGATGACTTCAGTCGTGGGTGGCAGTTGTTAGCGTAAAGATGGAACTTTTGCTAAGTTTTTATGCACAAGAGCCCAAGCCTATAAATGGATTGATTTTTCTCAGAGACACACACACAGAGACAGGAGAGAATACAGAGATCAGAACTCAGAGATTTTGAGGGCATTCTTCTTCAACCTTTCTTTCAGAACAGAGTGAAGCAAAGCAGGAAAGCATTCGGCCTTGCCATCAGTGCCCAAGTGCGTCGATACCTTTCTGGTGACTTAGTTCTTCCGGTTGATCAACTTCAAGCAGCGATCTTCATCATCAACATATGGTCCAAAGAACAAAGTGATCATTTACAGATCAGACTTCCATAGCAATACTTCCCCTAAATCAAATTTGTACTTCTTGTACTTTTTCTTATTTTATTTTCAAAAGCCAATTCCTCCAGGCATTTTGTTAAGTGAAATACAAAACCAGCTGGGTCAGATCCCAGAAAAAGCAAGTGCCATAAAGGAGGCTTTACTTAAGAACCAAAACCAGCGATTAGCACAGGAACATAATTATAATAAAGATTGAAAATATAAAAAATTATGATGATATACGATAAGATAACCATGGGACTATTCGGATAACAAAGTTACAACCCTTAAACCAAACAAGGACCGGGATTGTAACCCTTCATTTGAACGGAGATTAGTTTTCCACCATTTATCGATAAGGTAAACACGAGCAATCAGGTCATATAACAATCTTATACAGGATCAGGATAAGAATAGACTGGGCTGGACTCCATCCAATCAATCACGGCCAAGCAATGTGTACGGCTTGATACTTTAACTAGTTAGGGTTATCACAGGCCTAGTTACTAGCAAGATTCAATGAGATCGTTCCAACAGCCACAAGCCCTACAGACCATCCAGGTTATCCGAACGCAATTAGGGTTTAAGTTTATGTGGGTACATCATCCAGAAAATACATGTACCCTTAAGTAGCTTGAAGGGTGCAACACATGATAGTGTACTGAAAATGTGCCCTACTCGACGGCAGGCTACAAATCCTATTATGGGGCGTTCAGATAATGAGATTGCATGTAGCTGAGAAATCTCTTCATGACTACTGGATCATTTTAGTTATTTGTCTTAGTCAGTTTAAGTAGGTACCCTTGACCGTGGTACTCAGGGATCCTTGTCATAGACATGATGCAAGACAGTACTGGTTCATTTGTACAAACACAATCATCCACGGTGTCCAGGTCATTCATTCTTGTCATGTCATGCTAGCCGTCGCAACAACATTCAATAGTTCCCATCATGCTTACTTGTCATGTCATGCCATGTCATGTCAGTTACTTATTATACCATGTCGTGAACAATTATCATTCCAGTTACATCAATCAATTCGCGATTATCAAGTCCCTGTCAAGAGGTGTAGGTATAATAAAGCAAACGGGTGCACATAGGGGCTCAAAGCCTTAACGCGAATGAAACTACGCTAGGCTAAGAGGCCATAAGCGTAAAATGGCTTTACGCGAGCAAGACCAAGGAAGGACCTCTCTACGCGAGCAAGCACCCTCCACGAGCAGGCACTCGAGTGGAACTCTACGCACACGAGCACTCGAGCAGGACTCTATGCATGCGAGCGCCCGAGTGAGACTCTACGCACACGAGACTCTACGCGAGCGGGAGTAGCCCCTGCGTAGGGCTCGATTGAGCTCGGCGTAGAACGAATTACGCTGGCACGCAATACGTGTGCGTAAAAAGGGGAACACACGCAGGCACATGAAAATGTATGCGTAAAGGAGAAAAATGCTACGCTGGCACGTAAAACATGGGTGTAAAGGGCTCGTCATCTCCGCAAGGCCTAGACATGCAGCCAAGGGGACTCAAGAAACTCAAGGAACCCTATCTCGGCCAAGACTTGATGAAATCCCGCCATTCAAAAGCCAAACTTGTGCAAAATCGAAACTCCCACCACATGAAACTCTCCATTTTTGAAAACAACCAAGTTTATAGATCAAAACCATAAAGATCAAATGCTAGAAATTAGATCTATGAAAATCCATGCACCAAAATAAAAATCTTCAAGTTCTAAAGGGGTTAAGAATCATGCTAAGAAGCCATTGGAACCATCAAAATGGGTTCTCAAGTGAAAGCAAGATGCTCTTTCCTACTGCGGGTGTTTGGTGGAGAAATAAAGAAGAAGAGTAGTAATGAGAAATGAATGAGGAGAGAGAAGGGTTGTTGGGTTAATAAATGGGAGAATGGTGGTAGGTAGGGGTTTGCATACTAACTCAAACCAAGCCAAACCAGCCGAACCCGATGCATGCCCAAGCCAGAATAGACCACACGAGCCATGAAATGCCAACTAACCTATGCCAATACAAAAACCCAAGACTAGCCAGCCAGGACAAGTAAAAATACGGGTCTGAGATATGTACACGTATACCAAAATATGCATAACAAAATCCGAGGGTGACAACTCTACCCACCTTAAAAGAATTTCATCCTCAAAATTTAATCAAGAGGTTAGAGATGTCGAGCAAGCTATACTAATCGTAGGCAAGTTATAACTAGGCAATCAATCAAGCAATCATTCATGCAAGCAATAAAGTTGAAGGCATAAGACATAAGGAAGACATTATACCTCACGAGTCAAACATGTCGGGATATCGTGATCGGATATCATCCTCACGCTCCCATTTTTGACTCACCCAAAGAGTGATGACCCCAAGAAACACCTACTAACTTGATAGTCTTGTTCTTGAGTATCTTCTTCCTTCGGTCCAATATGGATACGGGTCTCCCCTCATACGAAAGGTTGGCACCAATAACCAATTTCGAATGATCAAGGTTATGACTCGGACCCAGGATATACCATCGTAATTGGGATACGTAGAAGATATCATGCACCTCACGTAACGGCGGCAGAAGAGCGAGACGATAGGACACATCACCTACTCGTTCTAGAATGTCGAATGTTCCTATATACCTAGGACTAAGCTTTCCCCGCACGCCGAAATGAATGACGCCATGGATAGGCAAGATCTCGAGGAATACATGGTTGTTTGCCATGAAATATAAAAGAATAGAACAATTATCGGAGGACCGGACTTTTACTTCACGTTACAAACTCGTTTGTACAAAGAAAGCCTAGGGACGAAAACCTTGGTACAGCAATCTAAGTACAATTGTTTATTTTAGATTCTGGGGGGTGACGATAGAGGCTCGGAAAAGCGATGGCAGCTCTGCCTTACTCCTTGGACGATCAGTATGCAGCCTTGGCTCCAGAAGATTGCTTGGCGTTAGAAGAAATGCTCTCTTTGCTCTCTCTGCTTCTCCTCTCCAAGTATTCTGGTACTCTCTCTCTATATGTGTACTCTTCTCTGTATCTCTCTGCCTGTGTGTCTCTCTCTTTTTCGTAGGGGAATGGCACCCTGCTATTTATAGGAATGAGATATGATCATTAGGGTGGCAAATAATTGCTTCTTGGAGATGGCGGCGGCCTGTGGAGTGGTCAATCTAGGCCATTCGTTTTGATTGTGATGAATCCGGACCATTGAGTGTAGATTACACCAAATCTCATCAGCAATTAATGCTGATTGGAATAAATCTTCCTCATAATGATCTTCTGATGTCTGCGAATAAATTTGATTTATTCTTCTGCCATGTGTCCCAAATTATTAGGATTTGACCCAATCTTTGATTGCAATAAATCTGAGAAATTGATCGGCTTAGGACACGTGTCCTAGGAACCACTGGGGGGATCTGAACCGTATGAAGATTGAGCCGCATAAGATTTGGGCCGCATATGGTTTTGGGCCACGTGTCAGGGCTGCCTGGGTAGTGTCCCTCCCTCGAACCTTTGGACCGCATGGAGGTGATCATTGTGAGCCGCATAGGGATACATCCGCCTGAGCCGTATGGAAATGGTCCGCTTGAGCCGCATGGGAAGGCCTCCATTTTGAGCCGTATGAGACTGTTTCGGCCTGAGCCGCATAGGACGGCTTCATTCTAAACCGCATGAGAGGTCTTTGCTCGATCCGCATACAAACGCCCACGTGGCAAGGCCACGTGGCATTTTTATGGATCTCGGGGGATTGTGTCAAAGATCTCTTTCTCTTCCCTAGGGGTCTGTCATTATGACAGAGTCATAATTACCTCTCTTGTGTCAGGGCTGTCACTTTTTTTAGAGTTGTCAGCCGTCACAGTAATTAATGCAGCATGGGTCGAAGGGGAGTGCTGTTATGCCACGTGTCTTCTGAGCCGTATGAAATATTTTAGACCGTATAGTTCATGAGCCGTATAGTCCTTCTGTGCTACATAGACTGTCTGAGCCGCATGGGGTTCCTTGGTCGCATGGGTTATTTTCTTTAATATTTTCCATGCTTCTACAAGACCCCCTTCAAAGTTTTTAATTTGCAAAATTGAAATACTTTGAATAAGAAGCATGGCTGTATATTCTTTTTGGCCGCATATGAAACCCTGACCGCATAGATATCTTGGCCACATAGATTGTTCAGCCGCGTAGGTGGTTCAGCCGCAAGGGACTGTTCAGCCGCATAGCTTCTCGCCACGTGTGCGGGTCTTTAATTGCCTCAAATTCATTTTAGTGCCGTTTTGTAGGGGGAAATCCCAAGGGTCAGCTCATTAAATCTTTCGGATTTTACGCCCTGGATGAATCTTGGAGACGAAACCCGAGGAGTCGGTTTCGCTTTTTATGAGGCGGTTATTGGCCCACGTGTCCTCTTTCTCCCATCCTCCTATAAATAGAAGGAGTTTGAAGAGAGAAAGGGCTTCTTTACTTTCTTTCTTTTTCCTCAAATCTTTCCTATCTCGATTGGCCTTCTCCTCTTCGATAACTAATGGCTCCCAAAAAGACCGTGGCAGCAAAGGGTAAGAAGGCAGCCTCTACTTCCGCCTCGACTGCGGCTGCTCCTCCGCCGGTCGTCGTACCTGATGTTTATCCTGACGTTCAACCCCCCCATTACTGGTAAGGATAATGTTTGAGTTAAAGAACCCTAACTGCCATGGCTACGTCGTATACTTTATGCACGAGTCTTTGCAAGTCGCATGTTCGCCCTACGGCTGAGCTGCGAGCCGCATAAGAAAACCACCGTGTCTGCATATGCGCTTCGTCGGCGAAACCGCATAAGCGACGCTAAACCGCATACACTTTTATTGCACGCAGTCGCATAAGTGTTCTTCTGAGCTTGAGCCGCATGAGGCTTTTGGAGCCGCATAAGGCTTCGGAGCCGCATAAGGCTTCATGGAGCCGCATGGATGTTTTCCTGAGCCGCATGAGGCTTGGAAGCACCCAATCAGCTCTCTTTATCCATCCGTTTAACTTATCTTTCTCTGTCTTTTCTTCAGTGAATCTGCCGGTTAACGCTGCTGGAGAAGTCTTGGTGGGTAGCGCCCAAGCTGCTCTCGGCTATAGGTACGACCATATTGTTCAGCATATGACGGACCAATTTCCGAGCGATGAGCCTCTGGCTAGACTGAATGCCATCAAGCACCAGTCTTTCCATTTCCTTAACGCTATGATGAACTCCGGGAAATTTGAAGGGAAATATTTGAAGCCTGCTTTCTTCTTTGGAGATGCCTTAACCGTGGAGGACAGTCATATTCTGGAGGTGTCAGAGAATTGGAGTTTTATCTCTAACGGGATGGCGATCCGCATCCCCCAGATGGAGCGACACTTCCCATTATCTTGGTTCAATATGTTCCCATTGGACCGGAAGATGGAGGAGACTTTAACCCCTACCAGAAGTGGGATGTTCGTGGAGAACATCCATTATAATAACAATCTGAAGTCCGTGACTGCCGGCAAGGTGCATACTAGCTGTTCTGTGACGGTATTGGTCCCAGGTTCTTTCTTGAATGTGGCGGGCCCTAACTTCATATTTTCTATCGCCGATACTTTTATAAATCAACTTGCTCGGAAGTCTATCCCGTTGGCTGGTTGATGTTCCCTGGTTGGGTATACCTTATTCCCTCGTGGACCAATTTGTTTACGTAGATCTTGCAGAAGTATGAGGCCTTTTTGTGTGAAATTGGCCTTTACCACGCTATCCGAGGCACCAGTTATGGCTTGTCCATAAACAAGAAGCTGTTTATGTCTCTGCTGGAGATGTATAATTGTCGTACGGGAACCTTTTACACACCTGTAGGAGAAATGGGACTCGCGCTCTATGAAATGCACGCGGTCTCCAAGCTTCCTTGGGGGGACGAAGCTTTTGAAGCGTATACTCCCACTAATAAGGAACTCGAAGATTTGGAACGACGGTATCCTGGCTTCGTGGCTCTTTACCAACTGTGCCATTATAGCACATGTCATCAGATAACCCGAAAGGATAGTAACTCAGAAGGGAATGCTCCCCACACCAAGGACATGGTGCACTATCTCTTCCCGACAGATGCCTCAGGTCAAGTTACCTCTCGTCGCCCTCGATTTCGGGAAGCGGTTAAGGACTTGGTGTCGTCGGCTAAGAGAGTGGCCACTACCAGTGACAGATTCGGGAGTAAGACTGACCCTTTTGGTTACTTTTACCAGGATACCCAAGAGTTGTCCGAGAAGGTGCTTCTGGCAGGATTTTTGATGATCTGGCTACGAAATTGTGTAGTCTCGGGAGGAGCCGGTTCTATTGAGAGAATTAGTCATAACTTCATCCTTCCGGCTGTGAAGTTAGTTTTGTGAATAAGGCTAGCTCTCCTCCCGGCCATGATGTGCATCATACACCGTGGCCTTCGTACCTTCACATCCAAAGTCATTGCTCGTGACGTGACCAAGGATTTTGAATGAACTGAGTTGCCCTATCACTATTTGATGGGGTGGCTGCTGATACATTATCCATCTTTGATGAGACCGGGCTCAGAAGACGGTGTGACTGATGATGACGTATTTATCTTCCGCTATCGTGACGAGCCTTGGGAATATGAGACCATACGGGCTTGCCGGATGGCATTGGCGAGGGCAGATAAGTATCATATTTTCGTATCCGTCCCTCGCTTTACCGCCAGGGACATAGAGGCTGTACATCTTGACGGTATTGCGCCCCTCAGCTTCTGGATGGCCAGATGCTCCTATGGCTGCGTAACATCCGCCCCGCACATCTGGTGTATCGTAACCGCAATACTGTCTTTCTGGAGCCTTATCTGCCTAGTAGGTTTGCCCGACAGTTTGGATACAGCCAACTTTGTCTAGACAGCCCCAGCTCTTGTCTGGGTTATGAAGGTAGCCTTCTTGATGGTATCAGGGCTTGGCAATATTATGATTTATTCCATACTCGTACCATTTTTTCGGTCCCTGCCATTAAGGAGTCAGTGGAGATCTTGTATATGGCAGCTTTCTATAATGTCATGGCGAACAAACCCCCGGTCGGTTTTAACCCAGGTACCAGTTTTATTGTTGGTACCGTTCTGGAGGAAAGGCTCTCAAGGGGCCAAGAAAAGAAAGACTAGATTCGAAGCGCCAGATTTGGATGTCGCTGCTGAGGGTGATGAAGGCAACGAGCATGATAGAGATGACTCTATCCTTCCAGTGGCAGACGCAGAGGTGGATCAGCCGCCTATTTTGTCTGATGAGATATTAGAGGATCAGTCACTCGTTGTGCCTGGTCCTACTCCGAAAAAGAGTTTTTAAGATGATGTAGATCAATCTGTATCCCCCTTCGAGGTGGTGACCCAGGATGACGGAGACTCCCGTGAGCCTGTTCCTTTTTAAGATGATGTAGATCAATCTGTATCCCCCTTCGAGGTGGCGGGGACAGAGGACGTGACTGAGTTTCACTCAGAGATCGCGGGTGAGGGGACCATGCCAGTTGTGGATGAGCTGCCGCCTTCATGCCCCTCCCCTGGTAAGATTGGCCGAATCTTAACCTGTGAGGAAGCCTATCTGCTCTATCATCACGTCCTTCGGGTCACGTCGATTGATTGTCATTCTGGACATACAGGTCTTGCCTCTCCAGTGCCGAGGATGGACGTTGTCGAGACAAACCCAGTCGAAGGGGCATTGGTGGAGAGGGGTGTACCCCCTCACCTTCCTGCTCGTCTTGACGGGCTTTCTGGGGGCTCGAGTTTAACAGGCCAGGTATCGGGGCAGTCGGGGCAGGGAACGATGGTCCTTGCATCATCCTCTGCTTCAGTGGCCCCGAGGATAGACCTTTCTGCTCTACCGAGTGTCCGAGCTCTCCGGGCGGCTGAAGATGAGTTAGTCGCCATCCATGCATCGTTCTACTCAGACTCTGTTCCCCTGGTGGCAACCTCTAGCGTTACTTCTCCGACGTTGCCGTCCCTGCTTCCTCTGATGCCATCCTCTGCTGAAGTTCTGGATGAGGCGTTACAGGACGTGGTTGTCAGTTTTCATCATCATTTAAAGAGGGGAATCGAGGCTGCTGTGGAAAGAGGGACCTCCTTTACCTTGGCCCGACAATGCGCCCAGGGTCAAATTAATATCCTTAGGAATCTTTTTGGTGATGCAGGGATGGCTTCGCTTCTGGAGGCAAAATTGTTAGAGGCTGATCAGCTGGTGGCCGAGCTTCAAGTATTACGGCAGGCTGATCTGTCTGTTGTTATAAACGAGGAGCGGGGTTCCCTTATTGCTGTTATAGAGGGGACCAGGACTGCTCGGGATAAGACCAGATCGTCCATACTGAAGGATCTCAACGATTTATCTGATCGATATGATCAACTGAGTTATGCGAATGAAAACGTCACGGCTCGGAAGGAATCTGTCTCTCGTGAGATTACTGAGACGCGGGAGCAGATCCTTGCGCTTAAGAAGAATTTGACTTTCTTGGAGTCTAAACTTGAGGCTGCCCGAAATAGTAGGGGGCTAATTGTTCAGGAGGCTGACGGGGTTAATCAGGCTTCGACTGACCAGGAGACTGCACTGAAGAAATTGGAAGACGACTGCCAGGCGCTCTTGGGCTTGGATAATGGGGAACGGTTATTCCAAGAGGCCGAGCGTCGGGCTCGACGACGGATTGAGCGGGGGACCACCTTAGTGAGAAACCGGCTCCAGGAATTATGTAATGCTGATCTGTAGTCGGCCTTTTCTTCATGTTTTGTTTTTGTTTTCTTTCTTTCTGAAAGGGACGTGATTCCGAAATATGTAATACTTTTTTCTTTCTTCAAATAAAGAGTACTTTCCCTTCTACCCTTCATTTGCGTTTGTTTGTTGAACCTGCGATATTATGGAGATGTTCTCCCCCGCATAGGGGATATATTTGTGGACCTGTTACCCATGGCATACCTTGGTTTTAGGTACAAATAATAAGTTTTGGTCAGGATACCTGAAGCAGCCATGGCAAGGTGGTCATGGGTGCTCTTGGTATTGGGAAAAGGAATGCCGTAGAGCAGCTGGGCTCATGGGGCTTGATGAGATGGTCGATTTGTGCTAAGAAACTTAGCTGAGGATATTTGTGGGCCTATTATCCTTGGCGTACCCTGGTTTAGGATACGGATAATAAGATGAAGGGGGACCGACATACTTGCTCAGAGGTAATGAGGACATGGCAAGTAGGAAAGTTTTTTAAACGTAGAGTCTTCCTACTCAGAGGTAATGAGGACATGGCAGGAGTGAACTCGACGGAGGATATTAGTGGTCAACAGAGGACACTTGTGGTCAACAGAGGACATTTGTGGTCAACAGAAGACATTTGTGGTCAACAGAGGACTTTTGTGGACCTATTACCCTTGGCGTACTCCGGTTGTGGGTACAGATAATAGGTCGAAAGGGGATCATCATACTTACTCAGAGGTAATGAGGACATGGCAAGTATGAAGGTTTCTTCGACGGAGCTTTCCCATTCAGAGGTAATGAGGACATGACAGGAGTGGGCTCAATGAAGGAGGGCACATAGAACGACTCAGAGGTAATAAGGATATGGAAGTTCTATGTAAGGGGTGATTTGTTTTTGGCGGAAGTGGAACGACTCAGAGGTAATGAGGACATGGCCATTTTGGAAATTTGTGGATCGATTATCCTTCTTGTGCACTGAGCGTACGGGTATTAGATCATGAGAAAGAATCTCCTTCAAGAAGAAAGTTCAGAGGTATGATCATACATGACTTGCTACCTGAAAGAGTGACCGAGATGTGAGTTCAGGGGTACCAGCGGGTACATGACTCGAGAATCTGGAGAATGGTGAGCGTGAATTCAGCGGTACCAGCGGGTACATAACTCGAAAATCTGAAAAACTATAAGGGTGAGTTCAGTGGTACCAGCGGGTACATGACTCAATAATCTGGAAAACTATGAGGGTGAGTTCAGTGGTACCAGCGGGTACATGACTCAATAATCTGGAAAACTATGAGGGTGAGTTCAGTGGTACCAGCGGGTACATGACTCAATAATCTGGAGAATGTTGTTTAGACATAATATTTCTTCAGGAACTTGTCGTTGACGGGCAACATGAGCAAGTCTCCGTTTTGCTTAGCGAGGCGGTAAGCACCGTTGGAGAACACGACCTCGATGACAAATGGACCTTCCCATTTTGGCTGGAACTTGCCGGCGGTCTTGTGAGTCATGACCATTGGCCTCCGGACTGCCAGAACAAGATTGCCCACTTGGAATGTTCTGATTTTGACCTTCTTGTTGAAGGCTCCTGAGATGTATGCTTGGTATAGCTCGATCCTTTGCTGAGCTAGGTGGCACTTTTCATCTAAGGCCTCCAACTCTTGTAGTCAACGTCGGTAGTATCATCCGTCGTCATTTGATAAGTGAGGGCGACGCGAAGTGAGGGTATTTGAGTCTCTAATGGGAGAACTGCGTCACTCCCGTATATTAGAGAGAATGGTGTGTTCCCGGTAGCTGTTCGGACTGTAGTACGGTACACCCATAAACACTCGTCGAGCTTCTCGTTCCAGTCGCTTTTGTTGGAGGAGACAAACTTCTTGAGGAGTTTGATGATTGTTTTGTTGAATGCCTCTGCCAACCCATTCGCTGTCGGGTTGTACGGTGTCGAAGCAATATTCTGAATACGGTACTTATCGCAAAACCAATATAAAGCGTGGCTTGCAAACTGCGGACCATTATCATGGATGATCCTTCGGGGCAGTCCAAAGCGGTAGATTACGTGATGCTTAAGGAAGCTGATCATGTTTGAAGTCTTGACTTCTGCGAGTGGGACAGCTTCCGCCCATTTGGAGAAGTAATCAGTGATCGCAAGTATGAAGCGATGTCCTCGGAATGAAGGTGGGGTGATTGGACCAATGATATCCATTCCCCATGCTTCGAATGGCCAGGACGCCACTGTCGGATGTAGAAATTCGGATGGTTGGTGAATGAAGTTTGCATGGACTTGGCAGGCTTTGTATTTTCTTGTATAGTCTATTGCATCTGCCACCATTGTGGGCCAGTAGTAGCCCATTCGGCGGAGGCGGTCTTGCAATTTAGGGCCAGGCTGATGGGCCCCGCAGACACCGTCATGAGCTTCTCGTACGGCTTCTTTGGCTTCTGCGTTTGACAGACACCGAAACAGTAATCCGTCATAGGAGCGACGATACAGCATTTTCTTCTCTGTATCGTAGAAGAATCTGAGAGAACGCCGTCTGATGGAAGTGGCTTCCTTTGGGTTCTCGGGCAGGATGTCGTAGATGACGAAGTCGATGAATGGTTGTCTCTAGTCTGGGGCATCATCGATCGTCTGGGCGGAATAACTCGCCACGAATTGCACATTATTCTTGTGACAGACCAGTTCGTGGCCTATCACCTCCACTGATTGACGATCATAGTTCGGAACTGCTAGGGAAGCGGCAAGACCAGCTAGGGCATCAGCTTCGATATTTCGGAGTCTGGGGACATGTTCGATGAAGAACCCCTCGAACGACGAGATGATGTCAATCGTTATTTGGTGATAATGGATCATGTCTTCGTGGCGGACCTCGTATGAGCCCCGGATCTGATTGACGATTAGTTAGGAATTACCGTATGCTTCAAGGTATTCTACCCCCAGCTCTCTTGCAAGTCGGAGGCCAATAACCAGAGCGTTGTACTCGGCCACATTGTTAGAGCAGGGTTCTGTGAGGGAATAAGCACGGTTAATCACCAATCCGGAAGGGGAGACCAGCACCACCCCGACCCCGACGACGATGTTGCCTTTATGTCCGGTCCTCGAAGCACCGTCGAAGAACATTCGCCATATATCATCGTGAGAGGTTGCATGCGAGTCGACGACCTCATCTGGGATCTTTTCATATATTCTGGAGGACTCCGAGCTTGGATGGGCTGCTAAGAAGTCTGCCAGGGCTTGACCTTTGACTGCCTTTTGTGGGACGAAGATCATATGATAAGGGGACAGCAATATTGCCCATGTAGCGAGGCGAGAGCTGAGTGCCCCTGGTTTAGTCATGAGGACCCTGAGAGGGTTGACTCGTGAGATCACATGTATTGTTTGTCCGGTGACATAGTGTCGCATTTTCTGAATGGCGAACACCAGGGCAAGGCATTCCTTCTTCACAGCGGTGTATCGGTGCTCTGGCCCAATCATCATTCGACTGAGGTAATATATGGCTTGCTCATGGCTTGCGTCGTTGTTTTGTGCCAACAGAGCCCCGAGGGAGTGTTCTATTGCTCGTACATAGAGCAGAAATGGTTTTCCAGAAACCGGGGCCACCAGGACTGGAGGGTTCGACAAATATTCTTTGATGCTGTCGAAGGTGTGCTGGCATTCTTCATCCCATACGAATGAGACGCCTTTCTTCATGAGATAGGTGAATGGTCGACATCGCCCGGAGAGGTTGGAAATGAACCTCCTGATGTAAGCTAGCCTCCCTTGAAGGCCTCTGAGTTCGCGGAGATTTCTCGGGGGACCCATCTCCATGATTGCTTTCGTCTTCTCAGGGTCTACTTGGATACCCTGTGTAGTGATGATGAAGCCCAAGAACTTCCCGCTGGATACGCCCAGAAAGGACTTCGTAGGGTTCATTTTCAAATTGTGTGCTCGCATTAGGTCGAATACCGTCCTTAGATTCTGCAGATGGTCTGCCATACAGCGACTCTTAACGGCTATATCGTCAACATACCACTCCACTGTCTTGCGTAAGTGGTCTCTGAAGATGACGCTCATGGCTCTTTGATATGTGGCGCCAGCATTCATCAAACCGAAAGGCATGACTGTGTAGCAGTACGTGCCAATTGGTGTTCGGAATGATGTATGCTTTTCGTCGTCAGGAGACATTTTGATTTAGTTATACCCCGAGAAGCCATCCATGAACGACATACGTTCGAAGCCGCAGGTATTGTCGATCATGATGTCTGTGATAGGAAGGGGGAATTCATCTTTGGGGCACGCCTCGTTCAGATTGCCGAAGTCGATGCAGATTCGAATCTTTCCATTCTTCTTGAGGACGGGCACTATATTGGCGACCCAATCGGGATGTTGCTCCTCACAAATGAAGCCGCTGGCTATCAGTTTGTTGACTTTGGCTTCGATCGCGTCCATGATGCCTGGGCGGATGCGTTGCTGTTGTTGCTTGACTGGCTTCGCATCCGGCCGAATGTTGAGTTTGTAAAGGGCAATATCGGGATTTAACCCTGGCATGTCTTCATAGCTCCTCGCGAACACATCAATGTATTCTCTGACAAGTTCTAACAGCGACTTCCACTCTTTGTCTGCTAGGCTTTTACTGACGAAAATTGGTTTTGGAGAAGATTCGCTGCCGAGGTCAACCTGTTTCATCTTCAGTAGGAGGTTCTCTCAGTTCGAACCATTTTTCCCATTGTGCATCCAATTGCTGGGCCCACGGCTCTAGCTCGAGGATCTCGGGGATGTCTTCGTCTTCTTCGTAAGCGTCAGCGAATACCATGTTGACTGACAAGACTTGTCTGAACACGTCTCCGATGCTGGTATCCGAGTCAGAAGTTGGTGACCCGGTTGAATGTGACTGCCAGTCGCATTCTTCATCTGAACTCTCAGGGGTCATAGTAGGCGTTACATACCCTAACCCGTTCCGAGTTTTGCTATAGTAGTCACGTGGTTTTCCCGCCGGGACTGGCAGCTTCAAAGGTAATCGTCGCCCAGTACCGTAGTTCAAACCTGGCATCGTCTCCAGATCATACCCCTGTTTCTGTATGAGATATTTGGATTGGGGGCTATAGAGATACAGAGGCAGTCTTCCGGCATCTGAGCCGAGGTCGATTTCCTCTATGGTGAAGGGATGCGGGTCGTCCTTCCGGCCAAAGATGATTGGATGGTCCCCTCCTTCGATTATTCGGTAAGCATCTTCTACTGGAGTAAGCTGTATCGCGGTGTACACATTTATCACCTGTGTGTGTAGGTGAGTGCCTATACCGTATTCTATAGCATACATTGTACATAGCTTATTGAGCTCGGTGTAGTTCAAAGATAACCCTTTATTGATGAAGTAAGGTATCTTTTCTAAGGGGATTACATCATCAGCGAAGGGAACATCAGTGTGGGCAGCCACATACTTCGCCAGCTCCGGTTCCTCTTCGGCTACCCCCTGTGTAAATAAAGACTGAGAGGACGCCCTGGGCAGCTTGATTGTCAGAGGTTCAGCTGATGGAGCAGAGCGTGGAGTTGTTGGCAGACTAGCGACCCCCAGTTTGGCACTTGATATGGAGCGAGGAGTGGCTGGTTCGCTAGAAGTGTCAGACCTTGCATCAGGGTGACGACCCTTCTTGGGAAGGCGTATCGTCAGTGGCCTATCAGAGGGATTGAGCTCCTCCGTTTGGGGTTGACCGACTCTCGGCAGTCTAATTGTTAGTGGCCCCGTTGTGGGTCTCGACACTTGGCCGGACCTTCGCAGCCGGATTATCATCTGCTCCTCCTGCGCCGAGAGGCTGATCGCGTCCTTCCGTAGAGTGGCAGTAAGGGGTGCGGACCTGCCCGGTTTGCAAGCTTGGAGGTGGATCGTCAGAGGTTCTTCTGATCCTGTAGCTGTCTCGGTATGAGCTTGTACATTTCCTTCATTAAGGTGCCTCTTTGACTTTTCGTATAGGCAGAAGTCTGAGTAGTAGGATTCGACCCCTTTGAAGGGATCGTTATCAGTAAATTCTGTCCTCACGAAGCCGTGTTTGTCGACATATTTGAAGTACTGGTATAGCATAGAAGGCACGATCATGTAATCATGTATCTATGGGCACCCCACGAGGATGTTGTAAGAAGTGTCTGCATCTATGACGTAGCAGGTGACTTCGGATTGGAGATCGCCAATCTGACACTTCAGACGAATCTTCCCGATTGGGTAGCTTCTGCCCGAATTGAAATCGGTGATGGTGGTGCTTGTGGGTGTCAGGCGATGCATTGGGATGGAGAGATGATGTAGCAGACCCTTCGGAATGATACTTATGGAAGAGCCAGGATCTATGTGCATCCGATCCACCTTCACGTCGCCGATGTATCCCGTGTAGTATAGCGGGCGATCATGTAGGTTGGTTTTGATGAGCATGTCCTGCGGAGTGAAGACAATATTGGGCATTGCTCCCGTACAGGCGCTGTCTTGGAGATCTGTAGACGGGTTTTCTCCCGTGAGGTTGACCTGAGCTAGGTACGCGTCCACATTTTGGAGAGCATCGCTCAAAGCTGTACGAACATCCTTGGAGAGTCTCAGGAGCTCGTATAATGATAGCTTGGCCGGTGTGTTGGCCAACTGTGCTAATATGTCAAAGTTGTAGGGCTTCTCCAGCCCCTGTGATGCCTCTTTTCGGAGGGATTTGTCAAAATGAGTCTCCCTCGGCCTAGGCTTATCGGTCGTCGAAGGTTGACCCGGTCCCTGAGCATCAGTTGTAGTGGGTTGCTGATTTTCAGCTGGGTTGTAAACCACAGGTTGGGATTACGCTCCAGACCGCGGGATGACGGCTGTGGCTTCTTCGATATCTGCCGAGATCGTGCGGCAGGATCTGACTTTTCCACTCTTTTTTTTACAGGTAGAAGATGATATGGGCCGAGTCACTTTCGATACCAAATGTGGATGGATCCACATGACCTCCCCTCGCGATATGGTGAGGGACACTAGACCAGCAGCCTGATCTCGCGGAGGTGGAAGATTAGCAATCTCCATTATCGCCAGAGGGATGGGGACCACCCCGTCTTGAGTTTCCGTTGGAGGGAAGCTGCCAAATTATACCGACACCATATTGGCTGCCACCATTACTTCTTCGAAATCGATGGCCAAAGCGTTCGAATCGATAAGGTTTTGGATGTATCGTTTCAGCTGGTAGCAGTCGTATGTAGCATGGTGGACGTAGCGATGATAATGGCAGTACTTTGGATTCTCTATCTCTGTCGGCCGCGGTTCTCGTCTTGGTGGAGGAAGCTGAATTCTGTCCCCTTGTATGAGCATGTCAAAGATGGGCTTGACGTGACCGTCTTCGAAGGAGTACGTGATCTGCGGCCATTGTTTGTCTGCTGGCTTTGGCTCAGGTTTTTGTGCCGTGTCGGCCACCATAGCCTGCTTGCCCCTGCTATCTCGATTATTGGAGGAATTATCCCCATTGTCGTTGTTGGTGTTAGGACGTTTGCCCTTGTTCTCTCCGTCCGAGATGTGCAACCCCAATTGGCGAGCCTTCTTCAATCGTTCGTTCGTGCTTGTGGCGCTGATGATGAACGTTTTCCAATCCTTGAATTGACTTTCGCCCATTCAGAGACTGATCGTTGGAAGTAGTCTCTTTTGGCAAATTTCAATCAAGGAGGAATCCGGATTTTCGGAGGGCAGCTTCATGGCGGTTTGGCGGAACCACTCAATATTGTTCCTTGTCAGCTCCTTCTCCCCTAGGACGACGTCCATGAGGGTGGGCATGGTGATGTCCTACCCTACTTCGTAGAATCTCTACAAGAATATGCGCTTGAAGCCGGTGAAGGAGTGGATGCAGTTGTCCGGCAAGTTGCGGTACCAGTCGAAGGCGACCCCTTCTAATGCCCCGATGAATAATCGTGTGAGGATGGCATCGTCGTGGGACAGATGATCGGTGGTGACCTCGAAGTAAGTGATGTACCGACTCGCTGAGGTTTTGCCATCATAGGGATTGATGTTGAATGGCTTATATCTTGGTAGGAAGGGAACATCCCTCCATGCAGCCGGGTATGGTTGCCGTATTCTGAGGTCTGGAGAGTTTTTTCTGGCGTGAAACATGGCTCGGAGCTCCTAGACCTCTCTTCTTGCTTCCCTGGCATCATCTGCAGCGGTGGGAGCCGTTATTTCGGGAGGATTGTTGTACGAGTTCGGTGCCGCTGAGTTCGAGTTCGCATTGACCGCGGGACCCGTGCTTGTTTGTCCAGGTGTTCCTCCTTTCGGAGTTGGAAGAGCCGTCTTGATTTCATCTACAGACTTGACCAAGGCCTGTAGTATGGCCTCCAGAGTGTCGATGCGCTGGCGATCACTGGAACCACTTTGATTGCTGTCCGTCATGAACACTGTCCTTATATGATGAGAAACGGAAGGGACGGTGGAGGACGTATCCTACGAGTCATACCCATGTACCGAGAAGTCATTGGGATATGTGGGAATATTCTCTTCTGGTTCGAACTCGGAGGGAATAGTACCCCCGGCTCCGGAGCTTGCTTCATCTTGAGAGTCGTGGACGTCCTCGGGGACGCCGTCCTCGGCTGTATCTGATGGGAGAGTTGTTTCCTTGGGCTCGTCTCCTTGGAACATCGAATTGTCGTGGATGTTCGGAGGAGTGCTACCTCCAGTTCCAGCGACCCTCAGTGATGTGGATGATGAATCTCCCATTGTAGCAGATTTTGTCTTTGAACGGGTGCCTTGGAAAACTTCAGTAGTGGACAACCGTTTAGACGACAGTGTCTTAGCTATAGTGGTTGATATCTTTGGGCTGGATATGCTTGTCTTTCTTCCTCTCCCCTCGGCGGAAATTTTCTGAGTGGAATTACAGGAGACAACAGGAGGTTCCTTATCCCCGGAGCTTGGATGTTGTAGTCTTTGGAAGATGGATGACCGGTCTTCTTTCACTGTCGCGTTGTTACAACAGCAGTTGACGATGATCTGGGTACAGTGACGTCCATGTGAGGACTCTTTGCACACCGAGGCCCCTTCTCTTTCCTTGCGTTTGTGGAGGATGGCCTCACGCAAGTCAGATGGGTCCGGATCGACCATATTTGTTCCCTGGATTTCGGAAGACTTTTGGGAACCTCTCTGTCCGTTTGCCGTCGGGGGCTGGACTCGAGTGGTTCTGTACAACTTCCCGTCAGAGGCCCGCATAATAGTACACGGGACGCTCGGATGGTCAGAGGTCGGGTCAACGGACCGAGCTTGCCAAGCTCGTGCTGCCTTAGACTTCTTCACTCTAGTGCGTAAGGGCACATAGTAGGAAGAGTCTAAGTGGTGCTGGAGGGAATCAGACATGTCTTCTTGGGAGCACAGGAGATCAGGACCATAGGAGAGGCGGTCGAAGACAGAGCCACGTGGAGTAGGCATCATACGGCTGGAATCAGCAGTCCTCATGCGGCTGGGAGTCGTAGCCGCATGGGTTTTCTCCATGCGGCCGGAAATCCTGACCGCATGAGTATTCTCCATGCGGCTGAAAATCCCAACCGCATGAGTATCATCCATGCAACTGATAACCCTGGCCGCATGAGTATTATGCATCTGGATAGCGGTTTCAGCCGCATGGTCATCATTCATGCGGCTGGCCAGCTTGGCCGCATGAGACTTTGCTTTGCGGATTGTCCCCTTGTTCAGTTTCTTTCTGGAGCCCGTAGAGTCGCCCTTTGTCCCTGCAAGTCCAGCATCGTAGTGCTTTCCTCTGCAGGACTTGGGGATAGCAGAGTTTTTTATGGCTTGAAGTGGGGCCGCGCGAGAGTCGCCTTCACCGTCTTAGGTAGCATCAAGGACTTGGGGAGGAGCAAATGATTTTGGCCTTCACTCTTTGCGAGCCTTCGTTGTGCGGGTGCGCTTCTGGACCGGGCCAGCGCTTCCTTCGGAGAGCATTTCTTCGAACGCTTGTTGGTCGAAGCGGACGACCATCTTCTGTTGTGTGGAGCCAAGTTTGGCTGCATCCAATTGCGTCACCAACTCCTCGGCCGTAGAGAAGTTTGTCCCCAGCAGAGTCGCCATCGTGTTTGCCATGAAATACAAAAGAACAGAACAATTATCGGAGGACGGACTTTTACTTTATGTTACAAACTCGCTTGTACAAAGAAAGCCCAGGGACAAAAACCTAGGTACAGCAATCTAAGTACAATTGTTTATTTTAGATTCTGGGGGGGTGACGATAGAGGCTCGGGAAAGCGATTGCAGCTCTGCCTTACTCCTTGGACGATCGGTATGCAGCCTTGGCTCCAGAAGATAGCTTAGCGTTGGAAGAAATGCTCTCTTTGCTCTCTCTGCTTCTCCTCTCTAAGTATTCTGGTGCTCTCTCTCTCTATATGTGTACTCTTTTCTGTATCTCTCTGCCTGTGTGTCTCTCTTTTTTTCGTAGAGGAATGGCACCCATCTATTTATAGGAATGAATGTGATCATTAGGGTTGCAAATGATTGCTTCTTGGAGATGGTGGCGGCCTATGGAGTGGTCAATCTAGGCCATTCGTTTTGATTGTGACAAATTCGGACCATTGAGTGTAGATTACACCAAATCTCATCAGCAATTAATGCTGATTGGAATAAATCTTTCTCATAATGATCTTCTGATGTCTGCGAATAAATTTGATTTATTCTCCTACCACGTGTCCCAGATTATTGGGATTTGACCCAATCTTTGATTACAATAAATCTGAGAAATTGATCGGCTTAGGACACGTGTCCTAGGAACCACTGGAAGGATCTGAACCGCATGAAGATTGAGCCGCATAAGATTTGGGCCGCATATGGTTTTGGGCCACGTGTCAGGGCTGCCTGGGTAGTGGCCCTCCCTCAAACCTTTGGACCGCATGGAGGTGATCATTGCGAGCCGCATCGAAATACATCCATCTGAGCCGCATGGGAAGGCCTCCGTTTTGAGCCGTATGAGACTGTTTCAGCCTGAGCCGCATAGGACAGCTTCATTCTGAACCGCATGAGAAGTCTTTGCTCGAGCCGTATACGAACGCCCATGTGGCAAGGCCACGTGACATTTTTATGGATCTCGGGGGATTGTGTCAAAGATCTATTTCTCTTCCCTAGGGGTCTGTCATTATGACAGAGTCATAATTGCCTCTTTTGTGTCAGGGCTGTCACTTTTTTTAGAGTTGTCAGCCGTCACAGTAATTAATGCAGCATGGGTCGAAGGGGAGTTCTGTTATGCCACGTGTCTTCTGAGCCGCATAAAATATTTCAGACCGCATAGTTCATGAGCCGTATAGTCGTTCTGTGCCGCATAGACTGTCTGAGCCGTATGGGGTTCCTTGGTCGCATGGGTCATTTTCTTTAATATTTTCTATGCTTCTACAATGGTCGTCGACAGAAAATTCAAGGGAACGTCGATGAGAATCAGCCCAATGACGCTGGCGATCTTGTACAGCTCGAAGATGATCTCTGACTTGCCTGACTACCTCAATAGTCCGCGTTACGATCTCTGGTTCAAGCATCTGCCTCTCACCTATATCATCTCAAGCTAAAGGAGAGACCTGCACTTCCTGTCGTACAAGGCCTCAAAGGGTGCCATCTGAATACTGGCCTGGAAACTGTTGTTATAGGAGAATTCTATAAGATGCATATGATCTTTCCACGAACCACTAAAGTCGAAGGTACATGACCGCAACATATCTTCAAGAGTCTGGATCGTATGCTCCGACTGACCATCTATCTACGGATGATAAGCTGAACTGATATTGATACGAGTCCTTATACTTTTCTGAAGACTCTGCCAAAAGTGCAATATGAATCTTGAATCTCGATCGGACACAATACTGACTGGTACTCCATAAAACCTGACTATCTGCCTGAGGTACATGTCTGCAAGCTGATCAGTCGACTGACCAATCCTGAAAGGAAGAAAATGAGCTACCTTGGTGAGTCTGCCGACTATACCCTTGATAGCATCTCTGTCAGCTGGAGATCTAGGTAATCCCGTCACAAAATCCATGGTAATGTGCTTCCATTTCCATTTTGGGATCGGCAAGGATTGAAGAAGTCCAGCCGGTCTCTGATGTTCAGCTTTAACTTGTTGGCAAACTAAATATCGAGAGACGAACTGGGCTATCTTCCTTTTCATGCCATTCTACCAAAAATGCTGTCGGATGTTACGATACATATTCGTACCGCCTGGATGATTCGAATACTGAGAACTGTGAACTTCTGCCATGATCTTCTATCTGATATCACCACTAGGTACACAAAGATGCCTTCCATGTCGAAGTGTACTGTCCTCATGGATACATAACTCTGGTCTCCGTCCTGCTACATATTCTGCCCTAAGCTGCTGAAGCTTAGAATCTAATGACTGAGCTAACCTGATCCTCTCAACTATACTAGACTGAAGTTGCATATTGGCCATCAACGCCACATTGGTAGGAAGGACAACTTCTAAACCCATCTTCTGAAGATCTGCTAATAACTCTGGTTGTGCTGTTAGAAAATAAACTTCGGCTCTTTTGCTCAGTGCATCTGTAACAACGTTGACCTTCCCAGGATGATACTGCATGTTGATGTCATAATCCACAAGTAGCTCTAGCCATCTACTCTGAAGCATGTTAAGATCCTTCAGGATAAACACATACTTCAGGCTCTTGTGGTCGTTGAAAATCTCCATCCGATCTAAAAACAAGTAATGCCTCCACAACTTAAGTGCGAATACTACTGCTGCCAGTTCCAAGTCGTGGGACGGATAATTCCTTTAATGATCACGAAGTTGACATGACGCATAAGCTATTATATTTCCATGTTGCATCAAAACACATCCTAAACCTCTGCCTGAAGCATCACAATACACTGAGAATTCCCCAGCCCATCCGGAAGCGTGAGAATGGGTGTCGTCATCAAGCCTCGCTTCAACTTCTCAAAATAATCCTGATATTCTGTTGTCCAAGCAAACTGCACAACCTTGCGGGTCAACTGGGTCATGGGTGCTGAAATCTGTACAAAGGCTAAAACAAATCGCCGGTAGTAACCGGCCAAGCCAAGAATACTACGAACTTCTGCAACTATGCCGGGTACGGGCCACGTCTCAATAGCTATGATCTTTTGGGGATCCACTTCCACTCCACCTCTGGTGATGATATGACCCAAGTATGAAATACGATCAAGCCAGAACTCGTATTTACTGAACTTCGCATACAACTGGTGTTCTCGAAAAATTTAGAGAACAATTCTGAGATGCTGCTCATGCTCCGCTTCACTCTTGCTGTAGACCAGGATGTCGTCTATGAACACAATTATAAAATAATCCAAATAAGGTATGAAGATGCAATTCATGAGGTCCATGAATACTGCCGGCGCATTGGTTGCTCCAAAGGGCATAACAAGGAACTCCTAATGCCCATACCTGGATCTAAATGCCGTCTTCGGGATGTCCTGTTCCCTGACTCTGATTTGGTGGTATCCTGACTGCAAGTCAATCTTCGAAAATATGGTTGCCCCTTTGAATTGATCAAATAAGTCATCTATCCTCGGGAGAGAATATCTGCTCTTGATTGTTACTGAGTTTAAGGTACGATAGTCAACACATAATCTGGACGTACCATCCTTCTTTTTCAAAAGAATTATCGGGGCTCCCCAAGGCGATCCACTTGCACGGATGAATCCCTTGGTCCTGAGTTCCTCAATCATCTTATACAAGATCTCGAATTCTGACGGTGCCATCCGGTAGACTCTCTCCGACAATGGTGCTATTCCGGGGATCAAGTCTTTGTTGAACTCTCTCTCTCTCTGGTGGCATACCTGGAAGCTCTTCGGAAAAAACATCGTAAAACTCTTCTACAACTCTGGGAAACTGAACTGCTGCTGCTACTGCCACTGTCATCCGAAATACTAGAGGAGAAGGCTCTATTCCGCCTCAAAAAAATAAAAACTCTGGCTCACCAGGAATACTAAAAATAATCTTGCCGATATGGCAATCTATTCTAGCATACTGGTCCCTCAACCAATCTATTCCTAAGACCACATCATAATCGGTCATTGGGAATTCTATCAACCTAGCAGAAAATTCTCTACCGCTAATTATGATCTGACACGAGAAAAACACTCTATCTACTTCCACAAGTCCGTTACCAGTAAGTATATTGAGCCTTACTGATAACGACTCAGGCTCCAACCATATCCGTGTCGTGAATCGTACAGACATAAATAAATGCGATGCACCAGAATCAAACAGTGCTGATGCTGGGAAGGAGTTGATGAGAATAGTACCTGCCACTACCTCACCTGATGCTGACTCCTCCTCCATGGTCAAAGCCATCACTAGACCTTACCCTTTGGGTGCTGGTCCCCTCTGCTAGAAACCTCTCTGGCGGTTATAGGTCTGAGCTTGGACTTGCGCATACTGCTGGAGGCTGTGCTGCTGAAATGCTTGGGCCTGAGGCGCCAAGGGCCTTGGGAACGAGTGTTGTTGCTGCTGCTGAACTGGTACTGGGTCTGGCCCCCTAACCGAAGGATTAGAAAAGGTTGATAAAGATGAACTCCTCCTATTCGGGCAATTCCCAACCCTATGGTCCGGTGCCCTACAAACCAAGTACAAATCCTGTGCTCTGCGACACTTTGATACCACATGCCCTGGCTTTCCAAAATGAGTGCAACTTATTACGGAAGACAGCTTCTGCTACTGCTGCTGGGAATATGTCGGGGTCGAATGCTGAGTCGACGTAACGAAAACCGCCCGCCTCGAAGCTCTAATGGTCAAAGCCCTAGCTGTCGGGGCTGGTGCTGAAGACTGGTTCAGCTGGCCGTGAGACCGCTTCCGACTCCCGGTCCGGTCCATAATCCTCTGGGAGGTATACTCATGCCTCCTAGTTGCTCTCAACACTACATCGAAAGTCTAATACTTAAATTGTTCTACTGCCAGTAAAATCTCCAGATGGAGTCCCTGTTGGAACCGCTGAGCTCTGTCGAACTCGGTCGCCACCAAGGTGGAAGAAAATTGACTAAGTCTAAAAAACTTAGTTGCATATGCATCGACCGTCCTTTCCATCTGCTTCAAGTTAGTGAACCTCGTCTGTAGATCATATCAAGCTACAGCGTCAAAATACTTGATCTGGAATATCTCACAGAATACTGTCCAGGCAATAGGTGCCACAAATCCAACGGCCTGTGCCGCCTACCAGCTGTAGGCTAGATCCAATAACTGCAGACGCACCATGGCTACCTTCTCGTCTTTTAGGGTCCTGGCTGCTTCTAGAATAATCTTAGTGTCCTGTAGCCAAGCGTCTGCGACAATAACTTCTTCGCTTCCATCGAAGAAGGGAGGGTTCAAGCGCTTGAAGCTGTTGGCCGCACTGTTACCTGGATGACCAACTCTGCTCAGAGCATCTTGTACTGTCTGGTGCAATGTATCACCTCGACAATCCTGTGATACAAGCAACTCCCTGATGATTCCAACCAAGACTTCATCATCCTGCCTTGCAGGCTGGGCTGGCTGTACTGGGGGTTCTGGATCTCCGGAAAGCATGAGTCAGGAAGCTGCTCCTGAGTGCTGAGCTTGGTCGTCTTGTTGCAGGGGCACTCGTTGAGCTCCTTCTTGCTGATTGGCAGGACCAGGAGCAATGCCGATGAAGACGATGACACAGGGAATAATAAGGAAGGTTATCACTACCACATTTTTAGTTTGAAGGTAAATTTGTCATTTTTGGGGTAAATAAAATTTATTAGTATTAATTTGAATTTTATGGGAATTTTTAGGAATTATTTTGGATTTATTTGGACTAGTTTGATTTTTGACTAGTTTTGACTCATGTAGACCAACCTAGGAACTAACCCTAGTTAGTTGGGCTTGGTTAGGTCAAGTGACCCTAGTCTAACCTAGTATGACTCAAGTTAGTGGTTAGTGATTCTTTAGAACTTGAATTAGGAATTTAGGAATCAAGTTATTTGATAAATGGCTTGTGGTTACACAAGTCATTTTGCCTGTGTTAGTTCAGCGTGTTTTTGACTCTGATACGCCTGTACCAATCACGACACAGGACACGTTGACCCAAACCAGGGTGACAAAGACCTAGGGGGACCCTAGGCGAACCACCCTGCAAAGGAACTCGACCCAGTTTGTGTCGTGTCGTGCTCACGACACGCGTGCACACGTGCACGAGGAATGGCTCTCTGTGTTTTCCTGAAAATAGTGTTCTGATTGATTTAATCTTTTAAATGTTTTTAAATGATGTTTAAATGGTTAACTAGTCTCTAAACCTTATGTTTAATCTCTGATATGTTAGGATTGTTAGGTTGTATGAGTTATGGGCTCGAATTGGTTGGGACTGTGGAATTTCTGATACATTGATACATCATTTAGTTTTCTTCAACTGTTAATCCATTTTATCCTTTAATTCAATTGTTTTCTACTGTCTAATGAATCCCACAGAATTGTTAGCCTATGATTAGATGATTTACTTGTTGGAATATGTGTTGGATCCATGTAATTAGGATTTAACTATGAGTTGGGGCTCTCATGTTTAACTGATACAGTTAAATACTGTTTTCTGATAACCCTTTCCTTCCAGTCTTCTAAATTGAATTTTAGCTGATGTTTCTAACCTATGTAATAGTGTTAATGACTGAGTTCTTAATTTAAACATGTTCCCTATGTGGATTCTTGCTTTGGTTAAAGTTTTGGGTTGAATTGATGAACCTGGGAGACTCCTTAATCTACTGTAAACTGGGAATGATTCCAGTTTGTGTAACCTGAGTAATTTGGCCATGTTCCTGTCTTGTGTTGTGAGCATTCACTGTTATGTACCTGCCTACACACACACTCATTCTTTCTACTGTCATTAAATTCCTGCACTTGGGTAGGCAATTCATGTGTAACACCTGCACACACACATGATTTCCTTCTTGTTTTCTATTTTCTGCACAGATATTCACATTGATTCTTCTTCACTGTTTCTTCTATATATTTTACACTATTTTTGGACTGTTGATTGTTCCTTACAGTTTGTTGTTAGCTGATCTTGGGACTGAATAGTTAAGTCCAGATTTATACTTTAGCACACACTCTTCACTGCCTTGTATTTCCTGCAAACACACTTAGCACCACACACACACATTCTCTTCACTGGTTTGTAATTGCTGAAATGTACATAGCCACATGTACACACACACACATTTTTTCCTCTTCTTTACTGTTTGTAAATAATCACCTGAACACACTTTCTCTTCTTCACTGCTTGGTATTCCTGCACACACAAGACACATACACATTCCATATTGACACACACACACACTAGCCCTCTCTTCCTTTCTCTCTGCAATTCTAGTTAATGTGTGGGTCCAATGTTTAATTGGTAAGCTTGTACTATATATATATATGCTCTATACATGTGTTGTATGTATATAGGTGCGAGCTTTTACTCTTGTATATATATGAGTCTTTTGATAGATAGCTAAGGTAAAGAAATTTATGTGTGGTTGTTGTTGGCTAGTATAGCCTAGGTTTGGTGTGTGTAGTCTAGTATAGCCTTGTTAGAGCCTAGCATGACTTGTTAGACCTAGATAGCCTAGTTTAGACTTAATTAGACTTGGTTGACCTAGTTTGACTTCTAGGGTCGACCAGAGTTGACCAAGAGTTGACTTTGGTCTAGATTGACTTAGAATCATGTAGAATGCATAGTAGGACTCCATTTTGCTATTCTGGACTTGTTGTGACTTGTGCTGTTCTGATTAGGAGCTAGACACCACTCCTTGGACGGTACTTTTCATATTGGACACTCAGTTACAGGCGAGTACATTCTCTGATCATTTCATATCCTGCTTTGAATTATTTCCTGCAGTAGATTACTTTACTTGTACTGTCACGATGGTCACACGTATTGGTACTATATGGATCCCTTCTTGAGATGTTATCCTTAGGGAGCATCGGGTACTACATGTTCTGTGCGTTTCACTTACATGGCGTATCACTATGCTTCATTGGTTCCTTGATCACTTACGATATATACTCTTATGATCGTATAGTCTTCCTGGAATCCTTATCCCATTTATGGGACTACTATGTATCACCTTCGGGGTCTATCACCTTCGGGGTCTATCACCTTCGGGGTCTGTTACATAGCATCATATAACATAACCTGGCTGGATCCTTGTGTATTGATTGGGGGTACGGGGGAGTATAAGTGGACATGTAAATAATACACCAGTAGTTTCTTATCAGAATCATTCCTTAGTGTCTTATCAGAATCATCCCAGGCCATTTACATGTTCATGATTGTACTCTGACTCACTAGTCACTGCTAGTTCTCTATGTATAGTAGATATTTCTATTTACAGTTCTCTCTCTGTTTACATACTGCACTTTCTTTAGTACTTGTATCTTACTTTACTGCATGTTTATATTTCTAACCTGCTATGATCTGTTGAGATGTACTGTGCTCGCTCCTGTCCTGACTAGACCTGTTGAAAATATTACAGAGGACGAGGAGGAGGCCTGCCTGGACACCTACTACGGGGCAGCTCTAGATGACACCTGTGAGCTGGACCCTCAGGAGGATCCAGCAGTAGCTGAGGACTTTCCCTCGACTGCCTAGACTAGATAGTTAGGCTATTATCTTTATGTAGTTGGATCATGTTCTAGTTAGACTCTATTTTGGAGATCAGTTTTGTATATATTCTTTTATCTAAGATTTTGTATTGCTGGGATTATCTTAGACTACTGTTTTATCTATTGCATTTCCTTGAGTTCCATTTCATATCGTGCTATCTCTTCCCTAGTTGTGATTGAGTTCTATTACTATATTACCCCGTTCGGGGAGTATAAACTGTTTAGATATATACTGTTAGATGTTGTGACCTAGGACAGCGTTCTACCGCCGACACTGCGGCGTAGGCTGGACGTACCCACATCTCGTGCCCTTACTCTAGGGTGCGGGTCGTGACACGTTTTTAGTGGTGGCCCATGCAGGTCCTAGACTAGAAGTGTAGTGGTACTCGAACTAGAGTATCACAACAGCCTGCTATAAGATATAGGACATTAATTTTAAGATACTCAATCACTTTAGGAAATTTCCTTTTATTGCCATCTAAATACTTTTGTCAGCTGATCCTTTGAATTATAATTGTCCGCCTTTGTTATTTCGCTTCTTTCTCAGAAATTGATACTCTTGTTTGTCTATCTTCAGGATGGTAGAGACTCGATCGCAGCGTACCATCTATGAGGATGCTTTAGAGGGGACTGCTACCTCTCAGCCAGTACGGCCAGGCCAGGGGACTGCAGCTCTTGTCACCTCAGCTCGTGTTGAGACCTCGGCAGCCGCAGCAGGGGGTATGCATCCACCGACTGGGAGGCAGGACCCGGTCTATCCAGAGGATCCTTTCCAGCCACCACCGCCTCCAGAACATGTGGATGCAGCTCAGATGTTCGTATACTTCCAGCAGTTCATGGACCGACAGCAGGCTCGGCAGGACAGAGGCATGGAGTTGGCCGTCACGACAGCCGCAGCTCGACCAATGGTACAGCAGCAGAGGACACCAGGGATCGAGCACTTTCAGAAGATGAGCCCAGGGACTTCATGGGGACAGAGGGGATCCTGTATGCCGACGAGTGGATCGAGCATTTGGAGGACATCTTCCGCTTTGCCAGGATTCCAGCAGACCTTCAGATCGAGGCCGCAGCTAGCCGGATGCGAGATCTTGCTCGCACCTGGTATCAGTCGGACCCCAGGGTGGGGGTACCAGGGCAGACTTGGGAGCAGTTCAGGGGCTACTTCAAGAAGAAGTTCTTCCCAGATTCAGCAGTCAGAGCCTTGGAGATACAGTTTGAGAGCTTGGTCCAGGGGAGCCTCTCAGTTGAGGAGTATGCGGGAGAGTTTGGCCGTCTCGGCAGGTTTGTTGAGGGGTTGAGCGAGACGGCGAAGGCCCAGAGGTTCCGGAAGGGTCTGGTCAAGGAGGTCAAGTCCCGGACCAAGGGGAACAGAGATGCTACGTTGGAGGAGATCTTGACGGGAGCCCTGTTAGCTGAGAATGATCTTGAGCTTAGGCTCAAGAGAGGGAGAGACCCAGTTGGGGGCAGTAGCAGCAGCGGAGGCCAGGCCAAGAGGCCTCACTTTTAGTTTCAGCAACCTAGGCAGTTTCAGCCTCAGCCGATTCAGCAGAGGCCAGCTCAGTATCAGCAGCAGCCGAGGCAGCACCAGCAGGGCCAGAGGCAGGTTACCAGTTGTGTCTACTGTAGGAAGCCCGGGCATGTTGCCAGTGAGTGTAGGAAGAAGCTGGGCCTGTGTCTACTGTGTGGTTCAGCAGACCACCAGATGAGGGAGTGCCGTATAGCACGAGCAGCTCAGGGAGGTGGAGCCAGAGCTCCAGTGGGCCAGCAGCGGGAACCAGCCCTGCCGACTCAGCAGCAGAGGTTTGTCCAGCACCAGCAGCAGGCCAGGGGAGGCCACCAGGGGCGAGCTTTCGCCATGACAGTAGGATAGGCTGAGGTGACTGGAGAGCTGATTGCAGGTTCGATTCTTCTCGACTCCAGTCCAACATTTGCATTGTTTGATTCTGGTGCATCGTATAGCTTCATTTTAGTATCTTTTGCGATTAGACATGGTATCATAGCTGAATCGTTGCCTAGGACTTACAAGATCACGACCGGGGGTGGTATTATCCTCGTGAGTGATGTTTGTAAGGGTCGGAGAGTAGTTTTGGGAGGCCGTGAGTTGGTGGTGAGCCTGCTCGTAATGCCATTACCGAACTACGATATAGTACTAGGCATGGATTGGTTGAGCAGGCACCACGCCAGCATTGATTGCAGAGGGGGTAGAGTTCTCTTCAGAGCGCCGGGGGAGCCAGAGTTCGAGTACTCCAGACGTCAGGCAGAGCAGAGCAGCGGAGTTTTCTGTGGAGTCTCGGTCGAGGAGCAGACGATTCTACACACCTTGATAGCAGAGTACATGGATGTTTTCCCGGAGGAGTTGCCAGAACTGCCACCAGACAGGGACATTGAGTTCTCGATAGACTTGGTTCCAAGAGCAGAACCGATCTCTCAGCATGTCTATCAGGTGAACAACAGCGAGCTGGTGGAGCTGAAGAAACAAGTGGATGAGCTACAGGACAAGGGCTTCATCCGCTAGAGTTCGTCGCCATGGGGTGCACCAGTGTTTTTCGTACCGAAGAAGGATGGGTCAGTACGCATGTGCATTGACTATAGGGCACTCAACAACCTCACGATCAAGAACAAATACCCACTGCCGCGGATCGATGATTTGTTTGACCAGTTGAGCGGAGCTCGGGTATTTTCCAAGATTGATCTGAGGTCGGGATATCACCAGGTAAAGGTGAAGGGGGAGGATATTCCCAAGATCGCTTTCAGGACGCGGTATGGACAGTTCGAGTTTTTGGTTATGCCGTTTGGGCTAACCAATGCACCAGCAGTGTTTATGAACCTTATGAACAAGGTGTTCCATCAGTATCTGGATCAGTTTGTAGTAGTATTTATTGATGATATCTTGACATATTCCAAGACTGAGGAGGAGCACGAGGAGCATTTGAGGATAGTGCTGGAGGTTCTCAGGAAGGAGCAGCTTTACGGGAAGCTCTCCAAGTGTGAGTTCTTCCTAGACCGAGTAGATTTCTTGGGGCATGTGGTGACAGGAGATGGTATCTCAGTTGACCCCAAGAATATTGTGGCAGTCGAGGCGTGGGCAGCGCCGACTTCAGTTGCAGAGATCAGGAGCTTCCTGGGGCTGGCAGGATATTACCGGAGATTTGTGTAGGATTTCTCCCGGGTTGCAGAGCCGTTGACACGGTTGACCCGGAAGGATGCTGAGTATGTTTGGTCAGAGGAGTGTCAGGCAGCTTTTGATGAGTTGAAGAAGCGGCTGACGACAACTCCGATTCTGACGTTGCCATCAGGATCGGGTGGATTCACTATTTATAGTGATGCTTCAGGGAAAGGGCTGGGTTGTGTGTTGCAGCAGCACGGGAAGGTGATAGCCTATGCTTCCAGGCAGTTACGTCCCCATGAGAAGAACTACCCTATCCACGACCTGGAGTTGGCAGCAGTGATTTTTGCTTTGAAGCTGTGGAAGCATTATCTATATGGTGAGAGGGTGGAGATCTTCACAGATCACAAGAGCCTGAAGTATGTGTTCACTCAGAAGGAGTTGAACATGAGACAGTGCAGATGGTTGGAGTTGATGAAGGACTTCGACATTGCACTGCAGTATCATCCAGGGAAGACCAACGTGGTTGTCGATGCCTTGAGTAGGTATTCGACAGCCATGTGTTTGACCATGGATCGGCATTTGCTTGTCGACTTGGAGAGCCTTGGGATCGAGGTGATCGTGCCGGGAGTCCAGATGCAGCTATGGGGGATGCAGATTCAGTCAGACTTGATAGACAGGATCAAGGCAGCCCAGTTCGAAGACGTGGCTTTGCAGAGTATCAGAGAGCAGATCAGTATAGGAGTGGAGGATCCTGAGTTTTCACTTGCCGAGGATGGTGCCCTGAGGCACGGTGCCAGGTTATGGGTGCCTAGTGGGGAGCTCAGAGAGCAGATTATGCAGGAGGCCCACAGATCGCAGTACTCTATACACCCGGGTGCCAACAAGATGTACCGAGATCTGCGGGAGCATGTATGGTGGTCAAGAATGAAGCGGGAGGTGTCCCACTTCGTAGCTAGGTGCTTGGTCTGTCAGCAGGTCAAGACAGAGAGGCAGAGGCCCGGTGGATTATTGCAGCCGCTGCCCATTCCCGAATGGAAATGGGAGCATATCACGATGGACTTCGTTTCAGGATTGCTACGTACTCCAGGAGGGAAAGACGCAATTTGGGTCATCACGGACAGGTTGACCAAATCGGCCCACTTCTTGCCATTCAAGGTGGGTACGTCTACAGAGAGGCTGGCGGAGATGTATATGTGGCAGATAGTCAGGATCCACGAAGTTTCGGTCAGCATCGTCTCAGATCGGGATAGCCGTTTTACTTCCCATTTCTGGAGGAGTCTGCAGACCAGCTTGGGCGCTCAGCTCAAGTTCAGTACTGCATACCACCCCCAGACGGACGGACAGTCAGAGCGGACTATTCAGACCCTTGAGGATATGCTGCGGACGTGCGTTCTGGACTTTGGAGGTTCTTGGGAGGATCATCTTCATTTGGTGGAGTTTGCCTATAACAATAGTTTCCAGGCCAGTATCGAGATGTCACCTTTCGAGGCTCTGTACGGGCGTAGGTGCCGTACACCCTTATCCTGGGATGATGTTGGTAAGCGAGCTTTGCTGGGGCCAGAGATGATTGTGGATGCGACCGAGAAGGTGAAGCTCATCAGGGACAGACTTCGCGTGGCGCAGGACAGACATCGGCACTGGGCCGATAGCCACTAGAGACCCTTGGAGTTTGAGGTACAGATTAGAGTAGGATTAGATTTAGGTTGTTGTTTGTGATTTTTTTTGATCATGTTTGTTATTTATATTAATTGAGACCTTGCTTGTGATTAGGTCGGAGACCAGGTTTTCTTGAGGATATCTCCGACTCGTGGTACGATACGTTTTGGTGGAGGCGGGAAGCTTAGCCCGCGCTTCATCGGCCCTTTCGTTATCAGCGGGAGAGTCGGTGACGTGGATTACAGGCTAGACTTGCCGCCTGCACTTGTGGGGGTCCACAACGTATTTCATGTATCACAGTTGAGACGGTACGTGGCTGACCCTAGCCATGTGCTCGATCATTCGGAGATTGAGGTGGGTCCTTCTCTCAGCTATCCAGAGCAGCCAGTGGAGATTCTGGATCGACGGGAGAAGGTTCTGAGGAACCAGGTGATACCCTGGGTACGCGTCGCATGGAGGCATCATTCTCCAGAAGAGTCTACCTGGGAGCGGGAGGATGAGATGCGCGAGCGGTACCCCTATCTTTTTGGACCGTGAGGTATACTTTCTATTCTTCTCATCAGTTGCATTTTGCCTTTCAATTTCGAGGACGAAATTCTTTTAAGGAGGATAGATTTGTCACTACCACATTTCTAGTTTGAGGGTAAATTTGTCATTTTTTGGGGTAAATAACATTTATTAGTATTAATTTGAATTTATGGGAATTTTTAGGAATTATTTTGGATTTATTTGGACTAGTTTGATTTTTGACTAGTTTTGACTCATGTAGACCAACCTAGGAACTAACCCTAGTTAGTTGGGCTTGGTTAGGTCAAGTGACCCTAGTCTAACCTAGTATGACTCAAGTTAGTGGTTAGTGATTCTTTAGAACTTGAATTAGGAATTTAGGAATCAAGTTATTTGATAAATGGCTTGTGGTTACACAAGTCATTTTGTGACTAAACTAGATAGGACTAGCTAAACCTAGCTCAACCCCACCCTAACCTAACTTGGCCGACCACCCTAGTAATCCTAGGGATTCCTCCATTATAAATACTCTCCTAGTTTTTAGGGCTAGCCTCTTTTAAGGTTCTTTCAAAAGTTCTAAGGAAAGAGGTGAGTTCCATCTTCCAAAAATCATTAAAAATCTATTTTAATCCTTTTTCCTTCAAATCAATTTCATTAGGACCTAAATTTCATCCTCTTGCTGCTGGAATAAATTGGTTGCAGGAAGAAACAATTTGGGGGAACTTGGTGGCTTGAGGAGTTCATTGCATTTGAGGACTTTTCCACCAATTGTGAATCAATAGGTATAACTCTCAATAACCCATTAAATTCCTGTTTAAATCCATTTTAGGAAGGCCCTAGCCCTACCCCTACTGTAGGACAGGCTAGACCTAGGGTTCGGATTCGTTTCGTGTCCGTATCGGACACGTACCAGTCATGTGTGTTAGGTGTTCGACCAAATGCCTCTGAGAGATCAACTTTACTGTTTTTAAATTTGGTTTGAATAGGAAGGTAGATCTATGTGTGCTCATTGATTTTTGTGAAGACACCATGGTCGTTTTGTGTCCGTATCGGGTGCAAATCGAGCTGGACACGACTGTGTGCACTGGCTCGGGACTGTTCTTTTCCCCTGCTACTCGAGCATGATTGCTCGCTGGACACGGCACTATAGCACGAGATTTTTACTGGACACGTTGGGGCAGTGACTGTCATAACACTCCCCAAGTGGCATGACCTATGGTGTCGTATCGGACACGCACGGATGAGTACACGGGTTTTTGCCTGTGTTAGTTCAGCGTGTTTTTGACTCTGATACACCTGTACCAATCACGACACAGGACACGTTGACCCAAATCAGGGTGATACAGACCTAGGGGGGACCCTAGGCGAACCACCCTACAAAGGGACTCGACCCAGTTTGTGTCGTGTCGTGCTCACGACACGCGTACACACGTGCACGAGGAATGGCTCTCTGTGTTTTCCTAAAAATAGTGTTCTGATTGATTTAATCTTTTAAATGTTTTTAAATGATGTTTAAATGGTTAACTAGTCTCTAAACCTTATGTTTAATCTATGATATGTTAGGATTGTTAGGTTGTATGAGTTGTGGGCTCGAATTGGTTGGGACTGTGGAATTTCTATTACATTGATACATCATTTAGTTTTCTTCAACTGTTAATCCATTTTATCCTTTAATTCAATTATTTTCCACTGTCTAATGAATCCCACAGAATTGTTAGCCTATGATTAGATGATTTACTTGTTGGAATATGTGTTGGATCCATGTAATTAGGATTTAACTATGAGTTGGGGATCTCATGTTTAACTGATACAGTTAAACACTGTTTTCTGATAACACTTTCCTTCCAGTCTTCTAAATTGAATTTTAGCTGATGTTTCTAACCTATGTAATAGTGTTAATGACTGAGTTCTTAATTTAAACATGTTCCCTATGTGTATTCTTGCTTTGGTTAAAGTTTTGGGTTGAATTGATGAACCTGGGAGACTCCTTAATCTACTGTAAACTGGGAATGATTCCAGTTTGTGTAACCTGAGTAATTTGGCCACGTTCCTGTCTTGTGTTGTGAGCATTCACTGTTATGTACCTGCCCACACACACACTCCTTCTTTCTACTGTCATTAAATTCCTGCACTTGGGTAGGCAATTCATGTGTAACACCTGCACACACACATGATTTCCTTCCTGTTTTCTATTTCCTGCACAGATATTCACATTGATTCTTTTTCACTGTTTCTTCTATATATTTTACACTGTTTTTGGACTGTTGATTGTTCCTTACAGTTTGTTGTTAGCTGATCTTGGGACTGAATAGTTAAGTCCAGATTTACACTTTAGCACACACTCTTCACTGCCTTGTATTTCCTGCAAGCACACTTAGCACCACACACACACATTCTCTTCACTGGTTTGTAATTGCTGAAATGTACATAGCCACATGTACACACACACACATTTTTTCCTCTTCTTTACTGTTTGTACATAATCACCTGAACACACTTTCTCTTCTTCACTGCTTGGTATTCCTGCACACACAAGACACATACACATTCCATATTGACACACACACACACTAGCCCTCTCTCCCTTTCTCTCTGCAATTCTAGTTAATGTGTGGGTCCAATGTTTAATTGGTAAGCTTGTACTATATATATATATATATATATATATGCTCTATACATGTGTTGTATGTATATAGGTGTGAGCTTTTACTCTTGTATATATATGAGTCTCTTAATAGATAGCTAAGGTAAGAAAATTTATGTGTGGTTGTTGTTGGCTAGTATAGCCTAGGTTTGGTGTGTGTAGTCTAGTATAGCCTTGTTAGAGCCTAGCATTACTTGTTAGACCTAGATAGCCTAGTTTAGACTTAATTAGACTTGGTTGACCTAGTTTGACTTCTAGGGTTGACCAGAGTTGACCAAGAGTTGACTTTGGTCTAGATTGACTTAGAATCATGTAGAATGCATAGTAGGACTCCATTTTGCTATTCTGGACTTGTTGTGACTTGTGCTGTTCTGATTAGGAGCCAGACACCACTCCTTGGACGGTACTTTTCATATTGGACACTCAGTTACAGGCGAGTACATTCTCTGATCATTTTATATCCTACTTAGAATTATTTCCTGCAGTAGATTACTTTACTTGTACTGTCACGATGGTCACACGGATTGGTACTATATGGATCCCTTCTTGAGATGTTATCCTTAGGGAGCATCGGGTACTACATGTTCTGTACGTTTCACTTACATGGCGTATCACTATGCTTCATTGGTTCCTTGATCACTTACGACATATACTCTTATGATCGTAGAGTCTTCCTGGAATCCTTATCCCATTTATGGGACTACTATGTATCACCTTCGGGGTCTATCACCTTCGGGGTCTATCACCTTCGGGGTCTGTTACATAGCATCATATAACATAACCTGGCTGGATCCTTGTGTATTGATTGGGGGTACATGGGAGTATAAGTGGACATATGAATAATACACCAGTAGTTTCTTATCAGAATTATTCCTTAGTGTCTTATCAAAATCATCCCAGGCCATTTACATGTTCATGATTGTACTCTGACTCACTAGTCACTGCTAGTTCTCTATGTATAGTAGATATTTCTATTTACAGTTCTCTCTCTGTTTACATACTGTACTTCCTTCAGTACTTGTATCTTACTTTACTGCATGTTTATATTTCTAACCTGCTATGATCTATTGAGATGTACTGTGCTCGCTCCTGTCCTGACTGGACCTGTTGAAAATATTACAGAGGACGAGGAGGAGGCCTGCCTGGACACCTACTACGGGGCAGCCCTAGATGACACCTGTGAGCTGGACCCTCAGGAGGATCCAGCAGTAGCTGAGGACTTTCCCCCGACTGCCTAGACTAGATAGTTAGGCTATTATCTTTATGTAGTTGGATCATGTTCTAGTTAGACTCTATTTTGGAGATCAGTTTTGTATATATTCTTTTATCTGAGATTTTGTATTGCTGGGATTATCTTAGACTACTGTTTTATCTATTGCATTTCCTTGAGTTTCATTTCATATCGTGCTATCTCTTCCCTAGTTGTGATTGAGTTCTATTACTATGTTACCCCGTTCGGGGAGTATAAACTGTTTAGATATATACTGTTAGATGTTGTGACCTAGGACAACGTTCTACCGCCGACACTGCGGCGTAGGCTGGACATACCCACGTCTCGTGCCCTTACTCTAGGGTGCAGGTCGTGACAAAGGTCCAGGACAGATCAAAGATACAAGCATGTAATTCAGGTCAAGATTTCAGGAGTTTAGAGGATACGAGCAGAGATCAAGGACGAGTGCTGATTGAGACATCTATTCAGTAAATCCTTACATATTTTGATTCACAAGACCTGCATGGGCCACCACTTAAACCGTGTCACGCTCCAGAACCAGAATACTAGAGAGTGGGGACGGACACGGCCAGCTACGTATATTAAAGTGGAACCCATCTCGCTATAAAGTCACGGCTGGCTAGATACATGAGGGTACACCTACAAGCCATCAGTCTCTTATGGTCATGAACAAGCCTATTGTCTCAATCTCAAGCAAATAGTAGCAGTTACAAGATATCAGAGCACCAAATATACAATAGTAAGGCATCTCATACATTACATATTTGGATGATCATGAAGCTAGTCATACAAAATATGAAGACTAGCAAGAGTTTCAGTCTTACATGATCAACCCTAGAATTTGTTAATCATGCTACAACCAGTAGGCAGACAGTAAGTAAAGTTACAAACGAGCTAACACTTGTTCGACGACTAAACGCCTCAAAAGAATAATTTTACAATAGAGTGGGAGAGGCAAAATAAAACCCACTCATTGCAAGGGTTACGCCTGGTGGTTACCATCTAGCTGGATGGTAGGAAGATCCTCTGAAGCTGCTCCGGTATCTGGCCATGCAAAATCAGCTGGATCAGATCCCAGAAAGAGCAAGTGCCAGAAAGGAGGCTTTACTTAAGAACCAAAACCAACAATTAGCACAAGAACATAATTATAATAAAGACTGGAAATATAAAAAATTATGAGTATATACGATAAGATAACCATGAGACTATTCAGATAACCAAGTTACAACCCTTAAACCAAACAAGGACCGGGGTTCTAATCCTTCATTTGAACGGAACTTGGTTTTCCACCATTTATCGATAAGGTAAACACGAGCAATCAGGTCATCTAACAATCTTGTATAGGATCAAGACAAGACTAGACTGGGCTGGACTCCATCCAATCAACCACAGCCAAACAATGAGTACGGCTTGATACTTTAACTAGCTAGGGTTATCACAGGCCTAGTTACTAGCAAGATACAATGAGATCGTTCCAACAGCCACAATAACTGCAGACCATCCAGGTTATCCGGACGTAATTAGGGATTGAGTTCATGTGGGTACATCGTCCAGGAAATACATGTACCCTTAGGTAGCTTGAAGGGTACAACACATGACAGGGTGCTGGAAATGTGTCCTACTCGACGGTAGGATACAAATCCCATGATGGGGTGCCCAGATAATGGGATTACCTGTAGCTGGAAAATCTCTTCATGACTACTGGAATATTCTAGTTATTAGCCTTAGTCAGTTTAAGTAGGTACCCCTGACCGTGGTACTCAGGGATCCTTGCCCTAGACATGTTGTAAGACAGTACTGGTTCATTTGTACAAACACAATCGTTCACGGTGTCCAGGTCATTCATTCTTGTCATGTCATGCTTGCCGTCGCGACAGCACTCAATAGTTCCCATCATGCTTATTTGTCATGTCATGCCATGTCATGTCAGTTACTTGTTATACCATGCCGTGAACAATTATCATTCCAGTCACATCAATCAATTTGTGATTATCAAGTCTTTATCAAGAGGTGCAGGAACAATAAAGCAAATGGGTGCGCATAGGGGCTCAAAGCCTCTACGCGAATAAAACTACGCTAGGCTAGGCCTTGAGCGTAAAATGGCTTTATGCGAGAAAGGCCAAGGAAGGACCTCTCTATGCGAGCAAGCACCCAATGCGAGCAGGCACTCGAATGGGACTCTACGCACGCGAGCACTCGAGCGGGACTCTACGCACGCGAGTGCCCGAGCGAGACTCTATGCACGCGAGACTCTACGCGAGCGGAAGTAGCCCCTGCGTAGGGCTCGATTGAGCTTGGCATAGAACGGATTACGCTGGCACGCAATGCTTGTGCGTAAAAAGGGGAATACTACGCAAGAACGTGAAAACGTATGCATAAAAGAGGAAAATACTACAATGGCATGTAAAACGTGGGCTTAAAGGGCTCGTCATCTCCCCAAGGCCTAGACATGCAGCCAAGGGGACTCAAGAAACCCTATCTCGGGCAAGACTTGATAAAATCCAGCATTCAAAGGGCAAACTTACGCAAAATCCATACTCCCACCACATAGAACTCTCCATTTTTAAAAACAACCATGTTTAGTAGATCAAAATCATGAAGATCAAATGCTAGAAATTAGATCTACAAAAATTCATGCACCAAAATAAAAATCTTCAAGTTCTAAAGGGGTTAAGAATCATGCTAAGAAGCCATTGGAACCATCAAATGGGTTCTCAAGTGAATGCTAGATGCACTTGACTACTGCAGGTGTTCGGTGGAGAAATGAAGAAGAAGAAGAATAGTAATGAGAAATGAATGAGGAGAGAGAAGGGTTGTTGGGTTAATAAATAGAGGAATGGTGGTAGGTAGGGGTTTGCATACTAACCCAAACCAAGCCAAACCAGCCGAACCCGATGCATTCCTAAGCCAGAATTGACCACATGAGCCATGAAATGCCAACTAACCCATGCCAATGCAAAAATCCAAGACTAGCAAGCCAGAACAAGTCGAAATACGTGTCTGAGATACGTACACGTATAACAAAATATGCATAACGAAATTCGAGGGTGACAGAGACGGTGGAGGAGGAGATGATGGAGGAGGCTGTGGTTGTGGAGGAGGAAGCGGTGGAGGTGTAAGAGGAGGCAGTGGAATAGGCCATGGAGGAAAGGAGGCCATGGAGAAGAGGCTGACGGCGGTGGTGGAGGTGGAGGAGGCGGTGGTTGTGGAGGAGGAGGCGGTGGAGTAGTCCATGAAGGAGAGGAGGCCGTGGAGGAGAGGCTGACGGCGGCGGTGGAGAGGGGTTGTGGCGGTGGTGGAAGAGGAGGTCGAAAGAGGGAGAGAGAGAGTTGTAAAGAGAGGGGGAGAGAGATGTATGATGTTATAAAGCTGTTGCTTCTTCTTTGCTTTTTTTTTATGTGTACACGTGGCACTTCATCATCCTCAACTAAAATAGTAAATTATTAATAGCAAATTATAGTAATTAATTTAATTATGATAGTTAATATATTTTTAATTTAATCATGGTAATTAATATTTTTTCAGTTAATTTTGGTAACTAATTTAATTATGGGTTACCAACATCCACTTTCAACAATCATCCAAACAATCAGACTCCTTTTTTTCCACTTTCAACAACCATCCAAACAAAGAACTCATTTTTCTTCTAACAAAAAACACTTTATCCAAACACATTTTGGATAGTGCCACTTGCTGAAAGTCTACTGAAACTCAACTTGCTGCAAGTGCCACTTTCACACTTTCAAAGAGTTACATCTATCCAAAAAGGCCCTAATTAAAAGAAAAAATATAAATTAATTACCAAACATATTAACTCTGTGGACTACTGTTAAAAAAAATTACTCCGTGGACTCTTCTTCTTCGGATCTTTCAGGAATCTTCATCATTCTTCTAGTTTTTTTGGTTCAAACTCTCCCCCCCCCCCCCCCCCCCCCCCCCATGAATTCTTCTCCTTGAACAAAATTTTCCAAGTCCTCCTCTGCTCTTCTCTCTCAATCTTCTCCTTAAACAAATTCGGCATCCCCAAAAATTAGTTCTACAAATTCTGCAACAAAAAATTACTCTCCTCTTCCCTATTCTCCTTCTCTGCCAAAGATCGGCCGACACGAAAGCGGCGGGACGGTGGTACTTGTCGCACGTGTCGGCATGAACAGTGGTCGCCGCGGTGACTGGGGTGGTGGTCACACGCGGTGGTGGCGATGGGTAGGTGGTGCGGTCGCACGCGGTGGTGGCGACGGGTCAGTGGTGGTTGGTGGTGGCACGCGGTGGTGGTGGTGGTGGCACGCGGTGCACCTTCTCTTCCATTGGAAGGAGAGTTCCCAGCAAAATTGATGGGACAGTTTAAAAGGAGTTCATAGCAAAATGGGGTGAAAGTGAATTGTGAAGGAGAGTTGTCCGACATAAACTGCGGCACGTCCCTTCGGTCACTTTCAACCTACAAATTTGAAGACAACCAAATGTCGGAACTTCGCTGACTTTCAAGGAACTGCCAAAGAAATGACTAGTTTCATGACACCTTCGGCCAACCAAACAGACCCTCACTTAGACATACTCTGGTATGCGGCCCAATACAAGTAGGTTTCACAACTTATCAAAGTTGCCTATACCTATAGATAGGTCAGAAATTAATGACATTTCCTGTAGTGATCTACTTAGTATAAAACAATTTTACTAATAATTTTGTTGTTGGCGAACTCGAGTTGCCCTTGTGGTTAAGGAAGAGAGGCATCAGACCATCTTTGGGTAGCGGTAGATCGGAGACGTTTTGTTTCTTTCATTTATAAAAAAAATGTAGGAGGATCCAAAAGGCCATGTACCATGCACAAAATTTCGTACTTATCATCGGTCATCTCATAACAATAATAATTTTTGGTTAAACACTTTTGGGCTTGTATTGTTCTTTCAAAATAAGCTAACTTCCGTTGGGTTACTTTTGTGAGCAAAGAGAGTTTGATCCAAAAGTTGCTTCTATTATAATTACATTTTTCTTCAGAGTTCAGATACCCATTTACTTCCAGAAATATTTCCTTAGGCCGTTTCGTTCACGAAAAAGGAAAGAAAAGATTTTTTGTTTTGTTTTTGAGAACTTATGCTTTCTATCCATTTTCTTTCAGGATTTGAAAATGCATAAAAAATTGGGAGGGATTTCAGTATTTAGACAGACCAACGAAATTGGGATGAAAAAAAATTAATACTTAGGATAGGAAAGTGAATGCTTATGGTGGATGGAGAACAAATTTTCTCCTTTATTTACAGTGCTTTGAAAATTATTTTTATTTTTTTGCTTTTTTATTTGGCATCCAAACAAAACAAATAATTTTTTCTTTTCCAGATTTTGATTCTGCGAACCAAACATTACCTTAAGATATATAATTTTTAGTAATGCATGTCCAATTTGATTATCTTTATTATTTTTTGCACTGGAAAAGTATGTATGTACCAAATTCTTGATGTAAAAACGTATCTCTAAGGTTTGGTTTGGTTTGCGAAATCATGATATTGGAAAAATAATTATTATTTTTTTATGTTTGAGTACAAAAAATTGAGAAAAGAAGAGTGATTTCCAATAAAAAAAATAACTAGAGAAAAAATGGTTCCTTCCAACCAAAATTCTACTTTTCCATATTTAACTATTCACTTTTTCTTCCAAACTTTTTGACATTTTCAAACACCAAAAAAAATTGCTACAATTTATAATGTCAAAGGAAAGAGATTTTTTTTTTCAAAGACGTTATTATTTTTTTTTTTCTATTTTGTTTTCTCCAATCCGCGAACCAAACGAGATCTTATTGCAAACTATCACTAGTAGATGGTCTCTCACACCAATCAACCAAAGATGCCCCCAAGATAAACGTTTAGTCAGGTTTCTTGCTTGAAATATGTCTATCTAAAAACGAAAGAAAAGAAACGTGTGGATGGAAAGCTGCGACGACCAAAAACTTTGAGCCTAAATCTGCAAATGAGTGGACGTGGAGTATGTCAATCATAGCAAGAATTCATTACCTAATGTCTTCCAACTTCTTGCAGTTAGCACCAGCCGATTGTAGATTGATGAAGGCAGGAACATTAACGCTAAAAGCTAATGCAGACATACTGTTAGTCCCTTGGCGAACAATCGATGAAAAACACGATTTCAGAAACTATTGTAAAGATAATGTTTCCAGCAACAACACCCTAAAGAATGTGATGTTGTATTACGAGAATCTAAAAAGATTATTTCGTAATATTTCTCGAAGGCAACAGAACCGTATAACTTCTAAAGAGAAGCGACGGTATTCTCGAAGGCAACAGAACCGTGTAACTTCTAAAGAGAAGCGACGGTATTCTCGAAGGCAACAGAGGAAGAAGAAAGCCTGCTGGGGTGAAAGATCACCGGCGCTCAAAGCTATATCCGCCTTACGGACAAGCCTCCAGGAACCAGCAAGTTCGAAGAGAACTTTAGAACGCTGGCCAAAAATGTCGACGACTCCTCGGAATAGCAGCAGCACTTCTCTCTCTCTCTGAAAATTCTCTGATTATTTTCTGTAACCCTGGAGAGAGGAGATGCTGCTGATATTATAGGCACGAGGTGGGCTTTTCAAATTTTGAACGCACGTCCTGGATTAATGCCAGATCCGGATTTTCTGGATCTGAGCTATTTCCGGATCTGCAACTAAAGCGCACAATGCGCCTTGCGACGAGCTGTCGTGCTAAGTGCAAAGTGCCATCAAAAAGCCACAATAAGCCTCAAAAGTCCAAGCCCAAGCCCGAGTCCGAGCCCGAGTCCGAGTCCGAGTCCGAGTCCGAGTCCAAGTCCGAGTCCGAGTCGCTAAGCCCCTTCGGGGCTTAGCTCCAATAGATTTAAATCTATTTTCATTTGGCCAAAAGTTGGTTTCTTATTCTCACCTCTATGTAAAATCCTCCCACATGGCACCCTCCATTGGGCCTCAACCCATGTGCATCTCTCTATTCCTTCATAAGTAATATATAGAGATACATATTGGTGTGATTTTTCGATGTGGGACTATCTTTTAACAATAGAGTGTTGTGAACACACAACTCATAGAATAAAACACCAATAATCCCCCACATATCTCTATATATATATGAGTTAAGCGTTCCACATAATAACTGTCCATTATGCATTAGGATAGATGTCGCTGACGACTTGAATCTTCCCGCATGGGTTGAACAATAGTATGATACAAGAATGGACTACGCCTTGAATTCTGTACCACAGCTGTAATTTTTTCCACTCACATAATGTAGTTATCTGTACTTCTGGCTGCACATTAAAGGCCTTGTGCCAGCCTGGATTTCAATGTATGTATTTTGGGCGTCTACAAATTTACCCTCAAGAGACGGCCTATTTCTCTTTCCATACATTATAGGTGAGTTCTTTATAAAGAGTCATGGCATGAAGCATTGCGCTCCTTTGCGGTGCTACGCCGCTATGACATGGCTCAATGCCGAGGCTTTACCCAACCAGGGTACCTCATCGTAGTGTCATACTACTGTAGCATGAGGTCACAATCCTCTTTGTAGTGCCAAACTACTCAGCATGAAGCCTTGCGCTTCCGTGCGGTGTTACGCCGCTATGACATGGCTTGCAAAGCCGAGGATTTACCCTTCCTGGTACCTCTTCGTGGTGTCATGCCACTGTAACATGAGGATACTGTCCTCTTTGTAGTGCTGTCTACACCTCTTTATGATTATGCAACATTAGGCTACCTGTCTATATGCGGTGCCACGCCGCCTGTGACTTGGCTAACAAAGCCGAGGCATTACCCCTACCTGGGAACCTCATGGTGGAGTCACCCCACTGTAGCATGGAGTTGTAACACTCCTTTGTGGTTGTTGCGCCACCATGCTTCCTGTAAAGCATAACAGACCTTCACTCAGTCTGAGAACTCATTAAGGCATTATGCCATCCTTCCCACAGGATCAATTTTTCGTAGAAAATTCATAGTAGACAACAGTGGTTCTGGGTCCGAAACCCTTACATGTTCCGCAGAACAAGTACCCACTGTTAACTAATATTTTTTCAGTCAATAGTCCTCCCTTGAATCAAAAAATTAGATATCTGGTAGATTTCTCTTTGAACCAATAACATAAAATTTATTGATAGGATTATAATGACACAATATTAGAATGCCTTCAAACCCATCTTCCTTGCTGTGTCCTCGACCAGCTGTCGTTTGAGGCCTTTCGTGAACGGATCCGCCAGGTTCTCCTGACTCCGAACATCGATCACTGCAATGACGCCTCGTTTGATGAGATCGTTCACTGCTCTGTGCTTTAACCGCACAGTCCTCTTCTTTCCGTTAAAGAGTTCATTTGATGCTACTGCTGCTGCAGCCTGGTTATCACAGTATATCGGGATTGCCGGTATCTGAGCTCCAACCACTGGAAGATCATACATGAGCTCCCGAAGCCACTCTGCTTCATCTGCAGCAGCATCCAATGCAAAGAATTCAGATTCCATGGAGGAGCGAGATAACATTGTCTGCTTCTTCGATTTCCACGATATAGCAGCTCCGCCCAAAGCGAATATGAATCCACCTGTCGAATACTCGCTCTCCACCTCTGAACACCAGCTAGCATCACTGAAGCCTTCCACTACTGACGGATCTCCGCTGTAGTATAGTGCAAATGTCTGAGTCTTTTTTAGATATCTCATAACACGCTTCACAGCGTTCCAGTGCTCAACGCCTGGGTTGCTAGTGAACCGACTCAGCATTCCTACCGCAAAAGCTATGTCAGGCCTTGTGGCAGTAGTAGCGTACATCAAGCTTCCGATGACGCTAGCGTACTCCAACTGCCTGACGCTTTCCTTCGAATTTGGCTCCAGCTTCTGATCACTCCGGTACGGTGTATCAATTATAGGAAGATCTTGATACCCGTAGCGAGTGAGCATCTTCTCAATATAATGAGATTGTGACAGCGCTATTCCAGTACCTGTCCGGATGATCTTGAGCCCCAAGATTACGTCGGCATCCCCCAAGTCCTTCATACTGAACTTGGTCGAGAGAAATTTCTTTGTCTCTGTGACGCAGTCTAAATCCGTACCTAGGATTAGCATGTCGTCCACGTAAAGACAAACGATTACTCCTCTTCCGTCAGCAAACTTCGTATAGACACACTTGTCTGTTTCACTGACCCTGTAGCCATTTAACCTTATCACTTTGTCAAACTTCTCATGCCACATTTTGGGAGCTTGTTTCAAACCATACAGAGACTTCATCAACTTGCAGACTTTGTCTTCCAGACCTCTGACGACAAAACCTTCTGGTTGTTGCATGTAGATCTCTTCGGTCAGCTCGCCATTAAGGAATGCCGTTTTCACATCCATCTGATATATCACTAGCTTGTGTATTGCTGCTAGAGCAATTAACAATCTAATGGTTGTCATCCGAGCTACTGGAGCATAAGTGTCAAAGTAGTCGATCCCCTGCTTCTGAGCAAACCCCTTGGCCACTAGCCTGGCCTTGAACTTGTCAATGGTTCCATCTGCTTTCATCTTCTTCTTGAAGATCTATTTGCATCCGATGGGTCTTGCTCCTTCTGGCAGGTCAACTAACACCCATGTGTTGTTGGAGGTGATTGAGTCAATCTCGTTGTCTATCGCCTCCTTCCAGAATACAGCATCTCTGGTCTTCATCGCCTCATCATAGGTAAGCGGATCTGCTTCCACATGATAGGTGACAAAGTCATCTCCGAAGTCTTTCGGCCTCCTTACTCGCTTAGTTGACGGCTCAGCGAGTTCTGGTTCAACTGGTGTCTCTTCGATAATAGCTTCTTCTTGGACTACTGGTTCGATAAGAACTTCTGTCTGCTTTGCACTCTCATCATTCTCCGGAAGATCCGCGAGAACAATATTTTTGTGCCTTGCAAACTTGTCTTCAAAATATTCAGCATCGCGAGATTCAATGATATGATTTGATTCTATATCAAGAAATCTCCGAGCGTCACTCTTCTCGGCATAACCCAAGAAGATAGCCTTAGTAGTCCTAGTCCCCAGCTTCTGAATCTTCAGATCTGGGAGCTTCACATAAGCAAGACACCCCCACACTCGAATGACATTCAAGTTAGGTCTGACTTTGAACCAGAGTTCATGAGGGGTTATATCCGAAGTTGCATACGGTACTCTATTGAGAATGAAAGTAGCCGTTAATGCAGCTTCTCCCCAGAAGCTCTTTGGAAGACCCGCAGTCAACAGCATAGAGTTCATCATCTCTGTCAACGTTCTGTTCTTCCTTTCTGCTACTCCGTTGGATTGAGGAGAGTACGGAGCCGTCGTCTCATTTATGATTCCATGTTCTTTACAGAATGATGAGAAATCATGAGACCGATACTCCCCGCCTCGATCACTCCTTAGCCTTTTGAGTTGTTGTCCAGTTTGTCGTTCAGCCTCGGCCCTGAACTCCTTGAACTTCTCGAATGCTTTGTCTTTAGACTTGAGCAAGTAGACAAAAGCATACTTTGAGAAGTCATCGATGAAAGTAATAAAATACTTCATCCCGGCTTTTGTAGAGAATTGCTTGAAATCACAGATATCTGAGTGAACCAACTCCAGAAGATCTGTGCTTCGATGGACCCTGTGAAAGGGTTTCCTTGTGATCTTCGTCTGAGCACACACTTCACATTTCTCTACCTTACCCCCACACCTGGAGATAAGTCCTAGGCTAGGCATTTTGTTAATTCTTTTACAATGAACATGTCCTAGCCTATTATGCCACAACTTAAAAGAATAGTTCAAAGTAGAAATAGCATTAATATCATTTTTTTGGGTTACAACAAGCTGAATTTTGTACATTCCTTCAGTCTGGAAAGCTTTTCCGAAGAATGTACCCTTCTTGGACATCACCATCTGGCCAGCATTGATGTCCATCCTCAAGCCTGCGTTACAAAGTAGGCTCCCAGAGATCAGGTTCTTAGCAATTGCAGGAACATGCTTCACTGCTTGAAGCGTCAGAGTGTTCCCCGATGTGAGTTTCAGCTCCACCGTCCCGATCCCCAGTACTTCAGCTTGTGCCTGGTTTGCCATTAAGACTTTCTCGGAAGTTGGCTCATATGACTCGAACCATTCCTTGTCTGAGCAGACATGACATGTCGCACCAGTGTCTATCCACGAGTCTGAGTCAACTCCCGTATTTGCAACCTGTGCTATCATTGCAACCAGATTAGTAACCAAAGAAACCTTACTAGGCTCACCTTTTTCTGGTTCCTTGCAGTCACTTTTGTAGTGGCCCTTCTTGCCACATTTGAAACAAGTCACATGGGACTTGGATTTCTGATTCTTGAATGAAGGACTCTTCACTTTCAGATTAGTGAAGTCCTTCTTCTTCTTATGAGGAGAAGCCGCCTGCTTCCCCTTGTACTCTCTGGTTTGGACCAGATTTGCTTTCGCCAGTTGTTTGGACAGAGAATCCATCTTCTGTTGAGAGCGCATCTCGTCCTCAACATGGATCTCTTGCAGGAGATCTTCCTTACATATGTCCAGCTTCTTGCGGTGCATCCTTGCATAGAAGTTGTTCCACCCCGTAGGAAGTTTAGAGACGATTCCTCCAACGACAAACTTGTCGACAAGAGGCATCTTCTCGTCATCTAATTTTTGGCGCAGCTTCAGAAACTCCTTTACTTGGGGCAGCATAGCCTTCTCATCTTCGAAGGTCCACTTGTGGTATCTTTCAACCAAGAAGATCTTGGACCGATTCTCGTCATCTTCGTACAATTTCCCCAAGGAGTCCCAAATCTCTTTGGCAGAATTCTTCTTGGAATAAGACTCTGCCAGAGAGTCTTCCATGCTATTGAGAATCAACAGTTTACAGATACTGTTTTCTCTAATCCATTTTGCCTGCTTGGACTTAGCAGCGGCAATAACTTCTGCGGTTCCGGTTGTTGGAACGACCGGTTCTTCCTCATTCAGCACGTGATCAACTTCCACGAGTTGAATGTTTAATGTTACTTTCCGTTTCCAGATTTGGAAATGTTTGCCGTCAAATTTCTCCAACTTGTTAAAGTCGGTATTGACGAGCGATGCACGTGAGTTATCCATCTTTTCGATATAGCTTTGAGATTGTTAGTCCCTTGGCGAACAATCGATGGAAAAACACGATTTCAGAAACTATTATAAAGACAATGTTTTCAGCAACAATACCCTAAAGAAGGTGATGTTGTATTACGAGAATCTAAAAAGATTATTTCGTACTATTTCTCGAAGGCAACAGAACCGTATAACTTCTAAAGAGAAGCGACGGTATTCTCGAAGGCAACAGAACCGTGTAACTTCTAAAGAGAAGCGACTAAAGCGCACAATGCGCCTTGCGACGAGCTGTCGTGCTAAGTGCAAAGTGCCATCAAAAAGCCACAATAAGCCTCAAAAGCCCAAGCCCAAGCCCGAGAAAGAGCCCGAGTCCGAGTCCGAGTCCGAGTCCGAGTCCGAGTCCGAGTCGCTAAGCCCCTTCGGGGCTTAGCTCCAATAGATTTAAATCTATTTTCATTTGGCCAAAAGTTGGTTTCTTATTCTCACCTCTATGTAAAATCCTCCCACATGGCACCCTCCATTGGGCCTCAACCCATGTGCATCTCTCTATTCCTTCATAAGTAATATATAGAGATACATATTGGTGTGATTTTTCGATGTGGGACTATCTTTTAACAATAGAGTGTTGTGAACACACAACTCATAGAATAAAACACCAACACATGCCACCACCGAACGCACCTAACAATGAGTTTGTTCACCAATTAATTGTAGCAAAAAAGGACAATTTACCTAATTAAATTGGTACTATATAATAGTTTAAGCACCTTTGCTGCACAATGCTATGATGTATTGTGTCTTCCCTATTCTCCTATCACTAGCTTGTCGTTTGGTTTGTTTTGTGTCGGACTAAAAAAATAATATAATTTAGCGGCGGACATTAGCGATGGAAACATGTCATTGTACAACAACGTAGTGGCAATTAACTAGCGGCAATATTTTTAATATGAAATACATGTCTACAACTTCATCGCTAGTCCGTTTCTAAAGCGTTAGCACGTATGTAGTGACAGACTCATTCCGTCGCTACGAAATATTTAATTCTAGGAGAGCCCGACTCTGCTCATTTTCTTTTCGCCAAACTAAAATTTAATCTCCCTCTCCCTGTGGGACGTGTCCCTCTCCCGTTGCCCCCCTCCTCCTCGACTATCGTACTACAAAATACTATAATTTAGCGACGGACGTTAGCGACGAAAACTTATATGTTGTTGTACAGCGACTGAGTGGTGACTGACTAGATGCAAAAATTTTTGCATGAAATACATGTCTATAATTCCATAGCTAGTTAGTCGTTAAAGCAATAACGTGTATGTAGCGACAGACGCATTCAGTCGCTACAAAATGTTTAATTCCAGGAGAGTCCGACTCTACTCATTTTCATTTTCAGCCAAAAATTTACTCTCTCACTCTCTCTCTCCCTTGTGTGACATCCCCCTCCCCGTGCCCCCCTCCTTCTCTACCAGCTCTCCCCCGACGACCCTTTACAACCCTCCTCCCCGACTTCCCTTCCGATTTGGTGACCCCCTCTCTGACCAAACGCCCCCGTCTGCCCCGGCGCTTCTCCGGTCAGACCTCGTCTTCCTCAGCCTCAGGTAAATCTATCCCTCTTTGGCATTTGGAATTGGGGTTGTATATACCTAACCCTCTTTGATATTTGGAATTGAAGGTTAACTGTATATATTTGAATTTGGATGTTGGATACAGAGATTATGTGTTGGACACGGACACGAATATATATCTATAATCATTATACATTTATATACTTTGCTATGCTTCTTAACTATCATCTTTTGGGGAATCGATTGAGAGATATATTTGTGTCAGACATGTATCATACACAATATTTGTATGTTTTCTTTTTTATTTTAGAGCTTTCCATGTCTGTAGAATACTTATGGTTTCAAACCAAGGTACATGGATACTACTTTAGAGGACAATATTTCTGTCCGACCTATATCATACACAAACTTCCTGAGCACTATGTTCATATATGATTCTCACATGTCTAAGTTCCATAGGGACATGTATCAAGCCATTTCTAGCACAATTTGGAACCTAGTTACTATATAGATATTTGTAAGATCTAATATAATAACACGTATATAACTATGTCAACGTCTGCATATTATTGTTTCTATCCTAAATTTTTAAAATTAGGTCATTCCAAATATATCAAACTCTTATCAAAGTAACCTAGGTTTCAAATGTAAATTTTATGGTACAATGGATTGGATTCTTGATATACAATTAGATATCTATGTTCTGCACACTCGAGGTTCACCTATTGAAATCTCTAGTCTCTTCTTGTCCTCTTTGATATCAAAGTAACCTAGGTTTCAAACATAAATTTATTGGTCTAGAATCATTCACGTGTAAGAAAGCAATAATCGATACTTAGTTGACCGTTCATGGGCATACAATCGGTGACATAAGAGCAGGATTGATTTGACGGATACTTTCAAGACGAATGTTGAGGAATTTCTCAAATATGACAGTACCCAACCTTACTTAATGGATAGATGGCTCATAAAGTGTCATTTGTCAAATGTATAATATACCATTTAAAGAGGTGGATCTCGTGATAGAGTCTCTCAACAAGAAGACGGCTCAAGGAGAACCTTTGTTTTCGCAATATAAGTCATCCTTAAATACAGAGGTGGGAGAGTCCACTCTCGAAGATCACTTCGAATATCGGCAGCAAAACCTGGCACGTAAGTTTTTATTTGATGCAGCCGGTCCAAGTTTTGATTCGAATGATCTGAATCCTGATGCAAATGAGTTCTATGATATGTTCAAGAATGTCGATACTCCGTTATACCCGGATTTTGATTCTCATTCTGTCATGTCGGTGGCGATCTGACTAATGAACATTAAGTCTGATTTTAACGTTCCACAAGAATGCTACGACCGAATAATTCATTTTGTTAAAGAGTTTTTGCCAAAATGATCGAAGGACTTGCCTGAAAACTTCTACAAGTCAAAGATGATGATAAGAAACCCAGATTAGGCTAGAAAAAGATAGATTGTTGTCAAAACGGTTGCATGCTATACTACAAGGAGAACAATAATAAAGACAGATGCATTTCAGTCACGAGGACTGGTAAAAGCCAATTCGGGACAAAGGTAAGTCAACCCGAGCAAGGTTGCATCCCTACCCACAAAACCATATATATATATATATATATATATATATATATATATATATATATATATATATATATATATGTAACGCCCCGGTCCCAAAATACGTAGGACTAGAAACGTAGACATGCCAGCTGTATTCATACGAAGTATACTCCAATATATGGAAACCTCGTATAAATACATAAGCTGTAAAATACAGTAGAACCATAACTAATCTCATCCACACAAAATGAGTAAAAGATATATAATAAAAATGAATTTGTCTTGATACAATATGTTGGGCAGAGACAAATCCACTACCAACAGGTAAAAGAAAAATACATAAGAAAAGATATGAATTTGGCAAGCGAAGCGAAGACGATCCAAGTGCAATCATCCTCGTAGAATAGCAATGATCACGGCTAGAGCTAGAACACCTGCGAAAAACAATAGCACACACCTGGAGAGATAACTAGGTCCTCAGAGGGACGTAACAAGATACATAATATCATGCCATATAAACTGAATAAATATTGCTCAAATAAATAAGTAAATCGAATTATAACATGGTCCAATACGCACCTACTGAACGAGCGTACCATCCCCCCAACTAAACAAGGACAGGAGATGGTAAACTAATTTACGGTGACGTATCTTTCCATGCTAAGAATCCAATATGGTATCCGAACCCCAACAAGGTTCAATACCTTCTCATCGAAGTAGTAAGACATACCTACAACCAAACAATGACAAGATGTGACGAACTAATTCGCGACAAGTTATTGTTCCAAGCCACGGTCAGATATAAGTACCCAAACCAAAAGTACTCGTACCTAACGGATAAGGTAGCCTACCGTTCTAAGTGATATGTAGTTAAGAACAATCCTTTCTACGCATGGACCCGGGCTAAATAGGATCGGCATAGTCCCCCTTGGGCACCATATGCCCCATCAGTAAGAGCATGACGTTCCGCAGAATCGTCAGTGGCCGTCAGTAATCATGGGTCATCAACCCCGTATATCCAGCGGAGAGTCCGGGTCACAAGAGAAAGTGCATCGAAGCCCATACGCTATGAAATTATCCTTCCCGCCCAAAGCCTACTGTGTTGTATCCACAACACAAACCACTATAACCGCTAAGTCAAACTAGCATGCAACCTCTATTAGCGGTTATTCCTATCGTACGGCTTGTACGTACTGGTGGCCAGCCAATCACGTACTTCCGTGTTCTACATACGACACACAACTTCGTGTTACCACGTGTCAAGGCCAATGAATGCAACACACAAGGTGGTCCCTTAACTCTAGGTTTAATGTGTAAGAAAAGTAATACATAGCAGAAAATATAAACGAACATTAAGTTCTAACAGTTTATGCCATGTATCACAGTTTATTTTACATAAAGAAAATAAATAATGCATGAAATATGAGCTAAAATAAATAAACAGCAAATGGCAAGGTATCTTGCCTGGTAGGACGCCTGGTGTGCTGCGATGATCAATGTGGCATAAACTGCAACTTCCGTGCAACAACTATACAAGGTGACCTCGGATGGTGGCACGGATGGTTTCATTGGGTCCAGAAGGGTCAAATTAGTTAGGTTGGACATACGGCAGACTTGAATTGGCAAGGGTTTGAGAATAGGACTTGATTGCAGAAGAGGAAGATCATCGAAGAAGTTTGATAATTAAAAATATATACGTGTTTAGAAAACTATTTATTTATAATAATTGAAACTATAAAAAATCGTTTTATAGGCAAAAACTCCAAATTCGTAATAATAGAATTGGTAGAAAACTAAATTTTAAAATCAGACAAAATACTATTAGTATATACATATATCTAGGATTTTTTTATTCTTATTTGAAAACCCAAGGCCACATTTTCACAATATAATTATTGGAATATAGTTACATATAGTACCCTTAAGAGCAAAAAGTAATAATAACATAAAATCAATAATACTATTACTAAATAATAGAACTTATAACAATAGTAACAACATATAATAAAATTACTTACAGGTAATATTAACATATGGCACAATTATTTCTTTTGTAAATAATAATAATAATAATAATAATAATAATAATAATAATGATAAAGATAATAACAGTATTAGTAATACTAATACTAATCTTAATATTAATAAAATAATAATGATAATGATAATAATGATAATGATAATAATAATAATAATAATTATGAACAGATATCCAAAAAAAACAAAAAAGAAAAAAAAGAAAAAGAAACATTACTCGAGCAGCTGCTCTTTTAGAAAATACGGAGTGAGAGAAAAACAAAACAAAAAATAAAATAAAATAATAATAAAAATAATAAAAGGCTGCTACAGCTCTTCTCTTCACTGATGGAAAAAAGGACAAAAGTGAAGAAAAAAATATCAGCCAAAGAGAGAGAGAGGAGGAATCGGAGAGTGGGAGAGAGAAAGAGAGAGAAGATCGGGTTTCAGCGGCGGAGAGAGGTTAGGTAGCGAGAGGTCGAAAGGGCCGGTGGACTCGGCGAGGGGAAAAGGGAGGCGAAGAAAACAAGAGGGGAGCTCGGTCGGCGAGGTTGTTCGCCTGGGCGGCTCGGCGAAGGTCGGAGCGGCGGTTAGGGCTGAGGGAGAGGCGGCGTGGCTGTGGAGGAACGGAGGGGAGAGGCGCTCAGGCGAAAAGGGGATCGGGGGGAGGACGTCGGCCGGAAGGTGGTCCAGCGGATTCACGGAGGAGGAAAAAGGGGCGCTGCGGAGACGAAGGGGTGTAGGCGACGGTGGGTCGCAGCGGGTCTGTCGGGAGGCACGGACACGGCTGAGCTCCGACGAGGTAAGGGTTTTCAGGTTTTGTTCTTTTGTTTTGATTTTGGGTGCGGCCAGCCGGCGATGGCCGTGGTGGGTTGCTTGGTGTTGGGTGATGGTGGAGTTGTCCACTGGTGGCGGTGGCCGAGGGTTGGGCGACCGCCGGGGTGACGATGACGGGTTGGTGATGGATTGGTGAGGGCTGCGGTGGTGGTGACGGTTATGGTGGTGGCAAGCCTGTGGTTGTGATGGTGACGGGTGTCGTCGGAGAGTTGGCGAGGCAGGAGGAGGCTGGTCAGTGTCGGGAGATGGCGGGGGTGACGGCATTGGGGAGGCTGCTGCGGCCAGGGGTAGGGTTAGGATTAGGGCTAGGATTTAGAATTGGGATTTGATGTATTGTGCCGGGGTTGTCGGCACGGAGGAGGAGCAATGTATCTGTATAAATAGTAGAATAAGAATTATGGTCGGAAGAAGACACGGATACGAGGCACGCACCATTGGTTTGTGGAATTTGAATAATAGAAATTGGAGGAGTACCTGCCTATTTATAGGATGTGGAAATTCCCAATAAGATAAAGTTTAGGAGTAGTTTAAAACCCAAAGTAGATAATTCCTGTAATAATTTAAAATCAATCAAATCAAATCCAAATCCAAATCCAATTAAATCTAATTTAATTCCCTTAGTTTAAAATCAATCAATAAATCAAATTTCAATTATTTAACTATTTAAATAAATACATAGATTCAAATCAAGATTTAAATCTCCACAATAATTTCGAAATATATTTTCCCAAAAATACTATAAATAGTAATTTCGAAAATTACATTATTCTTTGTCAAAATAAACTAATAATTAATTACAAAATATGTATGCACAAATAATATTACAAATAGACACTTTTCTATCATACCATTTTATTAGAATATATTTTATTAATATAACTGTCTAAAAAAGGATTTTCAAAAATAAAAATAAAAATTTAGAATTTTGATAGCTAAAAATAATTATTATATATATTTTCTTGAAACAATAAAAATAGAAAAAATATTTTTCCAAAATGTGTACGCTCGTACATATTCGCACTCGTCGAGCAATCACAAAAAATAGAATTTCATGCGCGACGTACAATACGGCTACGCGAAATACAAAATAATAAAAAAAAATTAATCAGGACCAAATTTAATAAAAAATAGTAGAAATTTATAGATTTTACAATATATATATATATATATATATATATATATATATATATATATATATATATATATATATATATATATATATATATATATATATATACTCTAACCGAACAACCATGTCATATATTCATATAATAGGTGCAAAATGCCAAAGCCTTTACAAGTAAGAACATGACAAAAAAGAAAGAGGGAAAGAGGGCGAGTAGCAAAATGAAACACCCATACGAAGGCCAAACCCCTCCCACACACCCAAACCTCAGCATTTAGGGAGTTCCAAAAGCCGTCATGGACGTGCTTGCAAAGTCTGATAACCTTGTGAATCTGTCTCTCGACCTCGAAGATCAATTGGTTAGAGTTGTACCGGTGGCCTTCGTATTTATATTTATTATGATTCTTTCAAATGACCCAAGTGATGGCGGCTGCAATGATCTGGTGGCCGTGGGAGGCTTTTCCCCAGGTGGCTATGAGATCGTTAAAGCCCCTAATACTGTTAGCGGAAGGCAGGCCGACGCAAACTACATCCATACATCGGGCGCCAGGTCGCCTGACAAGAGGATGTGATCCGTAGTTTCAGACTGTCGCTCCACACAACAGTGGTAGGCTAATGCTAAGCTGAAGCCTAAGGAGGTGAGTGCGTAGTCGGTAGGGAGTTTCAAGCGTGATGCTCTCCAAAGCAAAATGGACAACTTAATCAGAATGCACGGCTACCAGAAAGGAGCAATATTGGAGGATGTCAAACCTGGTCCATGCGCTGCACGAAGGGCTGAAGCAATAGAGAAGGAGCCACTAGCCGTCAGCAACCACCATATGGAGTCAACATCCAGCTCGACCACCACTCCGGATGCAGCTAAAAAACTGCCGCATTGCTCGATCCACTCATGCACTCTATTCCAGTTCCAGTCTCCGTTGTTAGCCCATAGGTCTCTGATAGTGCTAGAGATGGGAACACCCGGGGAGGGTTGAAAGGTTTGTCCCCAGACCACCGTTCGAAGAAAAGCGATGAATCGTCTGAACACAACCAAAGACAGATTAATGATTCGGCAAGCTGCCCACTAGTATGCAAACGTCGCCAAGATACAGTGGATCTTCTATTGGAGGTGGCAACAGAGAGGTGAGAGTGCTTGAAGTATCTGGCCTTCATGAATCACGTCTAAAGGGAATGATTCTGACGAAGCTTCCACCATATCTTTATCGTGCAGGCGTCTATAATGTGAGCCAACCTACAGAACCCGAGACCTCCCTCGAATGTGGGTCTAGATATAGTATCCCAACTGGCCCAGTGGTGCTTATTCATACCATCGCTGTGGCCCCAGATGAAGTTTGCGAAGAGCATTTCAATGTTGGAGAGAACCTTCTTAGGAGGGGGAGAGCAGGTAGCTAAAGTGTAAATTGGGATGGACGAAAGGACATGCTTGATCAGAATCGTCTTTCCGTCGGGGGATAAGGTAGCATTGTGCCGTCCCTCGATCTTCTTTATGATTTTATCCACTAAATCGTCATAAAGGACCGAATTCGATCTGTCGTAAACTAGCGGGCACCCTAAGTATGTAAAGGGGGGTATGAAACAGAGAATAAAGTGATGTTGGTTAACAAGGAGGTGTGTTCTTTGTCAACAGAGTGGTGAATGTATATAATTGTGAGGGTTGATACGCTGGCCAGAACATCGGGTGTATCTCTGTAGCATATTGTGGACCACCTCCACAAACCCAGCATCACCCGAGGAGAAGATCAGGATTTCGCCTGCATAAGCCAGGTTGGTGATGATCCGAAAACCTCTAGGGTGTGGAAGTGCTGAAAATTGGGTGTGCCAGCCATCTTGTTGAGATTCCTACTCAGCGCTTCAGCGGCGATAATGAAGATCGTGGTTGATAAAGGGTCTCCATGTCTGACACCGCGAGTCGATTTAAAGAAGCCCTCAGCCTGACTATTGACGACGGTTGAGAACCATAAATTACTGATAGATCTCTAAACGATGTCGATCCAAGTCTACGAGAAACCGAAGGACCTGAACACCCAGATCATGTATTGCCAGTTGAGCCTATCATAAGCCTTCTTCATGTCCAATTTGATGGCAATGCTTCCTCCCTTAATCAGGAATTTCATGCAGTTGATCGTCACTTGAGCCAGCAAGATGTTATCTAAAATGTTACGGCCGCGGATGAACCCGCTTTGCTCCTCAGATATAATTTTGGGCAGCAGCCCCATCATGCGATTGACAATAATCATGGAGATGATTTTGTTAGTAAAAGTGCACAAACTCAAATGGAGGAAGTCTTTGAAGGTCTCTGGGTTATTCTTCTTGGGGATCAGGATTAGATAAGCACTGGATATCAATTTGGGGTACCTGGCTCCTTGAAAGAAGGCAATTATCGCCTCAAGAATGTCTGTCTTGATGATATTCTAGCAGGTTCTAAAGAAGAGGTCAGTGAATCCGTATGGGACAGGGGCACTATGCTCATTAAGCGACGATACGACATCTTTAACCTCGAGATCAGAGGGATGAAGTTGTAGCTGAATGTTGTCACAGTCTGCGAGGCTTGGCCGCCAAAACTTTTCGTTCTTTTATATGATGTCTTTGGTAAACAACTGACTGTAGAAGGAAGAAGCGGCTGACTGGATGTCCCGTTGTTCAGTGAGAATGTTTTTGCTCTCATCAGTGATTTGGTCAAGGTTGAGTTGTTGTCCTCAGTCCTTGACGCGGGAGTGAAAGTAGTTCGTGTTCTTGTCGCCCTTAGTGTCCCAAGTCAGCTTAGCTTTATGTTTTCCAAATTCCTCCTCAACTTTGAGACGGTATTTCAGAAGCGTTCTGGTGAGATTGAGGGAGGCTCGGGCCAAAGTGGAGCCATCATGGGTGAACAGGACCTCCGCTCGAGAAACATCGTCTTGGGCGATACAGACCGCCTGGAAAATATCACCGTAAGCTTCCTTGATCTACCGAAATAGCACTTTCCGCATGGCTTTCAATTTGGCTGCCACGCATTCAAGGGGGTCGAGATTGTTGGGCCCTTTCCAAGCAGCCACAACAATGTCCTTGAACTGTGGGTGGTGGGTCCAAAGAGCGAGGAACCGAAAGCTTTTTTGTGCTTTTTTGTGCTTGTATTGTAAAAAGTGTATAATTGATTCCTAACGTCAAAAATTTCTAGAAAAGTGTTGCGGTGGAGATCGAGAACTGCAGTGGCTCCTTTACTCCGTTGACAATCTAACGACGAGTTAAACTTGCTTTGGCTTTCTGGTGCTGGTGATTAAAACTTTAGGGTTACCAATCAAGTCGATGCCAAATTTAAAGATTTTGAAGCCTCTTTATCAAAAGAAAACTCCTATTTATAGGGGAAAGCACATATGCGATATGCATAAGGATTATGCAGATTCGCTGCACATGGAGATATCGAAGAATCTTTTGAGGCGGCACGGTGAAGGCTGCTGCTGAGCTGACATATGGTAGGCACTGAGATTCTTTTCTATCGAGATTTTGGGGAGAGTTATCAACATAACTGAATAAACGACACCTGACGTGTGCTTATTTGTTGATCGGATGTACCTCAGCAGATTTTGTTCCTATTCCCGAAGTAGATTTTTGTCACCTCCAGTTTCCAGAAACAGGGGTATTTTTGTCATTTTTTTCATTTTTATTATTTTAAAATTATTTATTGATCTATTGTAATATTTTGGGATTAATTGAGTCGGGTTCAAATTTCAGCTCAATCCGACTTGAAACGGGGACCCGGGGGAGTGTTGACCTTAGTGGACCCACACACTAGTTAGCCATGGCCCACATGTCATTTACTTTAGTTAGTGACTAGGCTAAATTATTTGGATTAGGATTTATTGGATTAGTGTGTTAGAATGACCAAACTAGCCCCCGACTTGAACCCCCTTTGTAATGTATTGCTAATAGGCTAGAGGGGGGTATTTTTGACCTTTCAAAAATTCCCACAACAGCCCATATGTGGCCGGCCACCTCTAGGTAGGTTAGGCATGAGCCCCTTTGTTATTTCCATACTTTTCCATCTCATTTTCTCTCTCTTGTTCTTCCCCAAATTTCTAGAGAGCATCCCTACCATTTTCATCTCCAAATCCATCATTTCTTCCACCAAATCTTCTTCTCCCCTTCTCTACTCCATGAGAGGAAGGTGCTAGCCAAGTTTGAAGAGATTCGGAGCTCGTTTGTGTCCATTTGGAATCTCTACGTGTCGGTGTCGCTCCGGGGAGGTTTTTCTTCGATTCGATCTACCGGGAGGTATAAACCCCTTCTCCTTTTCATTTCCTCATGCATATAGGTTGATTTTTGACCCATAGGAATGACCCCCATGGTTTTGCGTCCATTTGAGTCCATTTCGTGTCCATTTGGACACTTGTAGAGGTGTCCTATGTGTAGGTTTGTGTCCATGAGGGAAAACCCCTATTTGGACACATGGAGAATTAATTATATATTTATTTTGTATTGTTCTAATATTTATTCCAGATTTTTGCTTGTGTTTAGATTGAGTTTTTCTATGTATCATATTGTGTCATATTGTTAATATCATATATGTATATATTTGGTGATATATATTAATCTCTATGTATATATATATATATGTATATATATATATAATATGGTATATATATATGTGGAGATGTCATGGTGGGAATGTGGTGTGTATTTTGTGTTTGGATGGGGTAGTGGTCGGCCAAGTGGGGAGGATGTGTGTGTATGTTGGTGTAGTGTTAGTGCTTGGTTAAATGCTTGTGAGGAGATTAGAGGAGATATTGAGAGATAGAGAGGGTGGAATGATGAGATTGAGGAATAGAGGGAAGGAGTGACAGAGAGCAGAGAGTGAGGTTTTGAGTGAGGATTGAGGGAGTGAAGTTGTGTGGGAGTATGAGAGAAGGAAGGGGAGGTGATGGCTGTAGTAGCAGCAGTAGTATCAACCCATGGACAGCCATGTAGCTGTCCAATTTGAGCCTTGTTCAGCCCTACAACACAGCCCCCCCATATCAGCATATGGCAGCCCCTAGAAGCCCCAAACCTGTCCCCTATATACTTCCATTGCCCTGCCCCCTTCACACTCCTATACACTGTCCTATTTGCAACCAAATCAGTCCCCACACAGGGGACTGAGGTGGAGGAACAGTCCCCACACAGGGGACTATTATTAGTAGCAGCAGTAGCAGGGACAAACCAATCCCTTGGTCCTATCCTAACACCCCCACAACCCTAGTACAAAGCAGCCCTTGTAAGAGCCTATATTCAGTCCCATATTCCAGCCTATTAACCCCACATAGCAGTCCAATTTTTCTGTCCAAATCAGTCCCTTTGCTTATTACAAACCAGTCCTAAACATCCTCCAAGCCACCAATGTTTTAGCCTTGTATCCATCCATCCTTCCTTCATTCATTCCTTCACTCAAAGTCCCCCATTACAGTCTCAAGTTTCAGACCCCAAATCTGTCCCCCTTGCTACACAGTCCAGCCCATACATGCCCCATATATCAGTCCCAATGCTTAGCCCAAATTCAGTCCACAAATAGACAGCTAGAAATCCCCATTGCTGTCCTAATAGCACCAATATTCCAGTCCCATATCAGCCTCAGAACAGCCATTGAACCCCCACTTTTCAGTCCATAGAAGCCCCTTGTTCAGCCTTGTTTCAGCCATGAAATGGCTCCCAACACAACCCCCTTATCCTTGTTGCCTGTCACCAAAAACAGGTTACAATTGTCCCTTGGTACCCCCAATACCTGTCCTCAAACCAGTCCATAAATTGGACCATAGCAGCAGTCCCCTAAACCTGGTGCAAGCAGTCCCCTAAACAAGCCAATGGCTGTCCCATAGATACCCATTTGTTTCACCACAAATCAGCCCACTTATAAGCCTATGTATTGAGTGTGTGTGTAAGTCTATATAGGAGAACCTATATGAGTTTAGATATAGGGTTATATATATGAGTTGTGGTGTGAGCTATTGTACAGGTGGGTATATGTGAGTTCTATAGAAGAGTCAACATGTGAGTCTATATAACATGTGTGTATGAGGGCTTATATATATGTACTTATATATATATGGGTTATATATAATTGTGTGGGTGGGTATATATATATATATATATATATATATTATGAGTGAGAATGGTTTAAGGGTAAGGTAAAGGGGTAAATGGATAACATGTACCATAAGATGACTTAGATGACCTAGATACTGGGATTTCTTGGTAGGTAATGTTAGTATAGGGTGGTATCTAGCTATCCTAGGAAGTCTAGGCTAGTATTCCTAGGTTAGAGTGCTATTGTGCAAGGTATTGGTATTTACCTTGGTAAGGTAATATAGGTAATACCTAGAAATAGAGTATTTGAGTTGGAGTCTAAGATAGAGTTAGAACTTGGTTTCCTTGGTTGGTAATGATCAAATATAGCGCTCATAGACTAGTTTTGACATCGGTTGACCATTTTGACCAAAAGTCAACAAAAGTCAACCGAGAGTCAAACTTAGCCTTTAAGCGACCAGATTTGACCAAAACCAAACCAGAGTTGACCAGTTGACTGAAAGTCAACAGTTGGTCAACATGTGACTTGTTTGACCTAGGGTTGACTCAGTGTTGACCAGAGTTGACCAGAGTTGACTTTTTGACCAAAAGTCAACTGTAAGTCAACCTTTGACCCCGATTGACCTAGTTTGACTTGGATTGATTTCCTATGACCTTGTTTGACCTTGATTGTCCTAGTGTGACTCAGTATGACCTAGTATGACCTAGTTTAGCTTGGTGTGACTTAGGCTTGACCTAGATTGACCTAGAATTCATTTAGAATGCATTATAATGCATCTTGTTATCATTTTTGGACTCATAGTGACTTGTACTGTTCTATAGGAGACAGACACCACTCCTAGGACAGTATATTCTCTTCAGACACTCAGGTTATCAGACGAGTACATTCTCTGACCGTTTCATTCTTGTATGGATTTATATTCTTGCTCTAGATTACTGTACTTGATGCTGACACGATTCATTATCACGGATTGGTACTATATGGATCTTCTTCTGAGATATTATCTCCTTGTATTCACTAAGTACATATTGTGATGTGCGTTTCACTTACATGTTGTATTTATTGAATACCTTATCATTGTACACTTATTGTGCATATTGTACTCTCAGTATCACATTGAGCCATTGTACAAGCCATTGTACAAGTCATTGTACAAGCCATTGTACAAGTCATTGTACAAGTCATTGTATAAGGTAACGTAACTGAATTGGATCCTTGTGTATTGATTGGGGAGGGGGAGTAGAAAATGGTTATATGATCAATCGTATTGTATAAGAAATTGTATATGTCCATTGTACACCCACGTACAAAGGAGTCCCATTTTATTGTATAACCTAACCCGTTTACATAACCATATTGTGCTCTAAAATCACATGTTCCTTACAGTCTTACTTATCATATTTAGATATTTCCTGTTATCAAATCTCTATTGTTTTTCATATATCTTCTTCTTTCAGCGTTTCATGTACTTTACTCTATTGCATGCTTTATATTTCCTAACTCGTTACGAACTGCGTGAGATGTTTTATGCTCGCTCCCGTCCTGACTGGACCTGTTGAAAATTTTACAGAGGATGAGGAGGAGGCCTGCATAGACACCTACTATGGGGCAGCTGTAGATGCCATGTGTGACCCAGATTTCCAGCCTGATCCACTAGCTTAGAGACTGAGGCTCCTTAGTCTAGGTTTACTATTCTGTCTTGAGATCTGTTGTATATATTATTTCATATTCAGTAGTGGGACTGGTATTCTGGATGGTTGTTGAGATGTTATTTTAGGCACTTGGACTCTCTTGCTGTGATGTATATTCTTCCATTCCAGTTTTATCTATCTATCTTCCTATCTTATCTTTCTGCATTTCGATGTGATTGAGACTGTATATTGCTATGTCACCTCTATTCGGAGTGTATATACTGTACAGGTACCTTTATATTGTTAGATGATTGACCTAGGACAGCGTTGTACTGCCGACACTGCGGCGTAGGCTGGGCGTTGTTACGTTCTCGTACCCTCACAGTGGGTGCGGGTCGTGACACGTTTTTAGTGGTGGCCCATGAAGGTCGAGTTTATGTAGTGGTATTCGAACTTGAGTACCACTACAACCTGCAGTAGGATTAGGATATATTTTTGAAGGTACTCAATCACACTAGGAAAAACTCATATCAAATTCATACCATCTCGGTTCTTTCTGATATTGTTCTCCTTGAATATAACTATCCTCCTCTGCTATTTTGACTCATTCTCAGCAATTGTTTGTTTGATCTGTCTTCAGGATGGTGGAGACGCGATCACAGCGTACCATTCATGGAGATACTGTAGAGGGGACTGCTACCTCTCAGCCAGTTCAGCAGGGTCTGGAGGCTACAGCTCCTGCCACCTCTGCTCATATTGGGATTTCAGCAGCAGCAGCAGCTGAGGGTATGCCTTCACCAGTTCGAAGGCAGGACCCAGTCATTCCAGAGGTACCGTTCCAGCAGTCGCCGCCTACAGGAAATGTGGACCCAGCTCAGATGTTCGCGTATTTCCAGCAGTTCATGGACCGACAGCAGGCTCAACATAACAGAGGCATAGAGTTGGTCATTTCGACAGTTGCAGCCCGACCAGTGGTACAACAGCCAAAGACAACGGGGATCGAGAAGTTTCAGAAAATGAGCCCCAGAGACTTTCTGGGGACAGAGGGGATCATATATGCCGATGAGTGGATCGAGCATATAGAGGAGATCTTCCGCTTGGCCAGGATTCCAGCAGACCTTCAGATCGAGGCCGCAGCTAGCCGGATGTGCGATCTTGCTCGCACCTGGTATCAGTCGGACCCCATGGTGGGGATAGCCGGACAGACTTGGGAGGATTTCAAGGGCTTCTTCAAGAAGAAGTTCTTTCTAGATTCAGCAGTCAGAGCCTTAGAGTCGCAGTTTGAGAGCTTGGTCCAGGGGAGCCTCTCAGTGGAGGAGTCTGCTGGAGAGTTCGGCCACCTCAGCAGATTCGTGGAGGGTTTGAACGAGGCGGCGAAGGCCCAGAGGTTCCGGAAGGGTCTGGTCAAGGAAGTCAAGTCCTTGACCAAGGGCAGCAGGAATACCACATTCGAGGAGATTCTGACGGAAGCTTTACTGGCTGAGGATGATCTTGAGCTTAGGCTCAAGAGAGGGCGAGACCCAGTTGGAGGCACCAGCAGCGGAGGACCGGCCAAGAGGCCGCACGTTTAGCATCAGTTTCAGCAGCAGTATCAGCAGCCGATGCCAGGCATACAGTTTTAGCAGCAGTATCAGCAGCCGATGCCAGGCATGCAGTTTCAGCAGCAGTATCAGCAGCCGATGCCAGGCGTACAGTTTCAGCAGTAGTACCAGCAGCCGAGGGCTCAAATACATCAGCTACACCAGAGGCCTGTACAGTATCAGGGTCAGGGACAGGTGCAGTATCAGTAGGACACCGTGTGCAACTTCTGCAAGAAGCCAGGCCATTGATGGAACGATTGCAGGAAGAGACTGGGTATGTGTTTACTTTGTGGGTCAGCAGCACATCAGTGTAGAGAGTGTCCCCAGAACCCGACACCATTGGCTCAGGTAGCACCAGGAGCTAGGGCTCCGGCAGGGCAGCAGAGGGGACCACCATTGCAGACTCAGCAGCAGAGGTTCGTCCAGCATCAGCAGCAGGCCAGGGGAGGCCAGCCAGGGCGAGCTTTCGCCATGACAGCCGAGGGTACTCAGGCCGTTGGAGATCTAGTTGCAGGTTCCGTTCCTTGATTCAATTCTGCAATTCCTATCTTGAAATTCAGTTCCATCTATTCCTACCTGCTTCTTCATTGTTGATAAGTTTGATCTGGTGTTTCCTTATGATTTAATTTTTCTTCTGAGATAAGTCGTATGGGCTAGGTCGCCTCGATTATGAGATTTTAGAATCCTCTAGGGTCATGCTAGCAGGCATAGTGAGGACATATAGTCGGACTATGGACGTATTTCTCGGGTGTGGGAATTTAAGGTTTTCGCTGCCAAGCGCGCGGCAATGCAAAAATTTTAAATACCATAGTTCTAGAGGTATGTACCATAGTTGAGGACTCTGTGATTATCGTAGCCTTGCTCACTGGCATGACAGAGATTCTGAGTATCATGATGATTGGATAGACGCATACGATTATCGATTTGTATGATTTTCTGTGGTTACCCTATTTCAAAATTTTTGGATGATTTCTTTTTAAGGTGGATAGACTTATAGTATCTATTTGAGTGTAATTTTAAAATTTTATAAATTTAGTCATTTAATTCATGCCTTGATTTTTGAGATTTTGATCATTTTAATTTTTAGTCATGACTTGTGATTTCGATATTTTACTATTGTTGGTTTTAATTTCGAGGACGAAATTCTTTTAAGGTGGATAGATTTGTCACCCCCAGTTTCCAGAAACATGGGTATTTTTGTCATTTTTTTCATTTTTATTATTTTAAAATTATTTATTGATCTATTGTAATATTTTGGGATTAATTGAGTCGGGTTCAAATTTCAGCTCAATCCGACTTGAAACGGGGACCCGGGGGAGTGTTGGCCTTAGTGGACCCACACACTAGTTAGCCATGGCCCACATGTCATTTATTTTAGTTAGTGACTAGGCTAAATTATTTGGATTAGGATTTATTGGATTAGTGTGTTAGAATGACCAAACTAGCCCCCGACTTGAACCCCCTTTGTAATGTATTGCTAATAGGCTAGAGGGGGGTATTTTTGACCTTTCAAAAATTCCCACAACAGCCCATATGTGGTCGGCCACCTCTAGGTAGGTTAGGCATGAGCCCCTTTGTTATTTCCATACTTTTCCATCTCATTTTCTCTCTCTTGTTCTTCCCCAAATTTCTAGAGAGCATCCCTACCATTTTCATCTCCAAATCCATCATTTCTTCCACCAAATCTTCTTCTCCCCTTCTCTACTCCATAAGAGGAAGGTGCTAGCCAAGTTTGAAGAGATTCGGAGCTCGTTTGTGTCCATTTGGAATCTCTACGTGTCGGTGTCGCTCCGGAGAGGTTTTTCTTCGATTCGATCTACCAGGAGGTATAAACCCCTTCTCCTTTTCATTTCCTCATGCATATAGGTTGATTTTTGACCCATAGGAATGACCCCCATGGTTTTGCGTCCATTTAAGTCCATTTTGTGTCCATTTGGACACTTGTAGAGGTGTCCTATGTGTAGGTTTGTGTCCATGAGGGAAAACCCCTATTTGGACACATGGGGAATTAATTATATATTGATTTTGTATTGTTCTAATATTTATTCCAGATTTTGCTTGTGTTTAGATTGAGTTTTTCTATGTATCATATTGTGTCATATTGTTAATATCATATATGTATATATTTGGTGATATATATTAATCTCTATGTATATATATATATGTATATATATATAATATGGTATATATATATGTGGAGATGTCATGGTGGGAATGTGGTGTGTATTTTGTGTTTGGATGGGGTAGTGGTCGGCCAAGTGGGGAGGATGTGTGTGTATGTTGGTGTAGTGTTAGTGCTTGGTTAAATGCTTGTGAGGAGATTAGAGGAGATATTGAGAGATAGAGAGGGTGGAATGATGAGATTGAGGAATAGAGGGAAAGAGTGATAGAGAGCAGAGAGTGAGGTTTTGAGAGAGGATTGAGGGAGTGAAGTTGTGTGGGTGTATGAGAGAGGGAAGGGGAGGTGATGGCTGTAGTAGCAACAGTAGTATCAACCCATGGACAGCCATGTAGCTGTCCAATTTGAGCCTTGTTCAGCCCTACAACACAGCCCCCCCATATCAGCATATGGCAGCCCCTAGAAGCCCCAAACCTGTCCCCTACATACTCCTATTGCCCTGCCCCCTTCACACTCCTATACACTGTCCTATTTGCAACCAAATCAGTCGCCACACAGGGGACTGAGGTGGAGGAACAGTCCCCACACAGGGGACTGTTGTTAGTAGCAGCAGTAGCAGGGACAAACCAATCCTTTGGTCCTATCCTAACACCCCCACAACCCCAGTACAAAGTAGCCCTTGTAAGAGCCTATATTCAGTCCCATATTCCAGCCTATTAACCCCACATAGCAGTCCAATTTTCCTGTCCAAATCAGTCCCTTTGCTCATTACAAACCAGTCCTAAACATCCTCCAAGCCACCAATGTTTTAGCCTTGTATCCATCCATCCTTCCTTCATTCATTCCTTCACTCAAAGTCCTCCATTACAGTCTCAAGTTTCAGACCCCAAATATGTCCCCCCTTGCTACACAGTCCAGCCCATACATGCCCCATATATCAGTCCTAATGCTTAGCCCAAATTCAGTCCACAAATGGACAGCTAGAAATCCCCATTGCTGTCCTAATAGCACCAATATTCCAGTCCCATATCAGCCTCAGAACAGCCATTGAACCCCCACTTTTCAGTCCATAGAAGCCCCTTGTTCAGCCTTGTTTCAGCCATGAAATGGCTCCCAACACAACCCCCTTATCCCTGTTGCCTGTCACCAAAAACAGGTTACAATTGTCCCTTGGTACCCCCAATACCTGTCCTCAAACCAGTCCATAAATTGGACCATAGCAGCAGTCCCCTAAACCTGGTGCAAGCAGTCCCCTAAAAAAGCCAATGGCTGTCCCATAGATACCCATTTGTTTCACCACAAATCAGCCCACTTATAAGCCTATGTATTGAGTGTGTGTGTAAGTCTATATAGGAGAACCTATATGAGTTTAGATATAGGGTTATATATATGAGTTGTGGTGTGAGCTATTGTACAGGTGGGTATATGTGAGTTCTATAGGAGAGTCAACATGTGAGTCTATATAACATGTGTGTATGAGGGCTTATATATATGTACTTATATATATATGGGTTATATATAATTGTGTGGGTGGGTATATATATATATATATTATGAGTGAGAATAGTTTAAGGGTAAGGTAAAGGGGTAAATGGATAACATGTACCATAAGATGACTTAGATGACCTAGATACTGGGATTTCTTGGTAGGTAATGTTAGTATAGGGTGGTATCTAGCTATCCTAGAAAGCCTAGGCTAGTATTCCTAGGTTAGAGTGCTATTGTGCAAGGTATTGGTATTTACCTTGGTAAGGTAATATAGGTAATACCTAGAAATAGAGTATTTGAGTTGGAGTCTAAGATAGAGTTAGAACTTGGTTTTCTTGGTTGGTAATGATCAAATATAGCGCTCATAGACTAGTTTTGACGTCGGTTGACCATTTTGACCAAAAGTCAACAAAAGTCAACCGAGAGTCAAACTTAGCCTTTAAGTGACCAGATTTGACCAAAACCAAACCAGAGTTGACCAGTTGACTGAAAGTCAACAATTGGTCAACATGTGACTTGTTTGACCTAGGGTTGACTCAGTGTTGACCAGAGTTGACCAGAGTTGACCAGAGTTGACTTTTTGACCAAAAGTCAACTGTAAGTCAACCTTTGACCCCGATTGACCTAGTTTGACTTGGATTGATTTCCTATGACCTTGTTTGACCTTGATTGTCCTAGTGTGACTCAGTATGACCTAGTATGACCTAGTTTAGCTTGGTGTGACTTAGGCTTGACCTAGATTGACCTAGAATTCATTTAGAATGTATTATAATGCATCTTGTTATCATTTTTGGACTCATAGTAACTTGTACTGTTCTATAGGAGACAGACACCACTCCTCGGACAGTATATTCTCTTCAGACACTCAGGTTATCAGGCGAGTACATTCTCTGACCGTTTCATTCTTGTACGGATTTACATTCTTGCTCTAGATTACTGTACTTGATGCTGACACGATTCATTATCACGGATTGGTACTATATGGATCTTCTTCTGAGATATTATCTCCTTGTATTCACTAAGTACATATTGTGATGTGCGTTTCACTTACATGTTGTATTTATTGAATACCTTATCATTGTATACTTATTGTGCATATTGTACTCTCAGTATCACATTGAGCCATTGTACAAGCCATTGTACAAGTCATTGTACAAGCCATTGTACAAGTCATTGTATAAGTCATTGTATAAGGTAACATAACTGAATTGGATCCTTGTGTATTGATTGGGGAGGAGGAGTAGAAAATGGTTATGTGATCAATCATATTCTATAAGAAATTGTATATATCCATTGTACACCCACGTACAAAGGAGTCCCATTTTATTGTATAACCTAACCCGTTTACATAACCATATTGTGCTCTAAAATCACATGTTCCTTACAGTCTTACTTATCATATTTAGATATTTCCTGTTATCAAATCTCTACTATTTTTTATATATCTTCTTCTTTCAGCGTTTCATGTACTTTACTCTATTGCATGCTTTATATTTTCTAACTCGTTATGAACTGCGTGAGATGTTTTGTGCTCGCTCCTGTCCTGACTGGACCTGTTGAAAATTTTACAGAGGATGAGGAGGAGGCCTGCATAGACACCTACTATGGGGCAGCTGTAGATGCCATGTGTGACCCAGATTTCCAGCCTGATCCACTAGCTTAGAGACTGAGGCTCCTTAGTCTAGGTTTACTATTCTGTCTCGAGATCTGTTGTATATATGATTTCATATTCAGTAGTGGGACTGGTATTCTGGATGGTTGTTGAGATGTTATTTTAGGCACTTAGACTCTCTTGCTGTGATGTATATTCTTCCATTCCAGTTTTATTTATCTATCTTTCTATCTTATCTTTCTGCATTTAGATATGATTGAGACTGTATATTGCTATGTCACCTCCATTCGAAGTGTATATACTGTACAGGTACCTTTATATTGTTAGATGATTGACCTAGGACAGCGTTCTACCGCCGACACTGCGGCATAGGCTGGGCGTTGTTACGTTCTCGTACCCTCACAGTGGGTACGGGTCGTGATAATTTTATCTTATCTTAGAGGGCCATTGGTTTAAACAAACCAGTTAGATATGGCTCTTGTCCATAAGAACAAACTTCGTCCTTTTCTGTGGTTTAAACAACCTGATAAGGTATTGCTTTTATCAACATAATCAAACTCTATCTTATCTTAAGAGCAGAGGTTAAACAAACCGATAGGGTGGTATCTTGGAGGATATAATCACCCATCTGGCCACGTAGAGCTATGTCACTTTGTATGGTTGTGCCTCTATGCGAGCTGCGCTTTTGACATAGCTTTTGATGCCACTGAGCTTCTGGTCGACGAGCGATCTTGTGCTTTATGCGACGGAGTCAATACGCTTCTAGGGCTATGAGTAGACTTGTGCTTCAGACGATGGAGTCACTGTGCTTTAGGACGATGAGTGGACTTGTGTTTCAAACGACGGGGTCCCTGTACTTTAGGACGACGAGTGGACTTGTTTTCACAAAATGGAGTCATTGTGCTTTAGGGCGATGAGTAGACTTGTACTTTAAGCAACGGAGTCACTGTGCCATAGGGCGACGAGTAGACTTGTATTTTACATGCGGAGTTACTGTGCTTTAGGGCGACGAGTAGGCTTATGCTTTAAGCAACGGAGTCATTGTGCCTTAGGGCGACGAGTAGACTTGTGCTTTGGGCAACGGTGTCACCAAAGTATCAGATGATGGGGGCCATTGAATGGGTCAAGCTTTTGGTTATAGCAAGGGCTTTGCACTTCTGAGTTGAAGCGAGGGCACAAAGCTTTTGGGTTTGACATTCTGTACTTTCTAGACTTAAGTAAGGGCTCTATGTGAATAAATGAGCTATCTATACTTCTGGGTCGATGAGTGGGTACAGGTACCTGGCTGTGCTTCTGAGTCAAAGGAGCTAGTTCCTGTTGAAGTCTTTTTAAGAGCATTTAATGATTGCTCTTCTTGATGGCCGAGTCGGTCATCCTCCTCTTTAATTGCCATTGTTATTTGGGGGAATTCGAGAAGTTAGCAGCCTAGGACTCAGTGGAATGAACCTATTAAATGAGGTTCGTTGTGCTGAGTTCTAGGTTCATCCCATTAATTTGGGCATCTTTGACCGACGGCCACGTGGCATGTTGGTTGGACCACACTCACCATATATAAATGGAAGTTTTTCTAAAGAGTCGTCTTCCTTTCTTAGCATTCCAAACATTATGCTCGATCATGACTTAGCTTCGAACAACCATCGGTCTTGCACAAGTCGGCTGAGGGTTGTGGATCCCTTCGTTCAAAGAAGCTGTGCCTTTGTAGAAGAACTGATGTTGAGTTTTAGGATGCACTTGAGCGTTTGGTATAAGGAGTTCGAACCTGAACAACGTCTTGGAGGTCTTCGAGATCCAATCTTTAGGATTTGGATTGGTTGCCAATCCAAAGAGCCACAGGTTGTGCTCTGTCCTGCATAATGGTGGTGGCACAGCCTGTGCTATGGACTGAGTTCTAGCTTGGGCCAATAGCTGCCTAAGGAAGTGGCTCGCTCTGACAGCGCTACGCATCAGGGGGCTGCGCGTCTGTGAAGATTAATCCCCTTGTATGGCGTTTGTGAAAATTAACCCTCTTGTAGATCTTTAGATGCTTTAGTTCTTTTCATACTGAATCTGTAATAGATCCTTATAGGAAAGCTCTTTTCTTGTAATCATGATGAATCTGTAATAGATCCTTGCAGGCATGATTTAATTAAGAGATTTTTATGAACTGTGGTTTCAGATCTTTTGTCTACACTTTCCTGGTACCTACAGTTTTATGAAGCTTTGTGTAGTCGAGAACACTACCTGCGCTTTTGATATATCTGCACATTTTCATGCTTCTACAAGACCCCTTTCAAAGTGTTTCGAACTTGAATCAAGCTCGAAATACTTTGAACAGAAGCATGCCACATATCCTTTTCGAGCGAATGCTCGGTGTGCCTATTGATAAGATACCGTCACGCTTAGACTTCAGCATTAAATGCCTTGAGCCGTCGCTTCATTAAATTTGATCTTAATTTCTCGTTTCTAGGGAACGGTCATCATGATCCCAACTTTTCGTTCCCACCTTGTTCGAAGAGTTCCTTTGATCATGAAGCATTTCGTCTTCTTTTGCTAATGTGCCTGCACCCTATAAGTAGGGGTTGTTGGGAAGAGAGGAAGTCATTCTTGCTTTCACCTACCTTCCCACAAAAGCTTTTCATCAAAGTCTTCTTCTTCTTTCAAACCCTAACTTTTTCTGCCATGGCTTCCAAGAAATCATGAATCCCGACAACTTCCACGTTGAGCTCCAAGAAGACTAGTGGGGCAGCGGCTAGCCCCCGATCGGCTGCAGTGACTGTGAGGCAGACTAGAATGTCGTTGGCGAGACAAGCCAGAGAGGCTACTAGTTAGGCCAAAAGGAAGCAGTTGGCCTCTGAAGCCGTCGTCGTTAAGCAAGCTCCTATTGTAGGGGATGTGCGGCCACCCGTTGCTGGTAGATGTCTGATTATTATTGGCTTCTTGGTTTGCTGATGCATATGAGCGTCGACTCTTAGGAGCTTCGTCTCGAAGATATGCTGATGCTTTTTTCTTTCTTATGCGCATGGACAACTCTCTTCGGGGTGGTGTTCCGAAGATGTGCTAAGCTCCGTCGACTGACGCGCATAGTTTCTACTTTTCACAAAGTATTGGCTAGACGCTGAAGCTTTGCACAATCAATGTCGATGTGTAGCATCTTCTATGAAGTACCTGCGCAGATGTATGTTAGCCGATGTGTGGTGTAATTTGCTAGTGCATGCACGGATACTCCCTATAAGGGCACCTAGATGCTTTCTTTTTATGGCACAGTGCTTTCGTTTTATTTTTCTGACACATTTTTGTTTGTGCATAGTTCCTGTGTCCTTGTCTCTCTTCGAGGATATTCTTTTTACATTAATGGGTTGTGCCATGGGCAACGACGTTGATGAGGCGCTCACCCACTCTATTGAACAATTGATTGCCTATGGTCAACCGAGGGGTTGACTAACAATGATTCGGAATCAAGAGCCTGCATACTTTCGTCGTATGATGGATCAAGGCAAGTTGTCTCTTCCGTCTCATCGTGTCAGGATGTTGAAACCTTTGTTTCTTTTCGGTGATCAGTTGGTCTTAGAAAATACCAAGCTCTTGGAGATAACCGAAGATTGGTATTTCGAGAACTACGGTATTCCTCTGTGCGTTCCTTTCGTCAACCACCATCTTCCGCTCTTGACTTTCTTTTGTTTGGCTGAGAAGCATTTCATGAAGTGGGAACTGACCCAAAATGAAGGGGTTTGATGATCTGTCATATCAAATTGGAAGGGTGCTCAAATCAGAGGGAATCATTCAAGTGTGTGCCCGACGATCCATCAGCTACACTGTGGGTGTTACTCCATGGTCGCATGCTTGTTGATTTTACCAATGAAGTGCATCCGTTTCGAGCCCCTCTTTTGGCTAATAAGCTATTGGCCACAGGCCATACCTATCCGAAAGGTGCATTTCGTATCGCAGGTTGAATTTATCCCAAGTCTGAATGGAGTGAGCTAACTCAATTAGCAGAAGGTAGTTTCATAAGGATTTGATAGGTACGAGCCTTTGTCGTGCCATCAGGGCCACCGAGCATGGGATAGAGATAAACCGACCTCTGTTCATAGCTTTATTATAGTTATTTAACCACCATACTGGGATATTCTTCACCCCTTGTGGAGAGATAGGTTTGGCCCTACATAAGATGCGTGCCATTTCAAAGTTGCCATGGGGGACGTGCCATACGAAAAACATACCCCTTACAAGGAGGAATTCTTGATGTTAGAGAACCAGCATCCCGAGATGATGGCTGTGTATAAGGGGTTATTTTGCCACCACCAAGTATGCACTTGCATGGGTGGGGCACATACTTCATTATACGTCAAGGCCTGGGTGGATTATATTTTTACGAAGCACCCATCGATGCCAGTGAAGGTTCATTTCACTACACGCGGGTATATACTGCTGATGAAGTAGATGAAATGTCCGTCGAAGCAAGGGTATCTGCTTCCTTAGTGGATGCCGAGGGGTGGCCTATCTCCAGAGTTACTTCTATCAGAATCTGATTGCTTTGAGTCTTAAACCGACTTTAGCCGCCTTTCTGATGATATGGCTACGGAGGGCCACGGTTTTTGGAGTTTCTGGGCCTGTGGGATGGCTCAGTCATGACTTGATTATTCTAGATGTGAGGCTAGTCTTGTTTGCCATTAAAATTGTTTTGATTGAAATCTTAATACAAACAGAACAGTGATACAATATAGGACTTAGATGTAGTCCTAGGAGTATACTTTTGTTTAAGCTGGGTCCTTAGTGCCAATGGAGCGAGTGGTAATGCATTGACTCCGTTGACCGGCTAACGGCGGTTATCGGTTCTCTGAAGGTGTTGATTGCTCTGGGTGCTGGAGCTTGCTGAGAGGAGGAAGACGTTGAGTGTCTAGGACTGCCTCTCTGGTGATTCTCTGTTGTGGATTCTTCTCCGTCTTGTGTCTTCTGAGTCTCCGTCCGTGTGTGAAGGAGATGACCCTTCTATTTATAGTTTTGCAGGCTGGTTGCTCATGCGCGCATGCAGGATGCGCCGGTGTGGGGATGCCACGTGGAGGTTGCTGATGGAGGCGCACGGATGCTGTGCCCTGATCGAGGGGGAGAACTCTTCATACTGCTGTTGTGAGCCGGCACGTAGCAGAAGAGAAGATCTTTCCGTTGCTGAAATCTTGGACGAGTTGAGTCAAAGGACACGTGTCATCGACCCATGGTTCGAAGATCTCGGATTTGGTGGAGAGGAGTAATCTGGTGAGCTGTGTCTTGGATTTGGCGCAGGAGGAGGTTGCGGCTCATAACCTTTAGGAGTTACAAACCATTTGGGGCGCATGGCTTTTGAGGCGCATGCAAGCGACTTTCCTTCTGTCTTTTGGGATCAGAGATCAGTCTGGGGTGCATGGCTTTTGAGGGGCATGCAAAACTTCAACCGGAGACTCTTCTTCTGTCTTTAGGGATCAGTGAAGGGTCTGAGGTGCATGGCTTTTGAGGCACATGCTGGTTTGGACGCATGGCCGTAGAGGCGCATGCGGGTGTGGACGCATGGCCGAAGAGGCGCATGCGGGTGTGGACGCATGGCCGTAGAGGCGCATGCGGGTGGCCACGTGGCAGTAGCCGTCGGAATAGAGTCATGATGATGCTGACGTTGCCGACGCTTTGTTTTCTGAATAAAGCTGTCACTTGTTCAGACTTTGGGAGGCGTGCTGCCAACTCTGTCAGTTCAGCATTTAATGTTGGTGACGTTCGATGGACAGCTGAGTGGGCGCGTCGGTTGGCGTTCCACTCGGTATGGAGATGTGTGGGGGCGCACCCTCTATAATGCGCCGAGTACTGTAGGGCGCGTCTGTGTGATGCGCCTGATGCCGAAGGGCGTGTCCGTGTGATGCGCTATCTGGCTAGCGCATCGGACATGTCTTTTAATGATGCGGCTGTCTCGCTCTTCGAGTGCTAAAAATAGCCGTTTGGAATTCGAGGCATCCGGTTCATCCATTTAATATAAATTCATTGCACGAAATTCGGAGGGCCATCCACTTGGCGCGTGGGTTTGATCTGCCTGGCCTATAAATAGTGGCATGGAGAGAAGGTTTGCTTCTCATTCCCTCACGTACTTCCAACATGAACTTGAACATGCGGGTGCATTCTGTTGACGAAGTGCTCCCGAGGGTGAAGATGAGACGCTGTGTTGTCTTTGATGCACTTGAAGGTGACTGTTACATCCAAAAAACGGAGTCGAGGGCTTCTGAGGCAGGCGGAAGGTGCCTGTTGCATCCAAAGATAGGGATGCTCGAGCCTCGTCTCCGTTATTCCGGAAGAGCCGTAGATCGAAATGGCGGTGCAAGGCTCTCTCTTCCTGCAAAGTGGGGTTTCCCCACTTTGATCGTGTCGAAAGCTGCTTCTTTAGCCACGGTTTCGATCACGGTCTTCCTTCGGCTTTGGAGGCTCTTTCGAAGCCTCCCCTGGCTACAGCATTTGCGGTGCTCTTCTCTTCCTTGGCTCCAGCCAGAGGGTTAAATGCTTTGTGTATCGAAGCATTTATCGGGCGAGCCTGGTTGGAAGAGCGGCACATAACTGGGCTCTGCTCGGCCAGGTGAGCCTGGCTGGAAGAATTTGGCTGAAGGGATGCACATAGCTGGGCCGGATGCACATAACTGAGCTGCTAAAGAGATGGCGGGATGCGCCTAGATGGAGGCGCATAGTATCTGCTGTGCCTCACTGGTGGCGCATGGTGAAGCTGCGCCTATCTGAAGGCGCATGGTGGCCGCTGCGCTTATCTGAAGGCGCACGATGGCCGCAGGCTGTAGGCTTAGGATCTTTCCTTTGTAGAATTTCTCCTTTGTACAACCTTTTCTTAGACATGTAATAGACTTTTATATATAAATAAAAAGTCCTTCAAATATCTATACTTATTAATTTTGCTGTGAAATTCTTCGTCTGAGTTCTAGCGCATGTAGTGTCTGGCGCATGGGCTTTCTGGTTGTGAAATTCCATGCTTCTACAAGACCCCCTTCAAAGTTTTCAAAACTTTTGAATAAGTTTTGGAATACTTTGAATAAGAAGCATGGAGGTCAGGGCGCATGATTTCTGGGCGCATGCCTGTTCGGGCGCATGCTCTTCTCAGTTGATGATGATGGTGCCTCGGTAACCAAAAAGATTAATGATGATCTTTTGGTTTTATTTGCTGCTATCCTTGCACAGAACCCGAGGCGACGGCTGAGATCATACGTCATCTGTTCACGCGTGCGACCAAGCCCTATAAATAGGTAAGAGTTGGAGAGAGAAAGGGTTCTTCTTCTCTGTGCCTCTGCTTCTTTAGAGTTTCTTCTTCAAAAACCCTAACTTCTTCTTCCTCGAGAGAATGGCTCCCAAGACTCCTCGCGGTGCTGCCGGCAAGGGAAAGAAGAAAGCGAAGGAGTCCGCGGAAGTTGCGGCGGCGGTCGTTCTTCGTCGGCCTGTCGAAGTTCGGCCGGAGGTGGTTGGTAAGTCTCATTGTCCGTACGCCAACACACATAGGCCTTGAGTCTTTAATGATGTGCCGCGGTCTTTGCCTGCCGACGCGCATGGGTTTAAACCCTGGTGATGCGCCGAGGTTATACTGCTGACGCGCATGGGTTCAAACCCTGAAGATGCGCCGAGGCTTATACTGCTGACGCGCATGGGTTCAAACCATGAAGATGCGCCAAGGCTATACTACTGACGCGCATGGGTTCAAACCCTGATGATGCGCCGCAGTTTTCTCCTTTAGACACATTTGTGTGTTCTCTTCTGACTTTTTCTGATCTTTTACTAGTGTCGATGGCAATCCCGCTTTTGAGTGAAGTTTTCTAGGAGGCTGCCTTCAACCAAATGGGAGTAGAGCATAACGAGGAAGTGATAAACCCTGCTCAAGATGCTCTTATGCTGGATCAGTCTCCTGAGAGAATGACCCTAATCCGTGAACAGCAGTATTGGTTCCTCAAACGGATGATGGAGCGTAGAGTTATTAAACCCTCCACATCTGATAAAGTGACCTTCCTGAAGCCTGAGTTCCTGTTTGGAGACCGTCTCACTTCTACTGACTCGTCAGTACTGAAGGTCAAGGAGGACTGGTTCTTTACTGCGAATAGAGTGCATATGACTGTTAAGCAACTTGAACGTCAGTGGCCTTTGACGTCCTTCTGTCGCCTTGTTTCCCAGAGGAGAATGTCTTGGGAGCTTACCCCTTCTCAGGGGGGAGCGGTGACTGGTGTCATCCAAATTGATTCTACTTCCGACCAAAGGGATGTTTTGACCGTTGTACGGTCTGGGTCTTCTTACACTTGGCGGACTTTACGTCCTGGGAGCCTCTACAGTGATGTACCCATTGATACGTTTGCTTATAGTACTTCGACTTTTACACATCGTATGTTTTTGATGGAACGTTCCTACCCGACAGGAGAGTTTCGGGTGGAGGGTTGGTGCCATTACGTCTCCAAATGGGATAAACTGACGCTCTGGATCTTGTCGCGGTTTCGGACTGAGCTCCGAGAGATCGGGTTGACTGCTGCGATCCGTGCTACCCAAGCGGGTGTTGACCTAAATAGGCACATGTTCCTCGCACTCCTGGAGATGTTTGATATCCATACCGGGACCTTCTTTACTCCGGTAGGAGAATTAGGGCTCGCACTTCATGAGATGTATGAGGTGTCTAAACTCCCTTGGGGGTCGGAACCCTATGAAGAGTACTTTCCAACCAATGAGGAATTTCAAGTCCTGGGGGACAGGGCTGAGGAGATGACGGCCGTCTTCAAGGAAGTGGCGAGTCATCATTACTATATACAGAGGCGGGATAGGAACGGGACGCAGCCTCATGTGACCGCTTGGAGAGATTATGTCTTTAAACAAGACAAGGAGGATCCCTCACAATTTTCCACTCCACCGGCGCTCTCTCGTAGCGAAGTGTTGTCCGAAATGAGCAGGTTAGGGGAGAAAAATCCCCGAAGGAATGAGGACCAGCAGTCAGATGCACGCTCCTACAGCTGCTTCTGGCATCTTGCTTATCGGATGTCACCCAAGGCGGTGTTGGCATCCTACTTGATGATATGGCTCCGGGATTGCGTGTTCGTGGGCGGATCCGGTGCCGTAGAGAGGATGACCCGAAACTTAATCCTGCCAGCCGTGAAGCTGGTTTTCGGCCGGCGTTTGGCTCTTCTCCCTGCAATGGTATGTAACCTGCAGCGAGGTTTGAGAGAGTTTGCTGGAAATGTGATTCATGACAGAGGCCGAAACAATAACTTCCCGCGCGCTGAACTGCCGTTTCACTATTTGATGGGATGGCTGATTTTGCATCATCCCAGTGTGATGAGCCCAGGCTCGGAAGGAGATTATATGGCTGGAGATGCATTCCTTCGTCGTTTCCATCGGAGGAGCTGGTCGCATACTGGTTTCCCATTTTGTAGAAAGATTTTATCCCGTCTTCAGGGTTGGGAGCTCACCAAAGTTGGTCCCATCTATTTGGGTTTTGAGGCCAACGAAGATTTAAGAGACCAGGGCGAAGGTACCACCACTTTGCCTCAATGGGGATTTCGCTGGTTGTAAAGTATCCGGCCGTCCCATCTGGTGTATCGGAACAGGAATCAGTACTACCTGGAACCATACTTGCCGAGCCGCTTTGCGCGTCAATTTGGTTATGCTCAGATGATGTTGGATAACCCCAGTAATACCCTGGGGTATGTTGGAAGTTTGTTGGATGGTGCACGAGCTTGGCATTACTATAATGCCGGATGTACCGGAGCTCGTTTTACGTTGCCCGTCCCCGATCCGCGGCCGCCCATTCTTTACTCGGCCGCCAAATTTTACTGTATTATGGCTGCCCCGTCCTCCGGATATGACAGGGAGACCAGCCTTATCGCAGGCACCCAGTTAGCAGTGACTGGGGATACGCCAGTGAAGGCCCGGCCGCATCGTCTGTCAGGGGTGGGTCAACGGAGTGCCCCCTCCGCATCACAAGCAGAACCTTCTGGCGATCGATCGAAACGATGTGCAGATACAGGGGCTGAATCTCTTGTGTCGAAGAAGCAGAAGAAGGCATCGTTACCGACGGTGTCATCGAATTCGGCGTCCGAAGAGGTAAGGACATCCTACTAAATCTGATTTTGGTTCCGCCACTGACGAGGCCTGATCTTCTTTTGTAGGAGCCGCTAAAAAGAAAACCTCGTACCCCCAAGTCGGGTGGGAGTAGACGAGAAGAGATGGCGAGCTCGCCTGGAGCGCGTATCCCGCCGACAATGATGTCTCTCATGGAGGAAGATCCGGAGGATACTGTCATCGTGGAGGTTCCAGTATCCTCGGGTTATGTCAGGAGGGACCCTGAGGGTGCAGCAGCTTCCGAGGTGACGAAGGCCACAGCAGAGGCTTCACATATCGAAGGTTTAGCAAGTGCACAGCTTCCAGGTGATGAAGAGGAATGGAGTTCATCATCTTCCGATGACATCGCTCCGGAGCTGCAGGAGTCTGTTGCGGGGGCAGCAGAAGCAGTGAGGATAGAGGAGAGGGTTGATTCCCCTCCTTGTCATGATAAGGGGATGTCGGCTGAATCATTGCCAAATCCTTCCTTGGCTTCAACCATGGACATAGGGATGGCTACCAATCAGGCGATAGCGACAGATTTTGTCCCTGTAGAGGGATTTGAGAAGAGTGAGACCCTTCTGCCGGTCTTGTCTTCTGGGGCTGGCCAGGAGATAAATATTGATCTCCCCATTTTGCCGGGGGAGGTAGCTGATGCTGATAGAATGTCGGGGGTAGAAGAGGTGGCCGTTGACGTCGGTGATGTCTCCGGGCTTGAGAAGGGTAAGGGTGTGGAACCCTCTGCTGCTCCTTCCACTTGGGGTACTATCACGACGCATGTGCCGGCTCCTTCTGTTCCTTCGGCACCTCGGGCTAGCAGTCTGGCCCCTGTTGATGAAGAGCCTATTGCAGCCGAGGTTCAAACCTCTCAGATCGAGGTTGGCGGATCCTCCTCCGGTCCGCAAACTGTAGTAGCTCCCCCAACTCCTGCTATGACGCCGCAGGTGCTGGCGGATGCCGACGAGTATGTGAAGTTCCTCGTCGAGGGAGTGTACAAAATGCTGGAGAAAGGAGTATCTGCAGTGATGGATGGCAAGGGGAGCTTTGCGACAGCAAAAGCTTTGGCAATGCCTTGTATCGAGCTGATCCGCATTCACCAAGGCCATGACCATATGGCCGAAATTCTGGAGGTTTCGGTGATTGAGCTGGACGAGCGGCTCACGGAACTGCAGCGGATCCAACGAAATGACCTCTCTGTCTTGATAGATGCAGAGATAGGGAAGTTGATTGCTGAAATCGAGGCTTCCCATCGGGCCGATGTGAGCAGTTGGGAGCGTGAAGTGGCTGGGACTGAGGCTGCGGTGGAGCAGTTGTCTCAATCTATGGAGAAGACGACGGAGAAGCGGGCTGCGGTGGACGCTAACATCGCAGAGGTTGATGCTCAGATGCGCCGTCTTGAAGACCAGCGGGCCCAACTTCAACTAGAAGCTGATCGTGTCCTGGCTGAACACATGGCATTCAAGCAGGAGGAAGCGACTCTTACTCAGCGGACCCTTGCTTTGGCTCAGCAGCGACGACAGGTTGATGAGAAGTATGAGAGTAAAACTTTCGCTGAGGCTGTCGGATTAATGCGTCAAGAAGCCGAGCTGCGAGTCCAGGCGACTGTGGAAACTCGCACTGCCGATCTGAGACGTCGAGTCAGAGAGCTTTCATCCCACCCTGGAGAGGATCGGGGACTGTAGCTTCTCTTCTTTTATGTGTTTTTGCAACTCTTGCTGGGGAAATAGCATATTTCTGTACTCCCTTCTTTGAAAAATAAAGAAATACACTATCTCTTTTTTTTGTGATGTGTTCATTTTTGATCTCATGAACTTGATGATTTATGTGGACCTCTTATCTTCTGCGCACCTTAGTTTTTAGGTACAGATAATAAGTTTGAAGGAACCAACATGTTTGCTCAGAGGTAATGTGGACGTGGCAGTCATTAGGTTCAAATGATAGAATCTTCCTACTCAGAGGTATTTATGGACATGGTAGGAATGATCCTGGGGGATACGCTGAACAACTCAGCGGTAATGTGGACATGGAAGTTCTGCGATCAATGTACGACAACACAGGAGTTGTTTGTACGGGATGTTTACTCAGAGGTAATGTGGACATGGTAAACATGAAAGATAGCGTAAGCTCACGAAATGTAAGGTTTCGCTTTGTAGGATGTAGAGAGACAACTCAGAGGTAATGTGGACGTGGTTATCTTTCTACGGAAGGATGCCACGGAACAGCTGGGTTTCGGAAGCGTTTGATTTTGTGAAAAGAGGTTGTTTGGGGAAATACATGTCTTGGAGGATGTCAAGAATAGTACTTCTTTAGGAACTTGCCGTTGATGGGCATCATGAACAAGTCCCCATTGGGTTTGGCGAGCCGGTAAGCACCGTTTGAGTATACCGTCTCAATGATGAAGGGTCCTTCCCATTTGGGCTCGAACATCCCTGGTGTCTTGTGAGTTAACACCATTGGCCTTCTGACTGCTAAAACCAGGTCGCCAACTTGGAAAGTTCTTTGCTTGACCTTCTTGTTGAAAGCCTGTGATAAACGGGCTTGGTAAAGTTCGATGCGTTGTTGATCTAGGAGACGCTTTTCGTCCAGTGCCTCCAGTTCCCGCAGACGACGACGTTGATTGTCTTCTTCTGTGAGATCGTTTGTGATTGCCACGCGGAGCGAAGGTATCTGTATCTCGAGAGGCAGTACTGCTTCGCTCCCGTAGACCAGGGAGAATGGAGTGTTGCCTGTTGGGGTCCATACCGTTGTGCGGTAGGCCCAAAGGCATTCGCCAAGCTTTTCGTCCCAGTCGCGTTTGTTGGATGACACGACCTTTTTGAGCAGCCTGACGATAGTTTTGTTGAACGCCTCGGCCAATCCGTTTGCTGCCGGATTATAGGCGGTTGAGGCCACGTTTTGAATGCGATTCTTGTCACAGAACCTGCTGAAAATGTGGCTGATAAACTGAGGACCATTGTCATGGATGATCTGCCGGGGTACCCCGAAACGGTAAATGACATGGTGTTTGATAAAGCTGACCACCCTGGAGCTTTTTACTTCCGCTAGTGGGACTACTTCCGCCCATTTGGAGAAGTAATTGGTGATGGCCAGAATGAAGCAGTGTCCTCTCGATGACGGAGGGGTGATTGGCCCTACAATGTCCATGCCCCAGGCTTCGAATGGCCAGGAGGCGACTGTAGGATGTAGAGGTTCAGATGGTGTATGTATGAAGTCTGCATGAAGTTGGCATGCATGGCACTTCTTAGCATATTCCACTGCGTCGGCAACCATGGTTGGCCAGTAGTAGCCCATACGTCGCAGTCGATCTTGCAACTTAGGCCCTGGTTGGTGAGCTCCGCAAGTTCCGTCATGAGCTTCTCGAAGAGCTTCGGCAGCTTCTTCGTTAGACAGGCATCGAAGGAGAAGCCCGTCGAAGGAGCGTCGGTACAGCGTTTTAGTGGCTGTATTGTAGTAGAATCGAAGAGAGCGCCTCCTGACTGAGACGGCTTCCTTCGGGTCCTCTGGAAGGATTCCGTAGACAGCGAAGTCGATGAATGGGAACCTCCAGTCTCGGACATTAACCCCAGTGTTTGTCGGCATGGCGTGAGCCATTTGCAAACATAGGTTGTTTCTGGGACAAATCAAGTCTCGGCCAGTTACCGTGACATAGTGTTGAGTCCCAAGGGGCGCGGCCAATGAGGCTGCGAGGCCAGCCAGAGCGTCAGCCTCCAAGTTTTGTAGACGGGGTACATGTTCGATGAAGAACCCAGTGAAGGTTGAAATGATGTTCAATGCAACTTTATGGTAAGGGATCAAATCTTCATGGCGAACCTCGTATTGCCCCCGAATCTGGTTTACGACGAGTTTCGAGTCGCCGTAGGCTTCCAAATGATCCACCCCCAGCTGTTGTGCTAGCTGGAGTCCCATGACGAGTGCGTTGTACTCAGCAACATTGTTGGAGCACGGCTTCGAAAGGGAGTATGCGCGCTGGATGACCAGCTGATCGGGGGAGACTAAGACTACCCCCACTCCTGCTATGATTTGGCCGTTGGGGCCCGTTCTTGAAGCGCCATCGAAGAACATCCGCCAAACGGGGCTTCCTTCAGTGACGTTTGATTCTTGGACTTCATCCGGAATATCTTCATAGAGTTTTGAAGATTCTGGGATGGGGTGTACAGCTAAAAAGTCAGCCAGAGCCTGACCCTTGACCGCCTTCTGCGGGACAAACACCATGTTGTATGGCGTTAGTAGGATCGCCCATGTAGCCAGCTGGGAGTTTAATGACCCTGGCTTCGTCATGAGAACTCTGAGTGGATTGACTCGGGAGAAGACGTGAATTGTCTGGCCCGAGACGTAATGACGAGTCTTCTGAATGGCAAACACCAAAGCCAAGCACTCCTTTTCAACGGGGTTGTACCGGTGTTCGGCCCCGATGAGTGTTCGACTGAGGTAGTAGATTGCTTGCTCGTAGCCTGCATCGCTGTTTTGAGCCAGTAAAGCGCCGAGGAAATGATCCATGGCACGGACGTAGAGGAGGAATGGTTTGCCGGCGACAGGTGCCACTAGGACTGGCGGGCTTGTCAAGTAAGCCTTGATGTCGTCGAAAGCCTTTTGGCACTCCTCTGTCCAGACATAAGAGACTCCCTTCTTCATGAGCTGAGTAAAGGGTTGACACTTACCGGAGAGGTTTGCTATGAACCTCCGGATGTATGCCAGACGTCCCTGTAAGCCCCGAAGTTCTCGAAGGTTCTTCGGAGGGTCCATGTTGAGGATGGCTTTAGTCTTCTCGGGATCGACATGAATGCCTTTTGCCGTGATGACAAAGCCCAAGAATTTGCCGCTAGAAACCCCCAGGAAGGATTTAGCGGGGTTCATTTTGAGTTGATGTGCCCGCATAAGATCGAAGACCGTCTTCAGGTCTTGTAGGTGATCTCTTTTGAGGCGGCTCTTGACTGCGATGTCGTCAACATAGCACTCAACTGTCTTGCGAAGATGTTGACGGAAGATGGTGCTCATAGCTTGCTGGTACGTTGCACCGGCGTTCTTCAAGCCGAAGGGCATTACTGTGTAGCAGAAAACACCTTTCGGAGTCCTGAATGACGTGTATTTTGCGTCATCGGGGAACATCTTAATTTGATTGTAGCCTGAATACCCGTCTATGAAGGACATGCGTTCAAAGCCACATGTGTTGTCGATCATTACATCGGTGATTGGGAGCGGGAATTCATCCTTCGGGCAAGCAGAGTTGAGATCCCTGAAGTCGATACAGACTCGTATCTTCCCGTTCTTCTTGGTGACAGGGACGACGTTGGCTACCCAGTCCGGGTGTTGTTCCTCACGGATGAAGCCACTGGTCAAGAGCTTGTCCACCTCCTGGTCGATGGCGTTCATGATGTCCGGGCGGAAGCGTCGCTGTTGTTGTTTGATAGGTTTGACATCTGGTAAGATGTTCAACCTATGCATCGCGATCTGTGGATCGAGACCCGGCATGTCTTCGTAGCTCCAGGCGAAGACGTCGATATACTCCTTAGCCAGTTGGACTAAAGATTCTCGGTCTTCTCCTTCCAAGCTTTTGCTGATAAAGATGGGTTTAGAAGAAGACCCATCCCCGAGGTCGATCTGCTCGACTTCGTCTTCGGTAGGAGGTTCTCATAACTCAAAACGAGACTCCCATTGTTCTCCTAGGCGTTGAGCCCAGGGTTCTTCTTCGAAGGGTTCCGGCGGTTGGTCCTCGCCTTCATCCTTCTGAGGTTGCGCCGATGTCATGTTAGCTGACAGCACTTTCCTGAAGACTGATCCGATACTGGTATCGGAATCCCACGTCGATGCTTCAGACGAGTGGGAATGTTCTATGTCTTCTGCGTCTGAACTCTCTGGAGTTGATGGCGGCGTGACATAGCCTAACCCCCGTCGAGTCCGATTATAGTAATCCTGTGGCTTTCCATTGGGCATCGAAAGCCGGACAGGGAGATGCCGACCCTTGCCGTAGTTTAGGCCTTTATTGCTTTTCAGGTCGTAGCCCATCTTTTGGATGATGTGCTTAGCCGTATCCGTGTATCGATAGACTTGTACTCTGCCGGTATCAGGTTCGGGCTCGATTGACGGGAGGTTCCGACGACGGTCGATTTTGCCCGAGATGATGGTGCCTTCGTCTCGGTTTCGTGGAGGGACTATGAAGACTCCTTGAGACGGGACTATTTGATTGTGGTAGACGGTCGTTACTTGTGTTTGCAACGACCGTAGAGCGTTGTCTAATATATACATGGCATTCCAGTGTGGAAGACAAGAATAATTGAAAGACACTCTATTATTGATAAAGTACGAGATTTTATTCCGTGGGATTACATTGTCGAAGGAGGGTGCGTCTAAATCAGCAGAGATATATTCGCCAAGCTTCTCATCTGTAAGCACTGGGGCCGGATCAGGAGAGTCCTCCACCGCTCTGATTTTGGGGTCTGAGAGGGTTATGTGAGCCCTCTCCGGCATCTTGGATGACTGCGGCGGCTTGCCTTTAAGATGCACCTTGAGGGGTGCCTCAGTTGCGCCTTCGATGAGTGGCGCCTTCCCTTGTAATTTTACCACCAGGGGAGCCGCTGTTTGTGGTGGCTTCCCCTTGAGGCGTATCTTCAGGGGAGCTTCGCGAGCTGGCGCTTTTCCTGATAGCTTGATGCTCATTGGAGGCGCCTTCTGGGGTGGTTTCCCCTTCAGACGGATTTTCAAGGGGGCGTCAGGGGTCACTTCGGGCTCCAAGTCCGGCTCTGTTGCCGTCTCTGCTTCATCATCGGCGTCGTTGGCTTCCTCCTCGTCAAGTGGCTTGTACAAGTCGGAATCGGTGAAGTAGGCCTCAATCCCTTTGAAGGGATCGATATCTGCAAATTCCGTCCGGATGACGCCGTTGGTGGATACATATTTCATGCATTGGTGGAGCGTAGAGGGTACCACCATGTACTCATGTAACCATGGTCGTCCGAGTAAGATGTTGTAGTTGACCTCGGCATCCACCACATAACAAGTCACCTCAGTTTTGAGGCTGCCGATGTGACACTTCAGCCGGACCTTGCCCAGTGGCTCGCTCTTGCTGGCGTTGAAGCCACTGATGGTCGTATTGGAGGGCGCCAGCCGGTACATTGGGATCCCCAGCTTTGATAGCAGCGTCTTTGGAATGATGCTTAGGGAGGACCCCGGATCGATCTGAATCCTGCTCACATTTACCGAACCGATGTACCCTGTGTAATATAATGGTCGGTTATGTCGGTAATGCTTGAGCAGCATGTCTTGTTGGGTGAAGGTTATGTTTGGGATAACTTCATCCGCACAATGACAGTGTGCACAAGTAGTTGGGAGGTCTTCAGGCTGCTTGACCTGACTGAGAAAGGATTCGGCATCCTTCAGAGCTTCGCAGAGAGCTTCTCGGGAGTCCTTGGAGAGACGCAGGAGCTCGAACAAAGACAGGCGTGCAGGAGTACTGGCCAGTTGTGCCAGAATGTCAAAATTGTGGGGCTTGGCTAGCCCCGAAGCATTTTCTTTCCGCAGAGGTCTGTCGAAACGGGCCTCCACTTGCTTTTGTTTATTGGCTGCTGAGGGCTTGGATGGACCCTCCTCAGGGATGGTGCCAAGAGGCACCACTTCGGCGGCAGCTTCACCGGGCTGGGAGTTCTATTGTGCATGCGTCTGCACAGGAAGCGCCTCTTTCGTTGAAGAAGAGACCGTGCGGCAAGACTTGATCTTCCTGCCTTTTGCTTTGGAGGTAGGACGTACCTCCGGTTGAGTTACCTCGGAGACGAGGTCAGGGTGAACCCAGAGGACCTCTCCTCGAGATGTGGTGAGTGGGACAAGTCCACTCACATTGTCACGGGTGGGTGGCAAATTCACCACCTCCATTGTCGTCTTAGGGATGGGGACGACGCCATCTTGTGTGGTAGTCGGCGGCAAGGTGCCGAACTGAAGTGACACCACATTAGCTGACACCGTCTTCTCTTCGTAGTCGACGGAGATTACATCCGCATTGATCATGCGCTGGATATAATTTTTGAGGACGTAGCAGTCCTTAGTCGGGTGTCCGACAAACCGATGGTAGTGACAGTACCTCGGGTTGTCCACTTTCCCGACTTCATCGGGCCGCTTCGGGTCCGGAAGCTTGATCTTGTCACCCTGCTTCAGTATCTCAAAGAGTTGCAGGGTGTCGTCATCATTGAATGAATACACCTCCTTGGGTCTTGGTGCTAGTGGAGGCTTTTGAGTAGGCGCAGATGCGCCCTTCGAGGCATTAACAGTTAATGCCTGTTTCCCCTTTGTTTCTCGTCCGGAGTTGTTGGTTGCGGACTTTTTCCCTTTATCGTCAAAGGCGGGGAAGCTAACACCCAGAAGACGTGCATTGGCCGCCTTCTTCTCTGCAGCTTCTGCTTCAATGATTAGGGAGCTCCAGTCGGGAGGGGGAGTAGAGTTAAGCCAGAGCTTTACTGCAGGCAGCATGTTCATACTGCAAGCGGAGAGAAGCGCATGTTCTGGCATGCCTGGAGGTAGCCTGAAGCAGGCCTGACGGAAGCGTTCGATGAATGCCCGAACCGTTTCCTTGTCCTTCTGGCGTATCTCAATGAGAGACGCCATCGTCATGTCCTTCCCACCGTCGTAGAAGCGGTCAAGGAAGAGGCGTGTCAGGTCGTCGAAGGACGATATGGAATGATCGGGGAGGCTGCAGTACCAATCATATGCCACCCCTTTCAGGGCCCCAACAAAGATGCTGGTGAGGAGCGCGTCCTCCTTTGGAAGATGCCCTGTCTGCGACTGGAAGTACGTCAGGTACCGTCGTGGAGAGTCCTTCCCGTCATACGGCATGAGTGTTTGTGGTTTATACTTTGAGGGATAAACCACCTTGTTCCACTCAAGGGGATAAGGCTGGGGAATGCCCATCTTCTGGCGCTCCTCCTGCCTGTTCTTGGACTCGAAGCGCTCCCGCAGATCTTTGATCATTTCGACCACGTCCTCCATGGAGCTAGGAGTCGGGGAAGGAGGTACCACCTGGAGTGGAGCATTTGAGGGTTCCGACATCCGGGGTGCTTCTGTGTCTGAGGGTGTCCGTTGGATGGGCACACTCGACTCTCCATTGGCTCCTGGGTCGGGACCATTTGAAGGTGTCCTGATCAAGGTCGACCGCATCTCAAACACTGCTTGAGTCAGTGCTTGCATTGAGGCAGAGAGGGTTTTGAGTCCACCTCTAGCGAGTCTATGCGCTGGACAATGTCCTGTGGCGGCGCATCAGTCTCAAGATCACCCCCGGTCATGTATACTGTCATGACATGGCCGGAAGTGGATGGATTAGTTGAGGCTTCGCTCTCAGCCTCGCTCTCATGTGGGGGAGTCACTTCTCCTGGTGTTTGGCCACCCCCAGCCACATTCTGGAGTTCGTCTTCGACAGACACATCTGCAAGGGCCTGACTGCCCTCAGCTCTGTCTTGAAGGGCCTCTTCTTTTTCAGCACTACCTCCGGCGGTGTCCTGGAGGACATCGTCCTTTTGAGGGGCTTCAGGTAGGCCATCTTCGCCATGATGAAGATCCGTCGCAGCTGTGCTTTGGACATCTTCGTCTTCGGAAGGAGGCTCGACAAGGGTCTGGCTACCCCCAGCTTCCTCCAAGGACTTCTTCCTCGACCGAGTGCCTTCGAACACTCCAGAGGTCGTGACAGCTGCCTTGGTTTTCCTCGGCTGGCTTTTGGATGAAGACGAGGAATTGGCAGTCGTCTTCCGGACAGATGAGGAATTGGAGATCACGTTGCATGACACAATCTTTAGTTCCTCTTCTGCTGACACCTTCGTCCCAAGGCGATGTCGAAGGGGTGTCGATGATTGTAGCCGTTGGAAGACCGACTGCTTTGGCGGTACTGCCGTCTTGCAACAGCAGTTGATGGTGACCACTGCACAAGTGTGCCCCGTGAGAGGCGCATCGTGCTTGTTGGTCAACTCTCCTGACCGGCGCTTGTGAGTGATTACGTTGCGCAAGTCGTTGGAGGAGAGTGCTACCCTCACACCCCTCTCAGGCGCATGGCAGGGCCAAGCGCCGGGGTGGTCGGGTGAGTGCTGCGCCCCCTGATCTAATACCAAGCAGGCATCACGATCAGTAGTGGGGGAACCACAGCATTTGAAGTGACTTGAACGGACCTCAAACGCACAACCAGAGGAGGCGCGGGAGTTCAAGACCACTGAGTTTGCCTCTCTCGGCTTGGTTGTGCACACAGTGAATGCGCCCAAGCGAGATGAGGACTTTGAAGGTCGACTCGTTGTTGGTGCAGAAGCACTTGAGTCAACCTTGTACAGCTTGCCATCGGCAGCGCGCGTGATCGTAAGCGCGTGCCTCTGGCCGGCTGCTGGCATAGCACGTTTGTGGCGCATGGCTCGTGCCGCCTTAGATTTCTTCGTACCAGCCCGCTGGGGCGCATAGTACTCAGCATCCAAATTCTCCTCGCTGTTACAGCGAGTGAGTCTGTCAAAGACAGAGGCTCTTTGAGGCGCATCAGAAGTGATGCGCGGGGCATTGGCTGCGCCCCTGTTCCGTCGACGTATCTTCCTTGCCTGAGAGGAAGATGGCTGGGGAACGTGGTCAGCCACACGCTTCCCCGAGAGATGCGCTGTATCAGCGGGCGCACCTTGACTGCTGAGGACGTCAGCAGGAAGGGAAGGCTGGACGGGCGCATCCCCTTCAACGGTGGTGCCCGAGGCGTCGACTTTGCGTACCCAGACTGTGCGGGTCTTCTTCGGCTTCGACAGCCGCTTCGAAGGACTCGTACTTCCTTCAGAAATGAACTCCTCGTACGCCTGTTGATTGAGGCGCACTACCAGCGTCTTGTGGGAGGAGCCCACCTTCACGTCGTCGGCCTGTGACACAACCTTCTCAGTAGAGGAGAAAGAAGTCCCTAGCAGAGTCGCCAGCTTGTTTGCCATTAAAATTGTTTTGATTGAAATCTTAATACAAACAGAACAGTGATACAATATAGGACTTAGATGTAGTCCTAGGAGTACACTTTTGTTTAAGCTGGGTCCTTAGTGCCAATGGAGCGAGTGGTAATGCGTTGACTCCGTTGACCAGCTGACGACGGTTATCGGTTCTCTGAAGGTGTTGATTGCTCTGGGTGCTGGAGCTTGCTGAGAGGAGGAAGACGTTGAGTGTCTAGAACTGCCTCTCGGTGATTCTCTTTGTGTTGTGAGTCTTCTGTTCTGAGTCTCTGTCTTGAAGGGCCTCTTCGTTTTCAGCACTACCCCCGGCGGTGTCCTGGAGGACATCGTCCTTTTGAGGGGCTTCAGGGAGGCCATCTTCGCCTTGATGAAGATCCGCCGCAGCTGTGCTTTGGACATCTTCGTCTTCGGAAGGAGGCTCGACAAGGGTCTGGCTACCCCCAGCTTCCTCCAAGGACTTCTTCCTCGACCGAGTGCCTTCGAACACTCCAGAGGTCGTGACAGCTGCCTTGGGTTTCCTCGGCTGGCTTTTGGATGAAGACGAGGAATTGGCAGTCGTCTTCCGGACAGATGAGGAATTGGAGATCACGTTGCATGACGCAATCTTTAGTTCCTCTTCTGCTGACACCTTCGTCCCAAGGCGATGTCGGAGGGGTGTTGATGATTGTAGCCGTTGGAAGACCGACTGCTTTGGCGGTACTGACGTCTTGCAACAGCAGTTGATGGTGACCACTGCACAAGTGTGCCCCGTGAGAGGCGCATCGTGCTTGTTGGTCAACTCTCCTGACCGGCGCTTGTGAGTGATCACGTTGCGCAAGTCATTGGAGGAGAGTGCTACCCTCACACCCCTCTCAGGCGCATGGCAGGGCCAAGCACCGGGGTGGTCGGGTGAGTGCTGCGCCCCCTGATCTAATACCAAGCAGGCATCACGATCAGTAGTGGGGGAACCACAGCATTTGAAGTGACTTGAACGGACCTCAAACGCACAACCAGAGGAGGCGCGGGAGTTCAAGACCACTGAGTTTGCCTCTCTCGGCTTGGTTGTGCACACAGTGAATGCGTCCAAGCGAGATGAGGACTTTGAAGGTCGACTCGTTGTTGGTGCAGAAGCACTTGAGTCAACCTTGTACAGCTTGCCATCGGCAGCGCGCGTGATCGTAAGCGCGTGCCTCTGGCCGGCTGCTGGCATAGCACGTTTGTGGCGCATGGCCCGTGCTGCCTTAGATTTCTTCGTACCAGCCCGCTGGGGCGCATAGTACTCAGCATCCAAATTCTCCTCACCGTTACAGCGAGTGAGTCTGTCAAAGACAGAGGCTCTTTGAGGCGCATCAGAAGTGATGCGCGGGGCATTGGCTGCGCCCCTGCTCCGTCGACGTATCTTCCTCGCCTGAGAGGAAGATGGCTGGGGAACGTGGTCAGCCACACGCTTCCCCGAGAGATGCGCTGCATCAGCGGGCGCACCTTGACTGCTGAGGACGTTAGCAGGAAGGGAAGGCTGGACGGGCGCATCCCCTTCAACGGTGGTGCCCGAGGCATCGACTTTGCGCATCCAGACTGCGCGGGTCTTCTTCGGCTTCGACAGCCGCTTCGAAGGACTCGCACTTCCTTCAGAAATGAACTCCTCGTACGCCTGTTGATTGAGGCGCACTACCAGCGTCTTGTGGAAGGAGCCCACCTTCACGTCGTCGGCCTGTGACACAACCTTCTCAGTAGAGGAGAAAGAAGTCCCCAGCAGAGTCGCCAGCTTGTTTGCCATTAAAATTGTTTTGATTGAAATCTTAATACAAACAGAACAGTGATACAATATAGGACTTAGATGTAGTCCTAGGAGTACACTTTTGTTTAAGCTGGGTCCTTAGTGCCAATGGAGCGAGTGGTAATGCGTTGACTCCGTTGACCGGCTAACGGCGGTTATCGATTCTCTGAAGGTGTTGATTGCTCTGGGTGCTGGAGCTTGCTGAGAGGAGGAAGACGTTGAGTGTCTAGGACTGCCTCTCTGGTGATTCTCTGTTGTAGATTCTTCTCCATCTTGTGTCTTCTGAGTCTCCGTCCGTGTGTGAAGGAGATGACCCTTCTATTTATAGTTTTGCAGGCTGGCTGCTCATGCGCGCATGCAGGATGCGCCGGTGTGGGGATGCCACGTGGAGGTTGCTGATGGAGGCGCACGGATGCTGCGCCCTGATCGAGGGGGAGAACTCTTCATACTGCTGTTGTGAGCCGGCACGTAGCAGAAGAGAAGATCTTTCCGTTGCTGAAATCTTGGACGAGTTGAGTCAAAGGACACGTGTCATCGACCCATGGTTCGAAGATCTCGGATTTGGTGGAGAGGAGTAATCTGGTGAGCTGCGTCTTGGATTGGGCGCAGGAGGAGGCTGCGGCTCATAACCTTTAGGAGTTACAAACCATTTGGGGCGCATGGCTTTTGAGGCGCATGCAAGCGACTTTCCTTCTGTCTTTTGGGATCAGAGATCAGTCTGGGGCGCATGGATTTTGAGGCGCATACAAAACTTCAACCGGAGACTCTTCTTCTGTCTTTAGGGATCAGTGAAGGGTCTGAGGCGCATGCTGGTTTGGACGCATGGCCGTAGAGGCGCATCCGGGTGTGGACGCATGGCCGTAGAGGCGCATGCGGGTGTGGACGCATGGCCGTAGAGGCACATGCGGGTGGCCACGTGGCAGTAGCCGTCGGAATAGAGTCATGATGATGCTGACGTTGCCGACGCTTTATTTTCTGAATAAAGCTGTCACTTGTTCAGACTTTGGGAGGCGTGCTGCCAACTCTGTCAGTTCAGCATTTAATGTTGGTGACGTTCGATGGACAGCTGAGTGGGCGCGTCGGTTGGCGTTCCACTCGGTATGGAGATGTGTAGGGGCGCACCCTCTATAATGCGCCGAGTACTGTAGGGCGCGTCTGTGTGATGCGCCTGATGCCGAAGGGCGTGTCCGTGTGATGCGCTATCTGGCTGGCGCATCGGACATGTCTTTTAATGATGCGGCTGTCTCGCTCTTCGAGTGCTAAAAATAGCCGTTTGGAATTCGAGGCGTCCGGTTCATCCATTTAATGTAAATTCATTGCACGGAATTCGGAGGGCCATCCACTTGGCGCGTGGGTTTGATCTGCCTGGCCTATAAATAGTGGCATGGAGAGAAGGTTTGCTTCTCATTCCCTCACGTACTTCCAACATGAACTTGAACATGCGGGTGCATTCTGTTGACGAAGTGCTCCCGAGGGTGAAGATGAGACGCTGTGTTGTCTTTGATGCACTTGAAGGTGACTGTTACATCCAAAAGACGGAGTCGAGGGCTTCTGAGGCAGGCGGAAGGTGCCTGTTGCATCCAAAGATAGGGATGCTCGAGCCTCGTCTCCGTTATTCCGGAAGAGCCGTAGATCGGAATGGCGGTGCAAGGCTCTCTCTTCCTGCAAAGTGGGGTTTCCCCACTTTGATCGTGTCGAAAGCTGCTTCTTTAGCCGCGGTTTCGATCACGGTCTTCCTTCGGCTTTGGAGGCTCTTTCGAAGCCTCCCCTGGCCACAGCATTTGCGGTGCTCTTCTCTTCCTTGGTTCCAGCCAGAGGGTTAAATGCTTTGTATATCGAAGCATTTATCGGGCGAGCCTGGTTGGAAGAGCGGCACATAACTGGGCTCTGCTCGGCCAGATGATCCAGGCTGGAAGAATTTGGCTGAAGGGATGCACATACCTGGGCCGGATGCACATAACTGAGCTGCTAAAGAGATGGCGGGATGCGCCTGGATGGAGGCGCATAGTATCTGCTGCGTCTCACTGGTGGCGCATGGTAAAGTTGCGCCTATCTGAAGGCGCATGGTGGCCGCTGCGCTTATCTGAAGGCGCATGGTGGCCGCAGGCTGTAGGCTTAGGATCTTTCCTTTGTAGAATTTCTCCTTTGTACAACCTTTTCTTAGACATGTAATAGACTTTTATATATAAATAAAAAGTCCTTCAAATGTCTATACTTATTGATTTTGCTGTGAAATTCTTCGTCTGAGTTCTAGCGCATGTAGTGTCTGGCGTATGGGCTTTCTAGTTGTGAAATTCCATGCTTCTACAAGCCTTCCGACACTCCTTGGCTCTGCTGACGGCTATGGTATGCGACATCCTGCGTGGCTTGCGTGAATTTTTCAGGAGGATAATAGAGTGTCGCGGGAGGAATGAGGAATTTCCGTGGATTGGACTCCCTTATCACTACTTGATGGGTTGGTTGGCATGGTACCGCCCTGGTCTAGTAGTCCCCAGTACTCTTGCTGGTTACGAGACAGGGGATGTAATACTGCGTAACTATCAACATGCAAAATGGCTTCATCAGGATGTCCCCGTCTGTAGATGGATGTTGGGCCATTTGGACAACTATGTTCTCCACAGGGTTTCGCCTGTATATAATGGTTTCCTTGCAGATGATGAGTTAGTAGACAGTGATCTATCTTTTGGGGCCTTCCACTGGTTGCAATCCATCCGTCCTTCCTACTTGGTGTACCGAAACCAAAATCGGGTGTACTTGGAGCCTTATTTGCCTAGCCGCTTCGCACGTCAATTTGCCTATAGCCAGGCTATGATGGCCAATCCGAGCTTCTGTCTTGGTTATGAGGGAAGTCTTCTGGATGGCGATAGGGCATGGTATTATTATAATGCCGGTGGTACTGGAGCAAAATTTACGATCCCTTCACTATAGGAGGAGAATCATATCTTGTATTCTGCTACAAAGTTTTACTGTGTCGCGAACAACTTCTCACCGGAGTATGAGCGAGAGCGATGTTTACTTGAGGGGACAAAGTTTGAGGTCCCATCATTGGCTTATAAACGTCTCCATGGGCTTGTACCCTCGGAGAGTAGATCAACAGAAGGCTCCAGTTCTTCACGAGAGGGAAGAGAGAGAAGAAACTGCTTCTGAGTAACCCGTAAAAATGTCATGTTTGTAACACCCAGTTTTCCAAATGAGAGTAATCTTAAACTTTTGTAAAAGTTTATTATTTAATAATAGGAACTTTTGTAAAAGTTTATTATTTAATAATAGGATTTATGATTTATGGGAATTTTTAATTAATTTAATACTATTTAAAATTGGTTAATTATAATTTTGATGTGTTAGCTAGTGAACTCAAAGCTGTTGAGCCTAGAGACTAAACATGACCATGGGGACCTAACCATGTGATTAGAATGACTATTTACAACTTTTTAGGCGAAGGGTATTTTGGTCATTTTGTGACTTTTGAATTATTTAGAATTTTGATTAATTGGTGAATTTTTGATTATTTTAATAATATTTAAATTGATGTATTATGATTTTGGTCATTTTTTATATTTTAATATTTTGGGAAAATTTTATATTTTAATATTGTTTTTATTGGATTTGTTTAGTCGGGTTTGAGTTTTGTCTCGTTCCGACTTGTATTGTGACCCGAGTAGCTTGAACTCTAGATGGGACCCAATATTAAGTTAAACATGGCTCACAAGACCCAACATTAAGTTAGTTAATTAAACTAATTTTTATCATGTTAGAATGGTTAAGTTAGAGACTCAAAACTAGATCATTTTGACCCCAAACTTGAACCTAGTCTAGATTAACCATATGAGACTAGAGAGGGGCAATTAGGACATTTCCCATTAGCCCTAAGGGACTCTTTATGGCAGCCACCTTTAAGAGAGAATGATTCATTTCATTCATTACAATCTTCCCTCTTTTATTTTCCTTTTGTTCTTCCCCAATTTTAGAGAGCCTACCTATTGATTTGATCTCCAAATCAAATCATTCCTTCACCAAACCTTTCCTTAATCATTCCCATTCTCCAAGGGAAGGATGCCACCAAGGATTGGAAGAGGAGTGCAAGAAGGAGTGTCCACTTTGAGGGATATTCGTATCGGAGCCGTGTCCTAAAGGATTTCATTGGGATTCCACTCCCAATAGGTAAAATCCATCCTCTAAATCAATTTTCTTTGCATATAAATTAGTTTTGAATCCGTAGGATCCATCCTCATGCATGTGTCCTATTTAGATTCAAATTTGAGGCCATTTGGAGCTCTTTTGAGGATTTTAGATATGTGTCTTGTGTCCTACTTGATAGATCCCAAATTAGGACACCCCATGTGTATGTATGTATGATAATAGTTTAAATAGATATTTAACTTCAGTTTTATAATGGTTAGAGAGTGGATTGATCTTTGTTAGGATGGTTAGAATGAGTTTCATTTGGATACCTATGTTTGTTTGCAAGTATCTTGGCCTATATGTGTTCTTTTGTCAAATCCGTCATAATTTTCATCCACGTTTTTATTAACCAAAGCAAATTAGAAATGTCATAACTTTTTGCTTAGAACTCCGATTTATCTCCCGTTTTTTGTAAAGAACCGTATCGAAGTTAGCTTTCCAAATATATATTTTAATAAGCCAAATTCTTCCTGTAACTTTTTGTAGAATTATTTGAGTGTCAGCTGTACGAAAGACGAACGTGTTTCGGTATTTTTGCGATTCCGGGAGCTTCCGGACACGAAAATGCGATCCGTTTAAAGTTTCGGAAAGCTAACATAAAGGCTACGACATACTTTAATCCTAGAATTTAGTGATGTCATGACCTGCACCTAGAGTAAGGGCACGAGACGCGAATACGTCCAGCCTACGCCGCAGTGTCGGCGGTAGAACGCTGTCCTAGGTCACAACTTCTAGCAATGTATATATCTAACAGTTTATACTCCCCGAATGGGGGTGACATAGCAATAATAAACTCAATCACAACTAAGGAAGAGATAGCACGATATGAACAGAACTCAAGGAAATGAAATAGGTAAAGCAGTCTAAGATAATCCCAGCAATACAAGGTCTCAGATAAAAGAATATATACAATACTAAATCCAGAACAAAGTCTAACTAGAATCATGCCTCCAGACTACAAATGAAAAACAACCTAAATAATCTAGTCTAGGCAGTCGGGGGAATGTCCTCAGCTACTGCTGGATCCTCCTGGGAGTCCAGCTCATAGGTGTCATCTATGGCTGCCCCGTAGAAAGTGTCCAGGCAGTCCTCCTCCTCGTCCTCTGTAATATTTCAACAGGTCCAGTCAGGACAAGAGCGAGTACAGTACATCTCAACAGATCATAGCAGGTTAGAAAGTAAAAACATGCAGTAAAGTAAGATACAGGTACTAAGGAAATGCGGTATGTAAACAGGAAGAGAACTGTAATATAAATATCTACTATACATAGAGAACTAGCAGTGACTAGTACGTTAGAGTACAATATGGACATGTAAATGGCATAGGAGATTCTGATGGGACACTAAGGATGAGATTCTGATAAGAAACTACTGGTGTATTATTCACATGCCCAATTCTACTCCCCCGTACCCCAATCAATACACAAGGATCTAAACAGGTTATGTTATTGTACAAGATATCACATGGGGGCACATATAGGGTGCACGTGATAGTATACATGGGGGCTCCGTGAACCTGAGAGTACAAAGTTCACCGGAGTGCACATGTAAATGAAAGCACAGGAGTACACGATGTAAGTGAAATGCACAAGCACAATGTACCCGATGCTCCCGAGGGGGATAACATCGCATGTAGAGATCCATATAGTACCAATCCGTGTGACCAACGTGATAGTATAAGTAAAGTAATCTACTGCAGGAAATAATTCTAAGCAGGATATGAAATGATCAGAGAATGTACTCGCCTGTATCTGAGTGTCCAATATGAAAAGTACCATCCAAGAAGTGGTGTCTGGCTCCTAACCAGAACAGCACAAGTCACAACAAGTCCAGAATAGTAACATGGAGTCCTACTATGCATTCTACATGATTCTAGGTCAATCTAGACCAAAGTCAACTCTTGGTCAACTCTGGTCAACCCTGGTCCAATTAAGTCTAAACTAGTCTACCTTAGTCTAAACAAGTCTAGTTAGCACTCCTACACATTACTAGGTCAAACCAGTAATACACTTATACAATTAGATATTCCTATACCTAATTATTTGTAAAACTCTATTAACTTATATAGGAACACAACTTACATTACATTATATATAGATACACACACATTGAACTAACACTAAGTATACCTAGGCTAAATACTATATGTATATTCATATAGACATAAAGCATTGCACACCACAATAGGCATTCATATCTAGGATGCATAAACATGTGTATATAAAGGGGAAGCATGTGTATGTGTGTATACAATCAAGAGTGTGTGTGTGTGGAAAATAGAGAAGTGTGTGTCAATGAACTGTCAAGAGCAGGGAAACATATTGTATGTGTGTATACTGATTGCAGGCAGTACAAATTAAAGAGAGAAATGTGTGTGTGTGTAGGCAGGTAGTATCCAAAACAGTGAAAGAGGGGAGTGTGTGGACTAGTGTGTGTAGTGAATGAGCTTATTAAGTATGTCCAAGAGAAACTGGACAGTGAGGAGGGAAGACACAGGAAACAGTGACCCAAATCATGTGACAGTGCAACCAGACCCCATAATACTCTCTCAGGTAACAGCATTGCTAGCAGCCTAACATAACACTCAGGAATACATGCTCATGAACAGTCTATAATCTAATCACAGCCTTCAGTTAAAGCAAGGAAAGAACAGTTCAAGGGCAAATGTGCATTGCCATCTATGTACTGAACATGAGTTATATGCTGTAATTTAAAGGATTTAAATCTCTAGATAACACAAACAGTTAGCTTTAATCATCAAGCCTTAGACGAACTCAGAGAATAGGGTGGGTGCCATTAACAGTCATGGAAAGATAACATGGTGTGTCAATGTGATTATCCAGAGAACAGTGAAGTGAAGGGCAACAGTGTGTGCCAATGCAACAGGACTTAGTATCAGATTCTGCTAACATAACCCAAAACCATATTAATCTAACATGAACCCCATTCCCAGGTATTTACCCATCAGTTAAAATTGCAGTAAGGAAGGAAAGAATTCCATTTGTTTAAACTATATGAAATCTGAACTAACTTGTCCCCACAATTTTTCTAACCCCATTTCAAACTCCACAAAACACCAAACATCCCAAAATTTGAACCACAGATAGGTAGCATATAGGAGAACAGGTTTGTGCGTTAGAAACATGAATTTATCAATGATTTGCAGGTTAATTAATCAATCAAAACTCAATATTTGAAATCTGAAAATAAAGGGCTGATACCATGTTACAGGAAAATGGGGAAAAAGGCAAATTAATAATGAAATTGATTTAGAAAGTAATTACAGAGGTTGGTAACATTTAATTACAAAAAGTGCATGCTACACAAGTTGTTTGTGTCCATGAAATTGGACACAAACGTGTCCACACAAAACAGTGCACAAGACAGTGCACATTGTGTTGTGTCCTCGTGCACGTGTGCACGAGTCTCGTGTACACAACAGAGGTCAACCCAAGACTCGTGTTCATTAACATAGGTTCACTACTTATAGGGCTATCCACAGGATACCCTGCACCGCCGTGTCGTGTCGCACAGGCGTGTCCACACACACGTATCAGAAATAAAAACACACGACTGTACAGTCTGTACAAAACCCGTGCGGTGTCTCGTGCACCTCCGACAAGACACGAGAGGTCGTACCACTTGGGGAGTATCGTGACAGACACTGCCCCAACGTGTGTGTCAAATATCTCGTATCCAAGTGTCGTGTCCAGAGAGTTCTTGCCCCCGAGTAGCACGGGATCCCTGTAGCAGCGTGCGAGCGTGTGCACGCGCGTGTCCAGGTTGTGAAACCGATACCAAACGACATTGACACGAACCCACAAGGACAGGAATCAAAATACCAGATCTAAACTATCAATCCTATTCAAAAACAATGAATAAATTCGATCGAAATGCCCTTTGAGGCATTTCGTCGAACACCTAGTCCTACTACTGATACATGTCCAGAACGGACACGAATCCTCCGACACTCGACTCGAAACCTATCCAGACCTTAGGGGGACCCTGAGGGCTTCCTATACATGAAGACTCAATGAAATTTCATAGAGATTTGAAGAAATTACCTCTTGTTGAACTTTCAATAGAAAGGTCTCCTTTCTAGCTCCTTGCTTGGTATCCCAATCAATTCTAATTAACTCCAAACTGAACCAAATCATCCATAACAACAAGAAGAACAGTATTAGAAACTAATGCAACTAATTTGGGGATTTTAGGACCTATAATGGATTTATGATGAATTTATTTAGATAAGAACTCACCTCCTTGAAAATAGGGCTCTTCCTAAAGAAAAGAGGCAACCCTAGATTTGGGAGAGGTTTTATATGGTGGGAATCCCTAGGTAGATGGTGTGGCCGGCCACTAAGGCTTAGGGTTAGGGTTTTGTCAAACTATTGGGCCTTGGGCCAAGTTACAAAGGCTAATGTAGATTAAACTTAATCAAGGTTCTAAAACCATAAGTCATGACTTGTGACTTCCTAATCCTTTTGCCAAAATGACTAAACCAAGTCCTAAGCTAGGTTAGACTAGAGTCACTTGGCCTAACCATGACCCACTAACTAGGATTAGCTTCTAGGTAGGTCTACAAAGTCAACACTAGTCAAAAGTCAACCTAGTTTAAACTATCTCAAATAATTCCTAAAAATTCCCATAAATTCTAATTAATTCTAATAAATTTAAAATACCGCAAAAATGACATAAATACCCTCACACTAGAAATGTGGTAGTGACAAATCTACCCTCCTTAAAAGAATTTCGTCCTCAAAATTGAAAGGCGAAATGCAACTGATGAGAAGGATAGAAAGTATACCTCAAGGTCCAAAAAGATAAGGGTACCGCTCGCGCATCTCATCCTCCTGCTCCCAGGTAGACTCTCCTGGAGAATGATGCCTCCATGTGACGCATACCAAGGGTATCACCTGGTTCCTCAGAACCTTCTTTCGTCGATCCAACACCTCCACTGGCTGCTCTGGATAGCTGAGAGAAGGCCCAACCTCTATCTCCGAATGATCGAGCACATGGCTAGGGTCAGCCACGTACCGTCTCAACTGTGATACATAGAATACGTTGTGGACCCCCACAAGTGCAGGCGGCAAGTCTAGCCTGTAAGCTACATCACCGACTCTTCCGCTGATAACGAAAGGGCCGATGAAGCGCGGGCTAAGCTTCCCGCCTCCACCAAAACGTATCGTACCACGAGTCGGAGATATCCTCAAGAAAACTTGGTCTCCGACCTAATCATAAACAAGGTCTCAATTATTATAAATAACAAACATGATCAAAATCATAAACAACCTAAATCTAATCCTACTCTAATTTGTACCTCAAACTCCAAGGGCCTCCGGTGGCTATCGGTCCAGTGCCGATGTCTGTCCTGCGCCACGCGAAGTCTGTCCCTGATGAGCTTCACCTTCTCGGCCGCATCAACAACCATCTCTGGCCCCAGTAAAGCTCTCTCACCAACATCATCCCAAGATAAAGGTGTACGGCACCTACGCCCGTACAGAGCCTCAAAAGGTGACATCTCGATGCTGGCTTGGAAACTTTTGTTATAGGCAAACTCCACCAAATAAAGATGATCCTCCCAGGAACCTCCAAAGTCCAGAACGCACGTCCGCAACATATCCTCAAGGGTCTGAATAGTCCGCTCTGATTGTCCGTCCGTCTGGGGGTGGTATGCAGTACTAAACTTGAGCTGAGTGTCCAAGCTGGTCTGCAGACTCCTCCAGAAATGGAAAGTAAAACGGCTATCCTGATCTGAGATGATGCTGACCGAAACTCCGTGGATCCTGACTATCTGTCGCATATACATCTCCGCCAGCCTCTCTGTAGACGTACCCACCTTGAATGGCAAGAAGTGGGCCGATTTGGTCAACCTATCAACGATGACCCAAATTGCGTCTTTCCCTCCTGGAGTATGCGGCAATCCTGAAACGAAGTCCATAGTAATATGCTCCCATTTCCATTCGGGAATGGGCAGCGGCTGCAACAATCTACCGGGCCTCTACCTCTCTGCCTTGACCTGCTGACAGATCAAACACCTAGCCACGAAGTGGGACACCTCCCGCTTCATCCCATACCACCAGACATGCTTTCGCAGATCTCTATACATCTTGTTAGCACCAGGGTGAATAGAGTACTGCGATCTGTGAGCCTCCTGCATGATCTGCTCTCTGAGCTCCCCGCTAGGCACACATAACCTGGCACCGTGCCTCAGGGCACCATCCTCTGCAAGTGAAATCTCAGGATCCCCCACTCCTATACTGATCTGCTCTCTGATACTCTGAAAAGCCACATCCTGAAACTGGGCCGCCTTGATCCTGTCCATCAAGTCTCACTGTATCTGCATCCCCCATAGCTGCATCTGCACTCCGGGCACGATCACCTCGATCCCAAGGCTCTCCAAGTCGGCAAGCAAATGCCGATCCATGGTCAAACATATGGCTGTCGGATACCTACTCAAGGCATCGGCAACCACGTTGGCCTTCCCTGGGTAGTACTGAAGTAGGATGTCAAAATCCTTCATCAACTCCAGCCATCTGTGCTGTCTCATGTTCAACTCCTTCTGAGTGAACACATACTTCAGGCTCTTGTGATCTGTGAAGATCTCCACCCTCTCACCATACAGATAATGCTTCCACAACTTCAAAGCAAAAGTCACTGCTGCCAGCTCCAGGTCGTAGGTAGGGTAGTTCTTCTCATGGAGACGTAACTGCCTGGAAGCATAGGCAATCACCTTCCCATGCTGCTGCAATACACAACCCAGCCCCTTCCCTGAAGCATCACTATAAATAGTGAATCCACCTGATCCTGAAGGCAACGTCAGAATCGGAGCTGTCGTCAGCCGCTTCTTCAACTCATCAAAAGCTGCCTGACACTCCTCTGGCCATACATACTCAGTATCCTTCCGGGTCAACCGTGTCAACGGCTCTGCAACCCGAGAGAAATCCTGCACAAATCTCCGGTAATACCCTGCCAGCCCCAGGAAGCTCCTGATCTCTGCAACTGAAGTCGGCACTGTCCATGCCTCAACTGCCACGATCTTCTTGGGGTCAACTGAGATACCATCTCCAGTCACCACATGCCCCAAGAAGTCCACCCGGTCCAAGAAGATCTCACACTTGGAGAGCTTCCCGTAAAGCTGCTACTTCCTGAGAATCTCCAGCACTATCCTCAAATGCTCCTCGTGCTCCTCCTCAGTCTTGGAATATATCAAGATATCATCAATAAATGCCACTACAAACTGATCCAATTACTGATGGAACAACTTGTTCATCAGGTTCATAAACACTGCAGGTGCATTGGTCAACCCAAATGGCATAACCAGGAACTCAAACTGCCCATACCGCGTCCTGAAAGCGGTCTTGGGAATATCCTCCCCCTTCACCTTAACCTGGTGGTATCCCCACCTCAGATCAATCTTAGAAAATACCCGAGCTCCGCTCAACTGGTCAAACAGATCATCGATCCGCGGCAGTGGGTATCTGTTCTTGATCGTGAGGTTGTTGAGTGCCCTATAGTCAATACACATACGTACTGACCCATCATTCTTTGGCACGAACAACACTGGTGTACCCTATGGCGACGAACTCGAGCGGATAAAGCCCTTGTCCTGTAGCTCATCCACTTGCTTCTTCAGCTCCACCAGCTTGCTGTTGTTCACCCGATAGACATGCTGAGAAATGGGCTCCGCTCCTGGAACCAAGTCTATCGAGAACTCTATGTCCCTGTCCGGTGGCAGTCCCGGCAACTCTTCAGGGAAAACATCCATATACTCTGCTATCAAGGGGTGGGGAATCGGCTGCTCCTCGACCGAGACTCCACAGAAGACTCCGCTGCTCTGCTCTGCCTGACGTCGGGAGTACTCGAACTCTGGCTCCCCCGACGCTCCGAACAGAACTCTACCTCCTCTGTAATCGATGCTGGCGTGGTACCTGCTCAACCAATCAATGCCTAGTACTATATCGTAATTCGGCAGTGGCATTACGAGCAGGCTCACCTCCAACTCACGGCCTCCCAAAACTACTCTCCGACCCTTACAAATATCACTCACGAGGATAATACCACCTCCGATCGTGATCTTGTAAGTCCTAGGCAATGACTCAGCTACTATACCATACCTAATCGCGAAAGATACTGAAATAAAGCTATACGATGCACCAGAATCAAACAATGCAAATGTTGGACTGGAGTCGAGAAGAATCGAACCTGCAATCAGCTCTCTAGTCACCTCTACATCTCCTGCTGCCATGGCGAAAGCTCACCCCTGGTGGCCTCCCCTGGCCTGCTGCTGGTGCTGGACAAACCTCTGCTGCTGAGTCGGAAGGGCTGGCCCCCGCTACTAACCTGCTGGAGCTCTGGCTCCACCTCCCTGAGCTGCTCGTGCCACACGGCACTCCCTCATCTGGTGATCTACTGCTCCGCAAAGAAGGCACTTCCCGAGCCTCTTCCTACACTCATTCCATCCATGCCCTGGCTTCTTGCAGAAGGTGCAACTGGCTGTCTGCCTGGGTGCCTGATGCTGAAACTGCTGCTGGTGAGCCGGCCTCTGCTGAATCGGTTGCGACTGAAACTGCCTGGGCTGCTGAAACTAAAAGTGAGGCCTCTTGGCCTGGCCCCCGCTGCTGCTGCCTCCAACTGGGTCTCTCCCCCTCTTGAGCCTAAGCTCAAGGTCATCCTCTGCTAGCAAGGCTCCCGTCAAGATCTCCTCAAACGTAGCATCTCTGTTCCCCTTGGTCAGGGACTTGACCTCCTTGACCAGACCCTTCCGAAACCTCTGGGCCTACGCTGTCTCGCTCAACCCCTCAACAAACCTGTCGAGACGGCCAAACTCTCTCGCATACACCTCTACTGAGAGGCTCCCCTGGACCAAGCTCTCAAACTGCGTCTCCAAGGCTCTGACTGCTGAATCTGGAAAGAACTTCTTCTTGAAGAAGCCCCTGAACTGCTCCCAAGTCTGCCCTGGTACCCCCACCCTGGGGTCCGACTGATACCAGGTGCGAGCAAGATCTCGCATCCGGCTAGCTGCGGCCTCGATCTGAAGGTCTGCTGGAATCCTGGCCAAGCGGAAGATCTCCTCCATATGCTCGATCCACTCGTCGGCATACAGGATCCCCTTTGTCCCCATGAAGTCCCTGGGTCTCATCTTCTGAAACTGCTCGATCCCCAGTGTCCTCTGCTGCTGCACCACTGGTCGAGCTGCGGCCGTCGTGACGGCCAACTCCATGCCTCTGTCCTGCCGAGCCTGCTGTCGGTCCATGAACTGCTGGAAATATACGAACATCTAAGCTGCGTCCACATGTCCTGGAGGCGGTGGCGACTGGAAAGAATCCTCTGGAAAGATCGGGTCCTGCCTCCCAGTCGGTGGATGCATACCCTCTGCTGCGGCTGCCGAGGTCTCAACACGAGTTGAGGTGGCAAGAGCTGCATTCCCCTGGCCTCGCCGTGCTGGCTGAGAGGTAGTAGTCTCCTCTATAGCATCCTCATGAATGGCACGCTGCGATCTAGTCTCTACCATCCTGAAGATAGACAAACAAGAGTATCAATTTCTGAGAAAGAAGCAAAATAACAAAGGCGGACAATTATAATTCAAGGATCAGCTGACAAAGGATTTAGATGGCAATAAAAGAAATTTTCCTAAAGTGATTAAGTATCTTAAAAATTTATATCCTATATCCTATAGCAGGCTGCAGTGATAATCTAGTTCGAGTACCGCTACACTTCTAGTCTAGACCTGCGTGGGCCACCGCTAAAAACGTGTCACGACCCGCACCCTAGAGTAAGGGCACGAGACGCGAATACGTCCAGACTACGCCGCAGTGTCGGCGGTAGAACGCTGTCCTAGGTTACAACTTCTAGCAATGTATATATCTAGCAGTTTATACTCCCCGAATGGGGGTGACATAGCAATAATAAACTCAATCACAACTAAGGAAGAGATAGCACGATATGAACAGAACTCAAGGAAATGAAATAGATAAAGCTGTCTAAGATAATCCCAGCAATACAAGGTCTCAGATAAAAGAATATATACAATACTGAATCCAGAACAAAGTCTAACTAGAATCATGCCTCCAGACTACAAATGAAAAACAACCTAACTAATCTAGTCTAGGCAGTCGGGGGAATGTCCTCAGCTACTGCTGGATCCTCCTGGGAGTCCAGCTCATAGGTGTCATCTAAGGCTGCCCCGTAGAAAGTGTCCAGGCAGTCCTCCTCCTCGTCCTCTGTAATATTTCAACAGGTCCAGTCAGGACAGGAGCGAGTACAGTACATCTCAACAGATCATAGCAGGTTAGAAAGTAAAAACATGCAGTAAAGTAAGATACAGGTACTAAGGAAATGCGGTATATAAACAGAAAGAGAACTGTAATATAAATATCTACTATACATAGAGAACTAGTAATGACTAGTGCGTTAGAGTACAATATGGACATGTAAATGGCATAGGAGATTCTGATGAGATACTAAGGATGAGATTCTGATAAGAAACTACTGGTGTATTATTCACATGCCCAATTCTACTCCCCCGTACCCCAATCAATACACAAGGATCTAAACAGGTTATGTTATTGTACAAGATATCACATGGGGGCCCATATAGGGTGCACGTGATAGTATACATGTGGGCTCCGTGAACCTGAGAGTACAAAGTTCACCGGAGTGCACATGTAAATAAAAGCACAGGAGTACACGATGTAAATAAAACGCACAAGCACAATGTACCCGATGCTCCCGAGGGGGATAACATCGCATGTAGAGATCCATATAGTACCAATCCGTGTGACCAACATGATAGTACAAGTAAAGTAATCTACTGCAGAAAATAATTCTAAGCAGGATATGAAATGATCAGAGAATGTACTCGCCTGTATCTAAGTGTCCAATATGAAAAGTACCGTCCAAGGAGTGGTGTCTGGCTCCTAATCATAACAGCACAAGTCACAACAAGTCCAGAATAGTAACATGAAGTCCTACTATGCATTCTACATGATTCTAGGTCAATCTAGACCAAAGTCAACTCTTGGTCAACTCTGGTCAACCCTGGTCCAATTAAGTCTAAACTAGTCTACCTTAGTCTAAACAAGTCTAGTTAGCACTCCTACACATTACTAGGTCAAACCAGTAATACACTTATACAATTAGATATTCCTATACCTAATTATTTACAAAACTCTATTAACTTATATAGGAACACAACTTACATTACATTATATATAGATACACACACATTGAACTAACACTAAGTATACCTAGGCTAAATACTATATGTATATTCATATAGACATAAAGCATTGCACACCACAATAGGCATTCATATCTAGGATGCATAAACATGTGTATATAGAGGGGAAGCATGTGTGTGTGTATACAATCAAGAGTGTGTGTGTGTGGAAAATAGAGAAGTGTGTGTCAATGAACTGTCAAGAGCAGGGAAACATATTGTATGTGTGTATACTGTTTGCAGGCAGTACAAATTAAAGAGAGAAATGTGTGTGTGTGTAGGTGTAGGCAGGTAGTATCCAAAACAGTGAAAGAGGGGAGTGTGTGGACTAGTGTGTGTAGTGAGTAAGCTTATTAAGTATGTCCAAGAGAAACTGGACAGTGAGGAGGGAAGACACAGGAACCAGTGACCCAAATCATGTGACAGTGCAACCAGACCCCATAATACTCTCTCAGGTAACAGCATTGCTAGCAGCCTAACATAACACTCAGGAATACATGCTCATGAACAGTCTATAATCTAATCACAGCCTTCAGTTAAAGTAAGGAAAGAACAGTTCAAGGGCTAATGTGCAATGCCATCTATGTACTGAACATGAGTTATATGCTGTAATTTAAAGGATTTAAATCTCTAGATAACACAAACAGTTAGCTTTAATCATCAAGCCTTAGGAGAACTCAGTGAATAGGGTGGGTGCCATTAACTGTCATGGAAAGATAACATGGTGTGTCAATGTGATTATCCAGAGAACTGTGAAGTGAAGGGCAACAGAGTGTGCCAATGCAACAGGACTTAGTATCAGATTCTGCTAACATAACCCAAAACCATATTAATCTAACATGAACCCCATTCCCAGGTATTTACCCATCAGTTAAAATTATAGTAAGGAAGGAAAGAATTCCATTTGTTTAAACTATATGAAATCTGAACTAACTTGTCCCCACATTTTTTCCAACCCCATTTCAAACTCCACAAAACACCAAACATCCCAAAATTTGAACCACAGATAGATAGCATATAGAAGAACAGGTTTGTGCTTTAGAAACATGAATTTATCAATGATTTGCAGGTTAATTAATCAATCAAAACTCAATATTTGAAATCTGGAAATAAAGGGTTGATACCATGTTTCAGGAAAATGGGAAAAAGGCAAATTAATAATGAAATTGATCTAGAAAGTAATTACAGAGGTTGGTAACATTTAATTACAAAAAGTGCATGCTACACAAGTTGTTTGTGTCCATGAAATTGGGCACAAACGTGTCCACACAAAACAGTGCACAAGACAGTGCACATTGTGCTGTGTCCTCGTACACGTGTGCACGAGTCTCGTGTACACAACAGAGGTCAACCCAAGACTCGTGTTCATTAACATAGGTTCACTACTTATAGGGCTATCCACAGGACACCCTGCACCGCCGTGTCGTGTCGCACAGGCGTGTCCACACACACGTATCAGAAACAAAAATACACGACTGTACAGTCTGTGCAAAACCCGTGCGGTGTCTCGTGCACCCCCGACACGACACGAGAGGTCGTGCCACTTAGGGAGTGTCGTGACAGACACTGCCCCAACATGTGTGTCAAATATCTCGTGTCCAAGTGTCGTGTCCAGAGAGTTCTTGCCCCCGAGTAGTAGGGAATCCCTGTAGCAGTGCGCGAGCGTGTGCACGCGCGTGTCCAGGTTGTGAAACCGATACCAAATGATACTGACACGAACCCACAAGGACAGGAATCAAAATACCAGATCTAAACTATCAATCCTATTCAAAAACAATGAATAAATTCGATCGAAATGCCCTTTGAGGCATTTCGTCGAACACCTAGTCCTGCTACTGATACGTGTCCAGAACGGACACGAATCCTCCGACACTCGACTCGAAACCTATCCAGACCTTAGGGGGACCCTTAGGGCTTCCTATACATGAAGACTAGATGAAATTTCATAGAGATTTGAAGAAATTACCTCTTGTTGAACTTTCAATGGAATGGTCTCCTTTCTAGCTCCTTGCTTAGTATCCCAATCAATTCTAATCAACTCCAAACTGAACCAAATCACCCATAACAGCAAGAAGAACAGTATTAGAAACTAATGCAACTAATTTGGGGATTTTAGGACCTATAATAGATTTATGATGAATTTATTTAGATAAGAACTCACCTCCTTGAAAATAGGGCTCTTCCTAAAGAAAAGAGGCAACCCTAGATTTGGGAGGGGTTTTATATGGTGGGAATCCCTAGGTAGAGGGGTGTGGCCGGCCACTAAGGCTTAGGGTTAGGGTTTTGTCAAACTATTGGGCCTTGGGCCAAGTTACAAAGGCTAATGTAGATTAAACTTAATTAAGGTTCTAAAAACATAAGTCATGACTTGTGACTTCCTAATCCTTTTGCCAAAATGACTAAACCAAGTCCTAAGCTAGGTTAGACTAGAGTCACTTGGCCTAACCATGATCCACTAACTAGGGTTAGCTTCTAGGTAGGTCTACAAAGTCAACACTAGTCAAAAGTCAACCTAGTTCAAACTATCTCAAATAATTTCTAAAACTTCCCATAAATTCTAATTAATTCTAATAAATTTAAAATACCCCAAAAATGACATAAATACCCTCATACTAGAAATGTGGAGTGACAAGTGAATTCCCAATTGGTACAGTATTGGTTTTAAGTAGAAGAGTGACTATACGATATATGCATTTCGTGTAACCTATGAGCCTATGTAGTATGGATATTAAATGAATATAGAGTATGTAATGCATGATATGTTAGATAAATGAAATGATATATATTCTCTTTACATTAATGTATATATATGGTTGAATGCAAGCATGTAGGAATGCAATTAATATAATGCATATAAGCAATGCGTGAATGAAAGAATAATATACAATGTATGCATGAAAGTATATAATGAATGCTAGATATAAATGCAAGGTATATATGTAATGATAGATATGAATGCATCATGTATAAACACTGAATGCAATATCAGATTTCATATGTAGACATAGAACCCATGCATAGCTGATATTTAGATTGAATGTTAGTTCATTTTAGGTTGTTCGAACACTGAACTGTCCATATAAGCATATATACCTTCCTTTTCCTATTGCCAAGCCAATTTCAGTTTTCAATATAGTAGAATGTCTATGAATGTAATGTTAACCTTCAACCCCTTAATTCGAAATGTTAGTTAATTTCAGTATTAGACAATGCATGAGCTGTATGCATATGGGATGTTGGCTTAATGGCAGATTTTAGATAACATGGTTCATTTTATGTGGTTAGTTACACCAGTTTATGGGATAGCTCACTTTAGTTTATATGCAAACATGGAACTAAACTGAGAATGAACTTCACCCTCTTCACAAGGATACCCTACTCTATGTCAACCACCATGCCATGTAACCCTTCTCTAAATGATTGCTATAATATATATAGATTTATGTAGAGTATAGATGCATGTTAGTTATAACTTAAATAGTCTCTACTCTAATGTATATATAGATGTCTACTTATAGCCATGCATGTTAAGTATAATACATGTGTAATGTAGATGGGTTAGCTTTGTGCCATATGTAGTGTAAACTCATAATTAGTGTTGATTTCTCTTTTTATGTAAACCTCCATATTCACACACACACATAGCTTTACATGTTAGTTCTTTTCTATTATATATATATATATATAATATTAAATGTGCATGAATGTGATGTATCTTGATATGTGACTTGTGTTGGCTTGTATAGCCTTGGATTTGTATGGTGTGTACTAGCTAGGGTAGACTGGTTAGGCCTAGTGAGACTTTATTGAGTCTAGGTTGACCTAGTTGACCTAGCTTTGACTAGATAGTTGACTAGAGTTGACCAAGTGTTGACTTTAGCCTAGTTTGACCTCGACAGCATGTAGATGCATTGTAGCAGTCTATTTTCTTATTTTAGACATGTTGTAACTTGTCTTGCTCTGATTAGGAGACAGACACCTCTCCTCAGGCAGTACACCCTCTTCGAACATTCAGTTATCAGGCGAACACATGCTCTGACCGTTTCATACTTGCCAGGATTTATATTCTTGCTCTATATTACTTTACTTGATGCTGACACATTGGTAGCACGGATTGGTACTATATAAATCTTTTTATGAGATGTTATCCCCCTCGGGAGCATCAGATACTGCATGTTTTGTGCGTTTCACGAATCATCACGTATCTCTATGCTTTCATTGATTCACGAATCGCTTGTGACACATGTATGCTCATGTTTACAGAGCCATCATGAATCACCTTTACGTATCACTGATTTTATGAGCCATGTGAAGTTTTACGAATCTTAACATAACTTGAACAGATCCTTGTGTATTGATTGGGGATGGGGGAGTAGAAATAGCCATGTGAATATTATCCAAGTAGCTATAGTCATGAATCACTCTTAGCTGTAGTCATGAATCTCCTATGCCATTCACTTGTTTATATTTTACTCTGACTCACTAGTCACTGCTAGTTCTCTATTTATAGTAGATATTTCCTTACAGTTATCTCCTTTACTTCATATATTCTCTTTCAGCGTTTCATGTATCTTACTCTATTGTATGTTTTATTTTCCTAACTTGATATGAACTGCGTGAGATGTATTGTGGTCGCTCCTGTCCTGACTGGACCTATTGATAAATTTTACAGATAGCTTGGAGGTTGCCTACTAGCCTAGAGGAGACACAGTAGAGGTTGTATAGATAGTTATTTTAGTTGTCTTGAGTTGTATTTACTTTATGGATTACTGTATTTGAGATTTAGATATTTTATGGGTTTGTGTATCTTAGACACTTCGACTTCTATCTGCGGTATCTCTTTGTGGATTTTATATTTTATCTATCTTTTATCATGCTCTATCTTAGATGTGATTGAGACTGTATTTGCTATGTTACCTCCATTCAGAGTGTATATACCATACAAGTACCTTTATATTGTTAGATATTTGACCTACGACAGCGTTCTACCGCCGACACTACGGCGTAGGCTGGACGTACCCACTTCTCATGCCCTTACTCTAGGGTGCGGGTCGTGACACATTTTTAGTGGTGGCCCATACGGGTCGAGTTTGTGTAGTGGTACTCGAACTAGAGTATCACTACAGCCTACAGTAGGATTAGGATATTTTGAAGGTACTCAATCATACTAGAAAAAACTCTTTATCAGATCCCTTTTATCTAAATTTGCTGCATATTGTTTTCCCTTGAATATTAACTGTCTTCCTTTGATTTCTCGCTTCATTCTCAGTAATTGCTTGTTGTTTTGATCTGTCTTCATAATGGTTATGGAGACATGATCTCATCACTTCAGTTCGAGGGATACTATCGAGAGGCTGGCCACCTCTCGTCCTGTTCATCAGGGCCTCGAGACCGAAGCTCCTGTTGTGCCGACTCAGGTTGGCATTTTTGCTACATTAGAGGTGCACCTCTATCTGTACAGAGACCTTTTCCCGTCATTTTCGATTTCTCTCAGTAGTAGCGGTTCATGCAGCATCAGCAGCAGACCAGGAAAAACCAGCAGGGGCGAGCTATCGTCCGGACAGTCGAGGATACACAGACCATTAGAGATCTTGCTACAAGTTTCGTTCTTCTCTATTCCATTCCCGTAATTGTCTCTTATAACTATCTTGAAATTCGATTCCATCTGTTCCTTGTCGACTGATCAATTTGTTCTGTTGTTCCTGTGTTATGTTTGTTTTTTCTTCTGAGAAAAATCATATGGGCTAGGTCACCTCAGTTATGGGATCTAGAATCTTCGATAGTCATGTTAGTTGGCATAGTGAGGACATATAGTCAGATTTTGGGACGTATTTCTCGGGTGTGGAAATTTAAGGTTTTCACCATCACATGCGGCAATACGAAAATTTTAAATACCATGAACCTAGAGGTATGTACCTTAGTTAAGGACTCTGTGATTATAGTAGCCTTGCTTACAAGTATGACGAGGATTTGGAGCACCATGATTTTGGATAGACGCATATGATTATCAGATTGTACCTTAAATGCTCTTGAATAATTTTTCTCTACTTTTGTTCAGTCTTTCAAAAAAAAAATTATTTTGTTTGTTTTGTTTCTCATTATTTAACTTAGGAGTAGGAGTAGCTTTAGCTGTATTATAAACCTTTGTGTAACTTTTTACTACGAATCTCTTCTTAAAATAATGAATCGATAATTTTGCTAGACCTTATCTTGGATTTAATATTATAGCTCTGGTTTCAAAATGGTTCCTTCTTTTAAACAGATAAGCAGAACATATTTTATCGTTATTTTCTTCTTACTATTTTTGTTGTATTAAATAATAATAATAATAAAACTGTCTTGATTACATTAATCACCTGCTTTGCAATCTTGGTAGGAATCTAAATGTTGGTCTTGATATAGAATTTGATTTTTATATTAGGACATGAGAATATATATAGTGGACACAGACACTTTATCTGACACGTATGCATGCTACACTTTGATTACCAACCCATCTAAATGCATATTAATATGTTGTTGATGTTTAAATTCTCAAAACCCCAATATTCTGATACAGTACAGTATCAGAGACTGGTTCTCTGCTTTTCCAGTTTAAATTCATAATTTAAATATAAATTTTATGTTATTAGTTTTGTTTACATCACTGCACATGTATCTTATACACAAGGTTTCAATTCTTAAAGAATTTGGTTGAGTTTTGTGTTTGAACTTGTCAAATCTGAGACTGTGTGCATATTAACCCTTAATACTGGATTTTAAATGTTAGTTCAAATTTTTGTTTTTAAATGAAATATTTTGAGGTATATATATTGTTGTATGTAGGGATATAATGTTAGGTTTCATACTCTTACATTTTAGGTTGTGGTTGTGGTAAACGTTGGGTTGGTTTTGATGTTCGAATTTCTCCAAAATCCTAAAAACTGAATACATGTTAACAATTTTACATTGCTTTCAAATGTGTAGTTCAATTTCGGATTAATATGTAATGTTGAACTAAACTGAATGATTGAACCCTTCATTTCAAGTTTTAACCCATGTACACTTGACACTCTACACTAATATTCACAACTGCTATGTAAACCTAACCCTTCATCTCCATGTTATGTTCATATATATATATATATATATATATATATATATATATATATATAGTTTATGCATACAAATTTTTTTTATAGTGTTATATATGTTATACATGTTATAATGTATTTAGATACATAACTAAATCTCTACCTATATATATATATATATATATATATATATATATATATATATATATATATATATATATATATATATATATATATATATATATATATAGCCATGCATGCTATGAGTAAATAGGTTGTGCATTGTAGATTGTTAACCAATATGCCATGCGTAGTGTAACTGGATAGCTATTATTTTGAAATCCAAATCCTCATATACACTTTCATGTATATTTCACATACACACATGCCTACTATCTAACCATATGAAAATGTCCACATACACCCATACACACATGAACCACATAACCTTTACATAATTTTAGCTTTTCTCCTTCTAACACTATATATATATATATATATATATATATATATATATATATATATATATATATATATATATATTGTGATTGGATTTTAATGCTCGACATGTGTGCTTTAAATTTTTATTTTGATTATGCCTTAAAGCCTTGATGATTTGTTATTTCTGTATCTTTTCCAGTTTAACACCCCTGATTGCTTGTATATTTGATACCCTATGACCGTTTTGGTTTAGCATGATGAGACTTTCATTACCACCGTATGCCATGACCCTGTATGTCGTCCTTTTAAATCGTATGATTTGTTTAAGTTCTGAGACTTTGATTGTGGGGGTTTGACCTAGAAGGAGTATGAATATTTTAATTTCGAGGACGAAATTTTTCTAGGGGTAGGATTGTAACACACAGCTTTCCAAATGAGGGTAATTTTGAACTTTTGTAAAAGTTTATTATTTAATAATATGATTTATGATTTATGGGAATTTTTAATTAATTTAATACTATTTAAAATTGGTGAATTATAATTATGATGTGTTAGCTAGTTAACTCAAAACTGTTGAGCCTAGAGACTAACCATGACCATGGGGACCTAACCGTGTGATTAGAATGACTATTTATAACTTTTTAGTCTAAGAATATTTTGGTCATTTTGTGACTTTTGAATTATTTAGGATTTTGATTAATTGGTAAATTTTTGATTATTTTAATAATATTTAAATTGATGTATTATGATTTGGGTCATTTTTCATATTTTAATATTTTGGGAAAATTTTATATTTTAATATTGTTTTTATTGGATTTGTTTAGTCGGGTTTGAGTTTCGTCTCGTTCCGACTTGTATTATAACCCGGGTAGCTTGAACTCTAGATGAGACCCAATATTAAGTTAAACATGGCTCACAAGACCCAACATTAAGTTAGTTAATTAAACTAAATTTTATCATGTTAGAATGGTTAAGTTAGAGACTCAAAACTAGATCATTTTGACCCCAAACTTGAACCTAGTCTAGACTTAACCATATGAGACTAGATAGGGGCAATTAGGACATTTTCCATTAGTCCTAAGGGACTCTTTATGGCAGCCACCTTTAGGAGAGAATGATTCATTTCATTCATTACAATCTTGCCTCTTTTATTTTCCTTTTGTTCTTCCCCAATTTTAGAGAGCCTTCCCATTAATTTGATCTCCAAATCAAATCATTCCTTCACCAAACCTTCTCTCAATCATTCCCATTCTCCAAGGGAAGGATGCTACCAAGGATTGGAAGAGGAGTGCAAGGAGGAGTGTCCACTTTGAGGGATATTCATATCGGAGCCGTGTCCTAAAGGATTTCATTGGGATTCCACTCCCAATAGGTAAAATCCATCCTCTAAATCGATTTTCTTTGCATATAAATTAGTTTTGAATCCGTAGGATCCATCCTCATGCATGTGTCCCATTTAGATTCAAATTTGAGGCCATTTGGAGCTCTCTTGAGGATTTTAGATATGTGTCTTGTGTCCTACTTGATAGATCCCAAATTAGGACACCCCATGTGTATGTATGTATGATAATAGTTTAAATCGATATTTAAATTCAGTTTTATAATGTTAGAGAGTGGATTGATTTTTGTTAGGATGGTTAGAATGAGTTTCATTTGGATACCTATGTTTGTATGCAAGTATCTTGGCCTATATGTGTTCTTTTGTCAAATCTGTCATAATTTTCATCCACGTTTTTATTAACCAAAGCAACTTAGAAATATCATAACTTTTAGCTTAGAACTCAGATTTATCTCCCATTTTTTTAAAAGAATCGTATCAAAGTTAGCTTTCTAAATATATATTTTAATAAGCCAAATTCTTTATGTAACTTTCTGTAGAATTATTTGAGTGTCAGCTGTACGAAAGACGAACATGTTTCGGTATTTTTTACGATTTTGGGAGCTTCCGGGCACGAAAATGCGATCCGTTTAAAGTTTCGGAAAGCTAACACAAAGGGCTACGACATACTATAATCTTAGAATTTAGTGAATGCCAAATTGGTACAGTATTGGTTTTAAGTAGAAGAGTGACTATACTATATATGCATTTTGTGTAACCTATGAGCCTATGTAGTATGGATATTAAATGAATATAGAGTATGTAATGCATGATATGTTAGATGAATGAAATGATATATATATATGATATATATTCTCTTTACATTAATGTATATATATGTTTGAATGCAAGCATGTAGGAATGCAATTAATATAATGCATATAAGCAATGCTTGAATGAAAGAATGATATACAATGTATGCATGAAAGTATATAATGAATGCTAGATATAAATGCAAGGTATATATGTAATGATAGATATGAATACATCATGTATAAATATTGAATGCAATATCAGATTTCATATGTAGACATAGAACCCATGCATAGCTGATATTTAGATTGAATGTTAGTTCATTTTAGGTTGTTCGAACATTGAACTGTCCATGTAAGCATATATACCTTCCTTTTCCTATTGCCAAGCCAATTTTAGTTTTCAATATAGTAGAATGTCTATGAATGTAATGTTAACCTTCAACCCCTTAATTCAAAATGTTAGTTAATTTCAGTATTAGACAATGCATGAGCTGTATGCATATAGGATGTTGGCTTAATGGCAGATTTCAGATAACATGGTTCATTTTATGTGGTTAGTTACACCAGTTTATGGGATAGCTCACTTTAGTTTATATGCAAACGTGGAACTAAACTGAGAATGAACTTCACCCTCTTCACAAGGACACCCCACTCTATGTCAACCACCGTGCCATGTAACCATTCTCTAAATGATTGCTATAATGTATATCGATTTATGTAGAGTGTAGATGCATGTTAATTATAACTTAAATAGTCTCTACTATAATGTATATAGATGTATACTTGTAGCCATACATGTTAAGTATAATACATGTGCAATGTAGATGGGTTAGCTTTGTGCCATGTGTAGTGTAAACTCATAATTATTGTTGATTTCTCTTTTCATGTATGCCTCCATGTTCACATACACACATATCTTTAAATGTTTGTTCTTTTCTCTTATATATATATATATAAAATATATATATATATATATATATATATATATATATATATATATAATATTGAATATGCATGAATGTGATGTATCTTGATATGTGACTTGTGTTGGCTTGTATAGCCTTGGATTTGTATGGTGTTACTAGCTAGTGTAGACTGGTTAGGCCTAGTGAGACTTCATTGAGTCTAGGTTGACCCAGTTGACCTAGCTTTGACTAGAGTTGACCAAGTGTTGACTTTAGCCTAGTTTGACCTAGACAGCATGTAGATGCATCGTAGCAGTCTATTTTCTTATTTTAGACATGTTGTAACTTGTGTTGCTCTGATTAGGAGACAGACACCTCTCCTCAGGAAGTACACCCTCTTCGGACATTCAGTTATCTGGCGAGTACATTCTCTGACCGTTTCATACTTGCCATGATTTATATTCTTGCTCTATATTACTTTACTTGATGCTGACACGTTGATAGCACGGATTGGTACTATATAGATCTTTTTATGAGATGTTATCCCCCTCGGGAGCATCGGATACTGCATGTTTTGTGCGTTTCATGAATCATCACGTATCTCTATGCTTCCATTGATACACGAATCGCTTGTGACACATGTACTCTCATGTTCACAGAGCCATCATGAATCACCTTCATGTATCACTCATTTTATGAGCCATATGAAGTTTCACGAATCTTAACATAACTGGAATAGATCCTTGTGTATTAATTGGGGATGGGGGAGTAGAAATAGGCATGTGAATATTATCCAAGTAGCTATAGTCATGAATCACTCTTAGCTGTAGTCATGAATCTCCTATGCCATTCACATGTTTATGTTTTACTCTGACTCACTAGTCACTGCTAATTCTCTATTTATAGTAGATATTTTCTTACAGTTATCTCCTTTACTTCATATATTCTCTTTCAGCGTTTTATGTATCTTACTCTATTGCATGCTTTATTTTTTCTAACTTGATATGAACTGCGTGAGATGTATTATGCTCGCTCATGTCCTGACTGGACCTGTTGATAAATTTTACAGATAGCTTGGAGGTTGCCTGCTAGCCTAGAGGAGACACATTAGAGGTTGTATAGATAGTTATTTTAGTTGTCTTGAGTTGTATTTACTTTATGGATTACTGTATTTGAGATTTGAGATATTTTCTGGGTTTGTGTATCTTAGACACTTCGACTTCTATCTGCGGTATCTCTTTGTGGATTTCATATTTTATCTATCTTTTATTACGCTCTACCTTAGATGTGATTGAGACTGTATTTGCTATGTTACCTCCATTCGGAGTGTATATGCCGCACATGTACCTTTATATTGTTAGATGTTTGACCTAGGACAGCGTTCTACCGCCGACATTGCGGCGTAGGCTGGACGTACCCACTTCTCGTGCACTTACTCTAGGGTGCGGGTCGTGACAATGTTCCTTCCAGGGTTAGCCCTCCTTCTGGTAAAAGGACAAGAATTGATGTTGTACCCCAGCGGGGTGGACCCTCCCAACAACCTTCATTGGAATCGAGTGCCCTACCCAATGGATCTTCTTCACGGGTAAGACTTCGTATTTTCTTTTTGAGGTTTTATTCTGTACTTTTTGTTTATCACTGCTTTGTTTGTGTAGGCAGGGCCCAAATGGTCTAAAAGACTCAGGGAACTTCCCGAGGAGCCTGCGCCAGAGGTGTCTCAAGTTGTGGGTGAGACCGTAGCTGATGAAACTGCTGACTCGGAAGATGTCCCTCCTCTTGCTTCTTTTGAGTATGAGACCAGAGGCTCTTTGGAGCCATTAGCTTCGCTCAGGCAGGAAGCTTTTACGGGGCCGATTAAGGATGGACTCGTGGAGGTACCCGAGGCCGACGTGGTGGCAGCCGAGGGTGGTATTCCGGAGTCCATACCCGTGATGGGCCAATGGGACTTAGATGCTAGAGGGATTACCTAAGATCCTCCCATCGTACCTCCTTTCCATATTGAGAGAAGTGTAGAGGATAGTATAAAATCCCTAAATTTCTACTATTTTTTATTTTATTAAATTTGGTACTGATTTAAAATTTTGTATTGTACGTCGCGTAGTCGTATTATACGTCGCGCACGAAATTTCATTTTTCGTAATTGCTAGACTAGTACGAATATGTGCGAGCGTACATATTTTTGGAAAAACAATTTTTTTTATTTTTTATAGTTTCAAAATAATATATAGTAATTACTTTATTTTTATCATTATAAAAAAAGGGCGTAAGATATAATTTATGTATAAATTAATTCTCAAAATTATTTATTAATTATCTTAAATTATTTCAAAGGTATTTTTGAAGTAGTTCCTATTAATATTTAAATTGATTTTCGAAATTTATTAACATTGATATTTTATTATTCAAACAGATATTTAAATATTTATTATTTTTGAATTTATTATTATTAGTATTTTGGAAACATATTTTTGAATTATTATGACAATTTAAATCTTGAATTGATTCTAGGAATCTATTTAAATAGTTAAAATAATATCTATATTTTGAAATTTGATTTGTCTTATCTAATTTTAAGCTAAAGGTTGTAATTTAATTGGATTTAAATTGGATTTGGATTTGGATTGGATTTGGATTTGAATTTGGATTTGGATTTAAATTTATTAGTAGCTAATTATCTAATTGGGTTTTAAATTACTCCTAATCCTTATACAATTGGGAATTCCCACATCCTATAAATAGGCAGATACATCTTCACATTATTTTCTCCACAAAATTCTCCACAAATATGTGTGTGCATCGTATCTGTGTTTATCGTCCAATTCTTATTCCATTTGTTTTACAAATACATTATCCAACTCTCCCTCTCCGTGTCGACAGACCCGACACAATCAAATGTCCAATCCCAAATCCTAAACCTAATCCTAACGACACCGACTCATCTCCGCCACCACCAGAGAACCCCGTTCCCTTCCTGCTGCTAATATTACCATAATCCTCTCCACCACACCATAGTACACCACCGCGAGCCGACGCCACCCCGCCGCACAGCCTCGTTGACTTCCCCCAAACCCATCTCCGCCTCCTCCGTACCGGATCACCCGACCAACCCACGGCGGAACCCTCGCACCCGACGACCGCACGAAACCCAAGCTCCGATCTTGAGCCGCCACTGCGTCCCTCAGACCGAAACCCTCGAGCGTACACCCCCTCGATCTCTCCTCCGCCCGCGCCGGCGATGACCGTCGCCCCTCTCTCCTCCCGCTCGCGCCTCCGCAACCTCGTCCCCATGTGTAATTGCCCCGACCGGCGAGCTCCGCCGCGTGCCAAGCCGACCCCCCTTTTTTGCTCCTTCCCGCTGACTCTTCCCGCACCTAAGCCTCGCCGCCTACAGGAGGACCCCGCCGTCGCCCGACCTGGCGTGCCCGTCCACGACCATGGAGGCCGTACTCTTTCGATCGTCGCCCCGTGCTCGCTTCCCGTACTCTTTCAAGCCTCCACAGCACTCGATTCCCTCCGCCGCCTTCATCCCTTTCCGCTCCGATCGCCGCTCCCTCTCTCACTCCGGTCATCTCTCGCTCTCACCCCTATCTTTCGCTCTTGCCTCTCTATTCCCTTTCCTCTCTCCACTCAACTTTCCTCCTTCAAAGAAATTAAATGATGATTCATCATCATTAATGTTATTTAATTTCTTCAAGGACATTGGTATTGACAACAAGAGATTCGTATTAATAATAACAAGTAAACCAGTGTCTCCTTGGGAACATCAGCCTCCTCGAGCCTTCAAAACCGAAATGTACAGTTCCTTTTGCTTGCTTGTTGACTATAATTAATTAGCTACAAGAAAGCTAATTTAATTATATATACCAGTATTATTATTTTATTTAAGTACTCAGGTTGGTATATAATTATTTACTATTATTATCTTTGTTATCTATTTTTTTCTTTTTCTTAAATCTTTGGAGAGAGATATATATACTATATTTGGCTTGGCCTATGTTTCAAAATATGGTTTTAAAACCTAAATAAATTTCTAAATTATTGATAATTATCGAGAAATATTTTGACCTATAACAATATATCTTTCAGATAATTAAGAAAAAAAGATTTTTAAATATTTATCTAAATATTTTTACTAATGGAATATAATTTTGCTACCTATAAATTTTATGTTGGTAAACTTAGTTTTTAGCCTAAAATAATTTTTAGATTTTTAAAATATTTACCTAAAACTATTTTTAACTACCAAAAATATATTCAACTATCATAAATTATTTTTTTTCTAAAATAGTATAGTATTGTTTACGCAAATCGCTTCTAAATATCAATCCTTGTGCATACCTAATCCCCTTTATTCCTATCCCTTCGCCACCTAGTTAATTCGACTATCCTGAACCTGATGAAACAACATATGCCATAATCAGAAGCCGTCATGCGTAGTTGTAACACCGCAGTCATACTCCATGCCACATGATCATAGCACCACACCAGGCGTCACAACAGGCAAGTATACCTTGCTAATTAACTGTCTAATTATTTATTTTCTGCATTATTTACTTTGTTTCATATTGTTAGTTTTTTTTGATATAAATTGTGCGTCCAAGCCAAACTTGGGTGCAATCGACTCTATTAGTCATTTTACTTTATGCATGTTAACTTAGTGTTAGCGGACTACCTTCTTGTTGGAGGATATCCTTATATCTTCCTTGGCCATGACACACACACTACACGATTGGAGATATGTTGCTAGGGGCACGACTTATTGACTAGCTATCTCTAAAGTCGTGTGACGGTAGATGTTCGTAACTGTTATGATTAGGGTTTTAGAGACTCAAGCAGTTACAAAACTGGACGAGCCATAGACATGACTTGAACAGTATAGGAAATATTAGGGGAGGACAGTCGCTAGTGCGTATGGGAATCCAAACAGGTAAACCACAGTCTCCGGATGGAACTGTGGCAATTTATTTACAGATGCCCTCTGACGTTTTAGACGTTACGGACGGATACAGATGACTGGATGCCAGTTATGTACACATAGCCTAAAATTCCACCCATGCGCATGAAAGTTGTCCTATAAATTGTACATTTGGCGGTTAGAATCTCCTTTGCATATTTGTGTCTAGGATAGTCTTTTATATTATTTTATTATTCTGACAGTTCATATTAGCTTGTTTTCCTGTATCTTGCTACGTCCGTCTGAGAACCTGGTTTTTCCCCAAGTGTGTGTTCATATCTTCCTCAGGTATCCTAGCCAAGGCCGTGGTCTTCTCCATTCCTTCGAAGACAATTGCGCTTGGTTCGTTTTGCCATTTTTATCGCTCGATTTATTGTACATTTCTTTCATTGGGTTAGTTGGTAGTTGACTTTATCTCCGCCCAACGATTGTATCATAAATATTCAAGTTGATTTTTATATTATTATTCTTTTCATTGTGGATAAGATTTAGTTTGTCTTGGATTACTGCATTTTAGTGCTTATGTATACATACAAGGCCCTGTACTTCGTATAAATACAGCTGACATGTCTACGTACCTGGTCCTACGTATTATGGGACTGGGGCGTTACATGTTTTTGTGGTGGCCCATGCAGGTCAAGATAAATTGTTTGGTTACTTTATCGTACCAAGCATGCCTGCGTATAGGATTAGAAGTCTAGGATCTTATCCACATACTTGACCTCCTCCTCGATTCCATATTCAAACTATCATTCGACTCATCGACTGTATCTTGCTTGATCCCTTATATCGTGATTCGTGCCCTTCTTTCATGCTTGATAGAGATTAATAAGGTAACCCATACTAGGTGGACATGACCCATTGTCCCGTCATCTTACTAGTTTAACTCTTGTAAGTTGGGTAGAATGCCTTACGACCTAAACTTCCTTATGACCTTAACAAAATCTTGGACAAGTAGACGATAGGACAACTGTATAGGTATCAACATAGGATATGACTTAGATTTTAAGGACTTTGACCAAATTCTACTTTATTTCAATCTAAATCTCACGTGCCTATATTTTATTATCTAGACTAATGATGCTAATATAGCCTAGTATTTGCAAGCTAATTCTTTATCGAGCTTGATCAAGGCTTATGCTATGGAGTGGCCACTCACTAGTATATTGTCTTATTAGAACCGGTGCATGATGGTCTGATCAACCAAGTGCACTTTGGTTCGCTTTTATTTATCATTCTACGTAGATCGGGACATAGCTAAACTTGTCCTCTAGAGTCCCATCCACAACAGCCTTGGCAATTCTTTTGAATTACTTGCTCGCCTTTGAACCATGTATTGGTATTCGAAAACAACTTTAGACACATATTGGTTTTTGTCTTTCACTTATTTAGACGAAGACTCATACCTAATAAATAGACCCAAGGTATCACCTTTAGTTATCCCCCCAACTATTTCCAAAATAGTTAGCCACCGACCAACCGATGGGACTATATCCCCATCTCGAGTTACTCGTCCTTTCCCTTGACCATAGATTCATTGTCGCGACCATCATTCACTTCCTAAATTAAATTCGTGATTATTTCCGTAGTTATTGAAATCACGATTTTCTTATGCATGTGTTGAACGTCGTGATTTGATTGTTCCTCATTGCTATACCTATGTACCCTCTCAACCCCTACTTATTTTAATTTCGAGGACAAAATTCTTGTAAGTTGGGTAGGATGTAAAAACCTCTAAATTTCTACTATTTTTTATTTTATTAAATTTGGTACTGATTTAAAATTTTGTATTGTACGTCGCGTGGTCGTATACGTCGCGCACGAAATTTCATTTTTCGTAATTGCTAGACTAGTGCGAATATGTGCGAGCGTACATATTTTTAGAAAAACATTTTTTTTCATTTTTCGTTCTGTAACCAAGGAAATATAAAATACAGAACAAAATACGTATCCATATATAAATACCGATACTGTGAGACGAGTCTCACAACTCTCCACAACTTAGAAAAATTCCATCCTCAGAATTTCCTAAAGCTAGTGGAGCGAAACATGCATGCTCAAACAATGTACGATCATAACTCATTGAAAGAATAATATCTCGTGTACAAGTGATATTTAAGATATAGAATTTAAATAAATGTAGAAAAATAATAAATACATATATATAATACAAGAAAAGAAGGTATATGGAATAATGTACCCCTGAGTCAGTTGAGTAGGGATTCGTCCTCACTTGCCTACACTGACTCACAAAGTAGACAAGACTCAAGTCTCAAAATAAGTCGGTACCAACAACTTAATCGAGAATATGACTCTGATCTAGGACGCACCGTCATAGTCGAGATATATGATGGATGTCATATATCACGAGATCCGGAGGCAGAAGAGTGATACGAGAAACTCGCCTTCACTCGCCGAATATGACGAGGCGACCATTGCATTCCGTATATAAGTGGAATACCAGGTGGTCGACGGAACCCAAGAATAAGAATGACCGAAGGAACGCCGCAGAAGCTTACCAACAATTTGATTGTCCTCAGCTAACATCTGGTCTATAATAACAAATGCAAAGCCGGCTTATAAAAAAACGGTACATGGTACGGTATGCTTTCCGCAACAAGAATATGAGTTTTATCGCTTAGGGCCAAGTGGCATTGAGAAAATGTTGTATTTGCATAGATTCGTTAGCCGAAAGCATTCCGTTCTTCTCTGTTTATGCATCGGGACTGCTGCTCTTATCTGCTGCTGATTTTTACCTGACTTACTGGACCTGGGCAAAATGTGCCGGATGCTGACATCGAAACTGCTGAGACCGCATCGGAAGGGGATGCTGAACATGGGATCATGCTGACTTACTGGCTGAACTGACTGGATGGAGTGAACTAAGCTACCAACAGAGACTGAGATAGTACTGGTACCTGACTCTGTGGAGACAGGATTTAATGCTGACATGTTGCCTACACAAGAGTAGACGGAGCAAAGAAATCCTCGAAATAATAAAGTAAGAAGGTAGGGTGTCCCTGAAATAAGGACACGTGATATCAATAAGGGACAAGAATAGAGCAAAGACATATCAAGCATGTTCATAATTCAAGGGAAACGTGATGACACGATAAGCATGAGGAGATCAAATAAAGACAAATATATGATTGAGATTCTAACCTGATGAATCCCCTATAAGTCTGAAGACAGACCTACAAGGGCCACCAAAAACCCTGTCACGCCCCAAAACCAAAATAGTAGATAGCAAGGGCGAAACAATGCTGGCTACGTATGTCAGAGTATGTAAGTACCCCAAAATACGATCACGGCTGTCTAAAAGACAACTGGGAGGAGTCTAGCATGCCACTAACGACTCCTATAGTCGAACAAATCCTATTTCAATCCAGCAATAACAAATATCAAGAGTATATCAAATATGAAAGTAAAGAGGCATCCCAAAATACTATATCATACATAATCATGAAGCTTGTGAATACAAAATGCTACACTAGCAATGCACCAATATACATGATAACTATATCAGTCTAGATCTAATATAATACATCATGTTGACCGAAGTCTAAAAAAGTCTCAAAATAATAAGGCTAAGACATGCCCTAGCTAACACCACCAAAAATGAAATGAACCACAAATGGCAAAAAAGGGAATCCACTCGCGAGGAGGAACAACCACATATCTAAGCAAGCGACGGGTCAGCCAAGGAAAGGTATGAAAAATCCTCAGGCTCCAGCGGTAAATCTGGCCAAACAAAACCAGTGGGGTCAAAACCCCAAAAAGTAAGTACCATAAAGGAAGCTCGAGGTGAACGACAAAGCCCAATAATAATACAATAATAGAAATAAATAAAGGTGGGTCGAGACTAGTGCGGTACCAATGAACGTATTTCGAGAATATAAATGACTGAATGGAAATACTTAACAATATAAATATGGAACATAATAAGCCAATGAGCAACAAGGGACTTCGCAACTACAAGAAATCGGAGCCACAATCCTTAAACCAAACAAGGACCAGGGTTGCAGAACTTTTTTCGAGCAGAACTTAGCCTCTCGCCACTCACCGACACAAGGGCATACAAAGTAACGCACAACCTAAAGTGCACGACCAATCAATGTCTACGGCTTGTTATTATTAGCTAGCTAGGGGTATCACAATTCTAATTACTAGTATGCAAGTTGAGGAACTTCACTACCACCTACGCTGTAGTAACTCGGGTGTCCAAGGGGGCGATGACAGTAGAAAGAAAAGAAATACAACCAATCGAGAATCTCTATCTGTAGTAGATAAACATTTACTCTAAAATATATCAGTAGTTGATAAATATCTACTCAATCAGTAGAGGTCAGAGGCCCACGCCAACGGGGTTATACCTGCCACTATGGGGGCCCATAGCGACCCGAGTCGCTGTAGCAAGAAGTTTCCTCCCCTTCCAATGATCTATATGAGTTTACTAGTCAATTACCTATAAGATTCATTTTCAATTCTTAAGTCGTGGATACTCAAGAATCGTCCTATAATGACGAGTCATGGGTACGATTCAATTGTGAGATATCTCTAGCAAATGTTCTTAATACACACTATGTGCAATACAATAGACAATACTCATACTCGATTGTCCATTGCAAAAATGCAAAATGATTAGACATATAACAAGTTAAATCCACTGTGTCAATAAAGAACATGCATTCAATCTCTATCTAGAAGTTAAGAATATGTCCTCCCCACCCATGCCTATATGTTGTCTTCACAACACATAACCTCTATTAACCGCTAAGTCAAACTAATTATACAAAATACTATTAGCGGTTAACCCTATCGCATGGCTTATATGTACCGGTAGCCAATCAGCTATGCATGTCCGAGTTCTATATGCGACTCGCGAGTCCGTGGTACAAATGTGTCAAGGCCTATGAATGCAACACAAACTAGAGTGGTACCTTAAATCTAAGTTTAATGTGTATAAAATAATAAGTAATAGGAAATTGAACTAAGCAATATAATTCTATCTAATTATAACAATATATCAAGTTTATTTTGTAGAAAATAAATAATAAGTAAATGCATGCAAAATATGAGCTAAAGTCATGGACATGAGGATAATGAAAGGAATTTGGATAAATAATATATATACGATTTTAAAACTATTTATAATACTTGAAAATATATTTTTATTAGTCAAAATATAATTTTAGGAAAACACTTTAAATCAAAATCGTATTAGGCAAAAATTCTAAGTTTGTAAAGATCAATTTAGATAGAAAACTATATCTCATTAGAAAATATTTAGATAAAATGTTTGTAAAAATATATATAAAAATAATATTTCAGGCAACTAAAATTTTAATTAGATAAAGTATTACGATATTATTAGATCAAATATCATGAAAATAATAATATTATTAGGATAACTCAGTTTGAAATTACATATAAAGTCAAACTCCAATAACTTATTTTGTTACTACATAGTCAATATTAATAACGAAATAGTAATACTCTAACTAATCATATATAAAATATATAGTAGAACATACAGTTTATCATATACTATATTACATAATAGAATATTTAACCAACAAAATATCTACATACTTAATAAGATACTTCTGCATCCCAAGTTCACACTAACCCAAATAAAGGAATACTTAAACCCACATCATGGTAGTGCTATGACTGCTAGTCTTCTCTCTCACAAGAAAAGGCTTAAGTGCAAAGAAAAAAGAAGAACGGAGAGAGAGAGGAGTTAGATCGGGGAGAGAGAGATGGAGAAAGGAGGAAGAAGGAAGAAAGGAGCTCGGGGAGAGATGGGAGTTAGTGGAGGTCGGTGGAACGAGAGAGATCGAGGAAACGGAAGACTCCAGCCAGTGGCTCGGTGGGTGACCTTGGTGGCGGAGAGCGGTCCAAGTGCTGGTCAGATCAGTGGAACATGGGGTGGAGGTCAGTAAAGTCAAGTGGGTTTGGCGGTGGCACTCTACGGAGGCAGCTCGACAAGTTGGCAGCAAAGGAGGGGTGCTCTACCACGGCTAGTGGTGCAACAGAGGGTTTCACCCGATAACGTCGGTGTGTCGGGATGGCCGGATAGAAGGTTAGGATTTATTATTCTCCTTTTCTTGTCTTTCCTTTCTTTCGGAGTGATGGTAGTGGTGATGTGGGCTTTGGGATGGCGTGGATATGACGACTTTGTTAGTGGCTGGTGGTGGGGGTGGTTGCTACACGGTGGTGGCTAGTGAGGTGTTAGGGAGGTTGGGCCAGGCATGGGCGACGAAGAAGTGATACGAGTCTTGGGGGCTACCACTGCGGTATTGGATGTGATTGTGGTAATTAGGGTGTTGCCGGGTTAGTCGTCTAGCGAGGTGGGAACTGGTGGCAGGGAGCTGTGGTCTTGGTGGCGAGGATGGAGGCACAGTAATGGTCGGGCAGAGATGGAGGTGTTGGCTGTGAAGCGACGAACAAGGAGGTGGTGGCTGAGGCAGGGTTATGGTCAGCTTTGGAGGTCCAGGCTGCTACAGAAGGTGCTGGAAGTAGTTGTAGTATCGGCGGGGCTTGGGATGGAGAAAGTAGCAGTGGTGGTGGCTAGCGATAGTGTCCAGAGGGGGATAGTGATGGGGATGGTGGAGTAGGGGAATTTCGGCTGGGGAGATCGGGGGACGGGTGGTGGTTTGTAGTTGACAATGTGGACGAGGATCAGGTGGCCAGAAGATCGGCATAGGGGCTGGCCTCATCGGTGATAGGGTTTGGCCGACCAACGGTGGCCAGGGATGGCTTTGGTGTATGGTGGCCGAGATAGATGGGGTTAGAATTAGGATTAGATTTAGTTGGTGTCGTATATGACAGGAAATTTTGGAGATTCGTGATCCGATGTGTCGGACATGGCCGGAGATAATGTATATAAAAATAATTTGGAAAGACACTCGGGGTCGGACCCGAGGCCGTTACGGCTGACACGATGGAGTATGCACACGGACAAGATGCACGACACTTTTATGTGGAGAAATTTTGGGTTATGAGATTTGTGGAAAAAGAACAAGGGAGCTCTCCTTGTATATGAGGTGGACACCTAGATAGATATGGACTAAGAAATTCAAGTCCCCTTTAGATAATTCGGTATTTAAATTAAATTACTTTAATAAAATCCAATCCAAAGTCAAATTTGAATATTGATAAATCAAATCCAAATTTACTATAGATAAGTCATATCTTATTTAAATCAGTAAAATGAAAATCTAATCACCATTTACATTGCCATAAACAAATTCAAAATACCTTTTTATAAATAATAATACTTAATTTCGAAAATCACAATAAATATTTAAACATTAAAATGACATAACTTCAAATTTTCTTTTTTATTTTATGATAAATAATAAAAATAATTTTGAAAATTCAAAAAATATATATACATGAATTAAATTTCGTATACCTCGTATGTAAATAGAATATTTACAACATGATTTTCTAAGTTATTATATATATTTGTACAACCATTAAAATAATAAAAATAAAGCTTGGGCAAATATTGTGCTACGCACTTTATACTATTTTTGTATACTATACTTGTTTTATAAAAAAAAGAAACAAAACTTAAAATAAAACTTTTTGTAAAATAAAAACATTCCCCGCAGATACTTATTCGCACTCGACGTACCAATACTTAAAATAAAAAAATATTACCAACTAAATTAAAAAAATATATTAAAAATTTAGGAATATTACGTCCTACCCAACTTACAAGAATTTTGTCCTCGAAATTAAGAAATAACTAGGATAGGTAGGGTTAAGAGGAAAAATGATTTTTGGATAAGAAAAACGTGATCAAGGCATCGTAGTAGTAAGTGATGTACCACGAAAATGGGTAACTTTTAGAGAATCATGATCTAGGTTTAGGGGTACGGTTAAGGAAACGATTCTAATCATTCCTATGTTTCAAATGATTAGAAGGTCATGATAATAAATCGAGAGTCGTAGGAAAGGACGAGTAACTTGAGATGAGGTTGTAGTCACATGGCTTGGTTGATGGCTAACTACACCCATATATATACAAATATTGTGGTCATAGGGGAATATTTCGTGTCTATCTATCAAATAGAGAGTTTTTTATTATTTAAAATAAGTGAAAGACAAAAACAATAAACATTTCAAAGAAGATGTTTTCGAATATGATTAATTGGTTCAAAGGCATTCTAATAGTTCAAAAAGGGAGTTGTCAGTTGCGAATGAGATCCTATTAGTGAAATTCAATTATTCTATCTTAATGGGTCGTAAGGGTGAAGGGAATGTCAGGTTTGGAGGTATTCTACCCAACTGACAAGAGTTAATTATGGGGTCTTTGTATGTACGTACCGAAGGCCAAACGCCAACTGGCGTTGTCCGCATTCACCTGCTTGGCTTCGAAGTAGAGGATGAACTCGGAACTTACCCAACCCAGGGGGAGAAATTATGGGGTCTTTTAAAATTGATTCTAGTTCTGATCAGAAAGACGACATTACCTTCATACGATGTGGACCGTCTTACTCTTTGTGTCCTAGGAGCATATTCAGTGACATGCCCGATAATACTTTTGCCTTCAGCGCTTTGACCCGCGCCAAACTTATGCTGGCAGCCAAGATCATGTATACGAAGGGCGAATTTTTGGTGGAAGGTTGGTTCGATTACGTACCAAAATATGACGATCTGACCTTGTGGATCCTGATGAATTATAAGGATGATTGGATCCTGCCATACGGGCTACCCATGCTGGCGTGGAGATGAACTAGCATATGTTCCTGGCCCTTCTTGAGCTGTACAATCCTCAAACCAGGACGTTCTATACACCCGTAGGGGAGCTGGGCCTGGCGCTCCACGAGATGTTTGAATTTTCGAAACTCTCCTGGGGGACTGAGCCATATGAAGAGTATTCTCCAACAAATAAGGAGCTCTTCACCTCAGATACAAAAGATTCAAATATAATGGCGGTATACAAGGAATTGTTGTGCCACTATTATATGAATCAGCAGAAAGACAAGACCAAGGCTATAGAGGCTAAAAATCAAGCTATGTCACCCATTAAAGTGTGCGATCATCAGGTGGCGCCAAATCATTATGTTGTGCAAGAACATCTAGTTGTGCAGCATCAGGTTATGCCAACATCAGGTTGCGCATGAGACAAGCTACATGAGCGCCACGTGGCATACTTCCTCGAGAAGCTGTAACGGCATCATCATTACCTGACAACTAACAGCACGGATATTAAGGAAAATCCATTCGAATCTCGCGTAATGCGGTGCTTAAAAAGATTTTGTCAGCATGTAATTAATGTTGACAGCTGGTTCGTACAAGTCATTATGTGGCACGAGAATTAATCCGTACAGTACAGAAGACCCAGTCAAAGGTTCTAGTTGTTGAGTTGTGTCCATGCGCAACCTGGCTAGTTGGCGCTATCCGATCAACTTTTTAGCAGAGTGACGTGGTGCACAAGCCACCAACTTCGCAGAGTATACCCACTACGCTGCCCACGACCACACGCATCTCAATCAAACGATGCCATACGTCCACAACAGTTGGTGCAACCGCTCACGCAGGTTGTTATATTGCGCCCACGCACAACCTGATGAAGCTTGCGCAAGGTGATCAAATAGTATTTAGAACAGAGTGACACGGTGCATAAGCCACTAACTTCGTAGAACGTGTCCACTATAATGCCCACGACCATGCACATCTTAATTAAATGATGCTACGCGTCTAGAGCAGTTGGTGTAACCGCTCGCGCAAGTGAACATGAGGCATGCAACCTGAAGTGCGCAACCAAGAATAACTGCTAAACAGTTATTTCAAGAACTCTATAAATAGAGTTTTAAATCAGTCTCAAGACATCATGAATGATCATAATCTCCTGCTAAAGTGCTGTTACATCCTCTAGAGGCTTGTGTCTTCGATATCACATCATCCATGGGATAAGGTGATCGTCTTCTGATCATATTCCTATAGTTATACTTTTCCAGAAATCAATTATACTCTTGTACTCTTTTTTTCAGTTTGTAATAAAACTTTTTGTTTTTACAAACAAAATGGCGACTCTGCTGGAGACGACTTTCTCCTCCGACGAGAAAGTGACAACTCAATATGATACCGTGTCGATCGGAAAGACGCAGAAGATCCTGGTCGTTCAAGTCGACAAGACAGCCTACATGACCATGATTAATGCTGGGGTGCCAAGCGCACTACTGCCACTACTAAGAGCAAGACGTGCTCTGTCTGGACTTCAAATTCCTCGATGGCACAACCTGCTACCTCTGTACAACTTGTGTCCATCACTGCCCTGGCGCAACGTAAGGGAAACAACCTTTTGGCAAACCCCTCCACTTCTTCGACCTTGAAATCGAAGGAGACTTTGTCTCGGCACACTTCTATCCAAAACAAAGAAAAGTGTCCTTTCACCTTTTCTCAAGTGGCATAACCTATGCCTGTTCCTACTATGGCGCAACATGCGCACATTCCTGCCTTGGCGCAACCTAAGGAAAACAGCCTTTTGGCTATTCCCTCTGCTTTTCCAGTTCTGAACTCGGAGAAAAATATGTCCAGAACTTCTGCTTGACAAAACAAAGGAAAGCGCCCTTTGGCCTTTTCTTCCCTGGCGCAACCGGTGCCTGTTCCTACTCTGGCGCAACCTGCGCACATCTCTGCCTTAGCACAACGTAAAGAAAAATACTGTTTAGTGGCCGTCTCTTCGTCATCAAGTCAGAAAATTACTGGAAAATCATTAAATCAAGGAAAACGCTCTTTGGCTTTTCCTCATTCTGTTCGAGTCGTTGACTGGATGAAAAGTACTACTGATTGCGCTTTTGCGTCTCTCAACACAAAAGTGGATTCAAATAGAAATCGTACTCCCTTAACAGAGAACCAAATCTTTATCAGAAAAATGGGTTATATTCAGAATGAATTTTCTACACATAAGGGTATTATGCCTCTCCAAAGAGGTCAGGGTAGGATTTACCGACTCTACGTATCTCAAGCCCCGACAAGGCAAACTGCTAGTATCTCAAGTAGATGCACAAGTAGCACACCTATTAGACTTACGCACCTATATCAACAGGTTCCAATTAGGGTCAACCTCGGGAAAATACAAAATGTATCAAGCGCAATCTGCACCAGTTGCTAACTTCCACCAAAGGAAGAATTTTGAGGTAAAAATCATATGACTTATGCTAACAAAATTAGCATGTCTTTGTACACTGAAGGTACATGACACCTCAAGAACAGGAACCATGTCGCGAATACCGTCAAGGGCAATATTCATGCAACTTCTTTTTGTTCTGTCAATGATCTTCGTGAACTCTTGATACAGAAGCGAAAGGTTGCAAATCCATCCCGTCTAGCAGTGGTCTAACAGCGAGAACATCATTACAATTACCACCATGAAGTTGTCATCAAATGCTTCTATCAATCAGCCAAGCGGTCTGTCATTGACCATTTGAACTATTTTCAGACTCCTGAATATATTCTAGTGGACGAAGATGAACTACTCTATGCTTCTGTCAACATGGCATCTCGAAGCACTAGGGTGGAAAACGACCAAGACGTAATGCATCCGCAGTCCCAGTCAACAATACTGAGATCGGATTCGTGAATCCGGCGAAGGAGTATACCAATATACTAGATCAAGAAGCCGAGACAAAATCGATCAAAGAAATCTTCCTTCCAACCAAGATTCTCTCAGTCAACAGACACCCCTATTACTTATTCTGTAGGTGACACCATATATGACTTTGATGCTGATAGTGAAAGTTTTGAAAAGACCATCTTTTCTACTAGTTCGTTTTCAGTAGCTATAGAAGTAATTGCTTATGTCGCCACATAAGATCAAGATGTTTCCAGTTCTAACAATCAAGTGCAAAGAATTGCTGCTTTGGAGGCTAGTTTGAAGAACATCGCTGAGATGTTGACAAGCATGCATGCTGTCATTATGGCACAACATATAGTTCCACCGGTCACGAATCTGATTCTGACTCAAAAACCTGTAACAACATTAGCTCCCATCAATATTGATCTAGGGGTATAATCTTCTGACACCGCTTCCATCCCTGTACAGGCTATTCCAAGTCAATCTGGTGCTGGGGGTAGTACTTATCATGCAGTACCCCCTCCTAACATATCAAATCAATCCACTGCTCCACAATCAATGGAAGATACCAATGAGTCCGCAAAACTTTTACGTACTCAATTCGATGCTTTCAAACAGAAAGACGGCTTGCAGAAGCTTGGGATCAAACAGCCTTGTCCCATAGAATGGAAAGAAGTCCAAATTTGTCCTAAATACAAACCCTCTACTATTATACTGTTTGATGGCAACACATTGCCAAGTCAAAATCTCAATCACTTTAAAGTAATGACTGATCAACTTCAACCAAATGATCCTCTTCTTACTAGAGTATTTGTCGGCTATCTAGCTGGTGCAGCATATGACTGGTATCGTAGTTTACCAGATGGTTGTATAACCTCTTTCGCTGGCTTCAAACAAATGTTCTTGGAATAATTTTATGAGGGAACCAACGACATGACTATGTCTGCTCTCATCAAAATCAAACAACGACATAATAAAACTATATAACGTTTCATTGAACGATTCTACCGTAAAGCACTCAAAATGCCTCTCGGAACTCCAGATGCTTTGACTATAGACAATTGCAAATCAAACCTGTTGCCTATAATCAGCATGTGGACGAGATCAACACAGTTCCAAGACTAACCTTCCTTCATAGTGATCGCCAAAGCAGCAGAAGAGAGCACTGACAAGTTCAAACAATTAGGTATTCAAATGCCTAATCTTGAAAAAGATGAACATTCTACAACCAATAGCGGCGGTCATCAGAACAATCGCAAAAGCAAAAAGAATTTGGCTATTAATCTTAAAGAAAGAAGCTCTAGCAATCAATTAAGTCTGCCAATATCTACTCCAACAACACTACCGCAAAGGATACCATGTCCAAAAGAAGAATACTCTTTTCATGAAGATGATATCATGAGTATCTTTGATTGTTTGATCAAGAGCAATAAACTTTAACTGCCAGAACCAAAATGGCCAGAGAAAGTCGGTAAGACTGACCATCCTAAATATTGTATTTACCACCGATTTATTGGACATCCAACTCGAGCATGCTATGTGCTCAAGGGTAAAATTCAGGGGATGGTCAATTCCAGAACAACAAGACGAGAAAACTGTAACGGCTAATGTCATTTCTCTACAATTTGGAGATTTTTTGGCCCAACTTGTGGTGGACGGCATCATCCCCATCCCGAGAACTACTCTGGAGATTGTTAATCTTCCACCAGCACGAACTGATGGTCTTGTTTCTCTATCTACTGACAAATGGAAAACTATGTGGATCCATCCAGATTTAGTGGCTGATATCGAAACACTGTCTTCCTCCACCAAGTTTAAGAAGGCCACTAAACATAAATCATGTCATATGATTTCGTTGGATGGACATTGTCTTCTACCTCTAACTGCTACATTCATCTCGGCTGCAGATAATCCTTCTTTTTCTTCCCCTGCTGAGACAACATTGTCAAAGTCAGAAGCCAAATATCAACTAGTTTTCCATCTGTATAGTCCACAGTCTTGTGAACTAATGATGAAAATGGGATATAATCTACAAAAGGCCTCTGGTTTAAACCATGGAAAGGGATCCCCTGTACATCTTTCTCTATATCTTTCTCACAACCAATCTCGGGTTGGCTTGGGTTACTGGACAAACTCTTCATCTTGCCAAAAGAAACCTTCCAGAAATAAGAACCAGACAAAGAGTTGCAGTATGGTGTCCTTCGAACCTGTATCCGAAGAAGAAGCCTTAACTGGTAACAGGTCTGGGAAACCTTACCTAAGAGACTATTCAGAAGGTCAAAAAAATCCTGCTCCAGCTCTGGAGGCTCCTCAAGCATCATCTTCTCCTGCTGTCAATGTTCCCTAAGCTTTATCACCTCCAATAGAGCCAACTCTTTCCAAACCGACGGCAGCCGATAAAGGGAAATATCCTGTCTGTTTTGATAAAGTATTGAAGAAGACTCCAACTTTGGGACTCAAGAAGCCGTATAACTTTGATATACTGGCTCAGTTGGCTAATACCCCGGTAAGATTGTCAATTTTTGAGCTACTCTGTCTTTCGAAGGAAACTCGGGAAACGTTGAGTGAAGATTTGATGCAAGCTGATACTTCTCTAACATTCCTCATGAAGCCAGAGGAAGAGCCTATAACATGCCTTCATTGTCATAGTGTGATGCAGCTGATGCCAAATATCACCTTTACACAATATGATATGTTGTTAGAAGATAATCGTCATGACCGACCCCTCTACTTCACGGGATATGTCGATACTATGAAGGTTGACCGCGTTTTGATCGATCCTAGGTCTGCACTTAGCATCATGCCAAAGACTCTACTAGATGCAATAAAGATTCCTGTACACAATCTTTCAACAACCATCACGACAATCCTGGGATTCAATTCTGGAAGAAGTAAACCTTTGGGAAAGATTTGTCGGAAGGTTCAAATAGGAAATCTTCGTACAAAGGTTACTTTCTACGTGATCAATAATCATGGCTCTTATAATGCTTTGCTAGGAAGAGTTCATGAAGTTCATAAAGTTAAGAAGAGTTCATGAAGTTCAGAAGTGAATATAGTACCATCCACTCTATATTAGAGATGTCAATAGAAAAGTTCAGAAGGAAGTAGCCGATCTAAATCCTTTTAGGGGCATTGAAGCGTATTGTACCGACCCTCGGATGTACAAGGAAGAGTTCATGAAGGTTGTATTGGCGATGGATAGTGAGGAAGATCAGAAAGATAATCCAAAAGATGTTCTCAATTCCCCGTCAAAGGACGTACTATTCGTCCCTCTTCTTCTCAGACATTTACTATAAATCTTTCCTCTCGTAATAAACAGCCTCCTGCTGTAGAAAGAGAACAAGAGGAGATCACCCCTTCTGAGCCTCTAGTTATCGACCTTCGTCATAAAACCTTTAACTTCTCCTCCTCTGGTTATCAACCTTACTAAGCCTTCTGTTAAGGCCAAGAATCCTTCTTCTACTCCTCTGGTTATTAACCTTACTAAGCCTTCTGTTAAGGCTAAGAATCATGTTGTAAATGATGATATACAAATCAATAAAGTAGCATCTCGTTTATAATATATTGATGTTCATTATTATACTCGATGTTATTTAAAAATATTAGATAACTTCGAACCACTTACCATAGGAGCAGTTCAAGCTTCCCAAAATGAAGTATTGCTCGAGCCAATGCATGACTCCTTCTTAGTTCCTTTCAGGAAGAAAGATGAACTTCCTATACTTTTTAGTAAAAGAACAGAACAAAAGATCATCTCTGATAGTGAAGAAGAAAATCACGGTAACGGAAGGCTTCAACTATGTCGTTATTGTCAACAATCAAAAGATATCATTCAAAAGATGGGCTATAATTTTAAAGCTGGTCTCAATGGTGGTAAGGGAAGACGAACTCCTATTCGTATCCCTGCTTCGAAAGGAAAATCACAACAATACTAAAGCAAAATGAAGCGAGAACTGGGTTATACTTCACCAATTCTGACTCCAAAAGTCTCTGAATCTGATGAAGAAGAACGATCTAACTCTTCTGATTCTATCTTATGTCATTCAGATACCAGTGTTGGGCATGTCCATTGAGTGACTATATCTTCTAATATGGTAACTGCCGAATTCTCGAAAGACGATGAAGACTTTGCGGAAGCTTCTGAGTCTGATCCTTGGACACAAAGGATGGATACTCAATGGGAGCTTCGCTAGGAGCAACGTGAGCCACCCACCGAAGATCAGTTGGTTCAAGTCAATATTAGAGATAAATCTTCCCCAAAACCAATATTTGTCAGCAAAAGCCTCCCTGAAGCAGATAAGCAAGAACTAATCCGACTTATTAAGGAATACATCGATGTATTCGCTTGGAGCTATGAAGATATGCCGGGATTGGATCCTCAGATCGCTACCCACAAGCTCAACATTCTGCCGAATGCGAAGCCAGTAAAGCAGCACTAGCATCAATTTCGACCTGACATGATGGATGCCATAGAAGCTAAAATCAAGAAGCTCATTGCATGTGGCTTCATCAGAGAAGAACCACATCCAGACTGGGTAGCTAATGTTGTCCCAGTTTTGAAGAAAATAGGGAAGGTCCGAGTCTGCATCGACTTCAGAGACCTTAATGAAGCTTGTCCCAAAGACAAATTTTTTTTTTCGATCACTGATGTCATGATCAACAATACTTGCGGATTTGAACGTATATCTTTTATAGATGGATTTTCAGGATATAATCAAATCAAGATGCATCCGGAAGATGAGAAACATACATCTTTTCGTACTCCTCTTAGAGTCTATTGCTACACTGTCATGCCATTTGGTCGTAAAAATACTGGTGCAACTTATTAGTGGACCATGAGTACTATCTTTCGTGATCAATTTATGAAAATCTGTTGAATCCTAGCATCAACTAAGGTAAATCCCACAAAGTCATTCCTGGGAGTCTCTAATGGCAAATTTCTTGGATTCGTTATTACCTCTAAGGGTATACAAGTTGACCCTGAGAAAATTAAAGCCATTCAAGAGATGCATCCTCCACGCAACCTAAAAGGGCTACGAGGATTCCAGGGATGACTTGCGTATATCAGAAGATTCATCTCAAATCTCTCTGGACGCTGTAGACCGTTCATTCAACTCATGGACAAAGGTGTGTCTTTTATTTGGACTAAAGAATGTCAGCAAGAATTTGAAGACATAAAGCAGTACTCGATGAACCCTCCAGTTCTAGTACCTCCAGTCTCAGGAATACCCTTCCTAATGAATGTTCGAGCAATGGACCATTCCCTAGGTGCTTTATTAGCTCAGAAGAATAAGGAAGGTCGTGAACAGGCTATCTATTATCTTAGTTGTATAATGATTGGAGCTGAGCATCGATACACCCCAGTGGAAAAATAATCTCTAGCTTTGACGTTTGCTGTTCAAAAGATGCGCCATTATATCACTGGCCAAACTATTCATGTTATTTCCAGAGTTAACCCTCTCCGGGTCCTGATAAAGAAGCCCAGTACACTCAATTCCAGGCTTGCAACATGGGCTATATTGTTAGCACAATATGATATGGATTATGTTCCTCAAAAGTCTGCTAAATGTTAAGCCCTTGCTGACTTTCTAGCTGCTCATCCAGTTCCTGAAACGTCTAAACTCTACGACGAGGTTCCAGACAAAACTTTGGAGTCCAACATGATTTCAAAAGAAATTCTTTCATGGTGTCTATTCTTTGATGGTGCATCCAGAATCGGACCAAAACATGCTATTATTCCTGGAGTTGGAATCGTCCTCGTCTTACCAGAAGGGTTAGCTATTTAAAGAGCTTATTCTTTAGATGAGTCATGTTCCAATAACGTGGTTGAGTATAATACCTTACTCATTGGTCTCCAGCTCGCTAAATAATTAGATATTGAGTATCTTGAAGTTTACGAAGACTCTAAACTGATTGTCAATCAAGCTAGAGGCACATACGACGTTCGACATCAAGATCTGGTTCCATATCATGATGCAGCGATCAGGATGGATACTTCATTCAATGGCTTCTTCATCGAGAATGAACGCCGAGCGTGTAATATAGAGGCTGATGTACTTGCTAATCTTGTAGCAACGTTAGCAATTCCCGTAAGAAGGCAACAAATGGTCGTCATCACTATTAGAGAGTTATTTTGCGTCGAGAATAACTCAAATATTGAAGTCAACAACTTAAACATGGAATTCAATAATTTGGTTGAAATTTGTACTATTAGTGAAGATTGGAGGACTCCTTTCATAGACTTCATAGTCCATGATATCTTACCCGAAGATCCTAAGGAGGCTACAACAATTCGTTGGTGGTCACTCAGATTCTATTATAATCATCCTACAAAGACAATCTATCGACGAATATTTGACGGCTTACTCCTACGCTATTTCACGGGAGAGGAAGCAAAACAAATACTTCGTGAAGCTCATGACGGTGTTTGTGGCGCATATCAGCCTGGTCCTAAACTAGAGGATCGTATTTGCCGTATGGGCTACTATTGGCCCTCAATGGTATCTGATGCAATCGAATATGCAAGGAAGTGCCGAGCATGTCAAATCCATGCTGACTTCATCCATCAACCATCAGAATTTTTTCACCCGACGGCAGCATCATGGCCCTTTGAAGCTTGGGGTATGGATATCATTGGTCATATTAACCCTTCCTCGTCTCGAGGACTTCGGTTCATATTGGCCATAACTGATTATTTCTCAAAGTAGGCTGAAGCTATACCTCTAGCTAAGGTCAAGACAAGCAGTGTTATCAATTTTATTAAGCATCATGTGATCTACAAATTTGATGTTCCTCGCCGAATCATTCATGATAATGGGCCACAGTTCATCAATCATAAATTCACTCGATTCTGCGATGACAACAAGATCGATAATATTGCTTCTACAGCTTACAATCTTGCAGCTATCGTATTGGCAGAAGCATTTAACAAGACCATCATCAAAATCCTCAATATGTTTGATTCTATTAACAAACGAAACTGGAGTGAAAAGCTTGGAGAATGACTGTGGGCTTACTGTACTACTGTACGTACTCCTACAGAATGTACACCTTTCTCTTTGGTATATGGATGCGAGGCTGTCTTACCATTAGAAATCCAAATCCCTTCCCTAAGGATTGCCATTGCCAATGAACTCACAACTGAAAACAATGATCGTCTGAGACTTCAGAAGCTTGAAGCGCTTGATAAAAAATGGCTCCTAGCTCAACAACATATTGAGTTATACCAAGCTCGTCTATCGAAAGCCTACAACCATAAAGTTAAAGTCCGAACATATCAGAAAAGGGAACTAGTTCTTACCGTCAGACGTCCTATGACTGTGATGCACATGAGCAAAGGCAAATTCGAAGCGAAGTGGGAAGGGCCCAATGTTGTCAGTAAAGTTTTCCTCCAACAGAGCTTATCAATTGACTGGTATGGATGGTCGAGTCGCCATGATGCCCATTAATGGCAAATTTCTCAAGAAATATCATGTTTGAAGACAAAGTGATATAAACACAGAGAATCGGAATGTAAATAAAAAGTCCTTTTATTGCATAGTTCAAACAAAATGAAATACATAAAATGAACGAGGACCAGAGCCCTCCTGATCAAAGACAAATTTTGCAAGGAGCTCGAATACATTATTGTAGGACGACACCAACAATTCACATGCAGCTTTCCGCAGAGCTTCTTCCTCGACAGTACTCCCTGGCTCCACTAGTTAGGTAAGAATGTCCTGCTTCCGTCCAGGAACAGCCGAGCTTTCTCATACTTCTGGCTGAGTAGGCGGTAAAGGCTCGTCGGAAGGAGTGTCGAGGGCGGCTTCGATCTTCGAGATGACTTCCGACTCCTTAGGCATATCTTCTGAAGACATTTACAAAAAAAAGGGGTGAATAATATTCTCAGAAAAGTTCCATACTATTTATAGACAGAAATGCCAAACATTATGTCTCAGGAATCGAAACAACCTTTCCACGAAAAGACATGTTCGTTCATTCTTCTCCTTTCATCCCGTGAGGAGGTCTTCATTTATTCTCTGTCTTGAGAACCGAAGCGACCTTTCCTCGAAAATGCATACTTATTCACTCATCAATCTCTTTAATGCCTATATTTATTATCGTTTATTTACTTTACTTTCTCATAAATAAAGCTACAGATAATAAATACTCAAAATCCCTCGTGGAATCCATCCAAATCATCAATTTTGCCTTTTGAAACCTAGCTGTTTTAAAAGGTATCTTTTGTTTATGATAAATCCGTATTATCATAGACATGATATCATGTCTTTGAGTCCTAGCTGACTTGAAAATTATCAATAGAAAAATAAATTCACATCTACATTACCTCTGGTTTTATTTTCTATATCATCACATCAAATCAAGTCAGAAATGAGAGAAAAATTATTCTTTATTCCTTCTTTAAAAATATAAATACATCTTAATGGAAATATATTACATCTCAGATTTTTATTCTAAATATAAAAATGGAGATCTATTACATCATTGGATCTCCTTGTTGGTGCCAGTTCCTTGTTGACTCAACCTGAAGCAGCGAGCAAGCAACGGAATCGACTCTGGTATTCTCTCTCAGAAAGACGAGAGGAGAACGACAGAGTACAGTAGCTCGAAGAAAAGTTGATGTCAATACAACTGGTGGAAAAAGACTACACATCGTGAGAAGTAGGAATGGGATCACCTTTGTGATACGATTCCTAATTATGTGTCTTCACAGTCAAACTCTCATGTATAAAGGCCCTTCCTACCATCTCGAGGAAGCCTTTTTTAGCATGAAGAGTTCTGAGCTCTCTGATGTGTGTGTCAAAGTGATTCAACTCCATAACATCCAAGATCACCGATACCGGTTCTGGGAATTTTCGTCAGTTGGTCCCCTCCAAACACAGAAAGAAGAGGAGAATACAGCAAATATTTTTTTTCTCGCAACTATTTATATGCAATTGAAGCTGAAACGTTATGCATGTCCATAGACGTATATTTCGGGAAGAAACATCGTGTGTTGTTCGGAAGTTGATGTCATCAGAACCGAGAAAGTGCTGGATATATTAAGACAGTTACACAATAAACCTTACATACGCCCAAATCGAGACATGTCAATACAGTTAGGTGACAAAAGTTCAAATATGCCAAAATCTATAAACTCAAACTATTTTTCAATTCATAATGAAAAGAAAAAAGAGACAGACACTACAAGGCACTTTGGCCATTATATAAAAATGACGATCTCATATCACATCATTTTTTCTTCCCACCATCAGCCTAACGCAAAATAGCGCTCAATTCGTCTATATTGTGGATCCCCGAGCGATACATCAGATGGAGGAATCCTTTCCTCTGTTCCAGTGCGCCACGATCTTCGAAAGACGATGGCCAACCTGGGAACGAGCAAAAACTGCTAGGGTTAGGCCAAAGTAGTTCAAGAAGTTCTCCGCCCTCAGGGATGGGTCGGCTTCTAGCAGATATGCCATAGGTGCATAATTTGACTTCTCTTCAGAAGCCTGGCCATCGACAGTGAGGTTTGCCTTCTTTTTCATGCTCTTCTTGGGTGCCATGAGAATGAATGAGGAAGAAGGATTTCAACCTCATTCCAATATATACAGTGAAGGTCGGCTCCTGCCGACTCTTCATTTTCCCAGGAAATGGGCACGTAATACTTAATAAGAAGAGAAGTAAAAAATGTTTTAAAAAAGAGCGCCCCTTAAATAGGTTCAACGTTGGTAATAAATCGAGTATTTAATGCTCTATTTAGTCAGGCTGCGAGACACTCACATTGCGCTGCACTCAGCTTGCACAACTATCAAGTTATGCAACAATCATGTTGTGTCATATCTTGTCGTACAATATGTCAAAATTGTACCTAAAATATAGCACAAATTTTGAAGCGTTGCACAACATGGGTCAACAGCAACCAAACCCTAAAAAAGGAGGCACAAGTTATGAGTTGCGCTCCAATCTAAAAAGAGTGGGTACACGATGTCAGGAGCCGACCAAATCCTAAATACGGTAGTCGGTGATCTGGAATATGATCAAGTGCTTACATTCAATGGTCGGGTTGGCTATCTTCTGGCGTGGCGAGGGTGGAGCTCGCATGGATGGCTCGGCCACAGTCTTTCCTTTCTCAGCAGCGGAGTGCTTGGGTGCCATTGCTGTCGATCGAAGCTCTCAAAGACCGGGAAGAAGGAGAAGAAGCTAGGGGTTCTCTCGAGCAGTCCCAAATGATGTAAAGAATAAAAAACTCCAAAAGGGTACGGCTATTTATAGCCCAAACAGGTACGCAATATGTGCTGAAGAATCAGGCTCGAGTTGACTGGCGCAATCCGGACAAAACTAGCATTATTCAAAGTATTTCAAAACTTTAAAGTATTTTCAAGTTTTAAAAACTTTGAAGGGGGTCTTGTAGAGGCTAAAATTCATGCTGCGCCTCCCATTAAAGTGTGTGATCATCAGGTGGCGCCAAATTATTATGTTGTACCAGAACATATAGTTGCACAACATCAGGTTGCGCCAACATCAGGTTGTACAAGAGACAGGCTGCACGAGCGCCATGTGGCATACTTCATCGAGAAGCTGTAACGACATTATCATTATCTGACAACTGACAACATGGATATTAAGGAAAATCCATTCAAATCCCGTACACCGCGGCTCTCGAAAAGGTTTTGTCAGCATGTAATTAATACTGACAGCTGGTTCGCACAAGTCATTATGTGGCACGAGAATTAATCAGTACAGCACAGAAGACCTAGTCAAAGGCGTCAGTTGTTGAATTGTATCCATGCGCAACCTGGCTAGTTGGCACTATCCGATCAACTTTTTTAGTAGAGTGACGTGGCGCGTATGCCACCTTCTTCGCAGAGCGTGCCTACTACGCTGTCCATGACTACGTGCATCTCAATCAAACAATGCCACACGTCCATAGCAGTTGGTGCAATCGCTCACGCAGGTTGTTATATTACTCCAACGTGCAACCTGATAAAGCTCGCACAATGTGATCAAACAGTGTTCAGAACATATCAGTGAAGTGGCATGCAAGCCACTAACTTCGTAAAACATGCCCACTATACTACCCACGACCACGCATATCTCAATCAAACGATACTATGCATCTACATCAGTTGGTGTAACCGCTCACGCAACTGAACATGAGGCGTACAACCTGAAGTGTGCGCAACCCAGAATAACTACTAAATAGTTATTTCAAGAACTCTATAAATAGAGTTTCAAATCAGCCTTAAGGCATCATGAATGATCATAATTCTCTGGCTAAAGTGCTGTTGCATCCTCCAGAGGCTTGTGTCTTGGATATCACATCATCCAAGGGATAAAGTGATCGTCTTTTAATCTGATTCCTATAGTTGTACTTCCCTAGAAAACAATTGTACTCTTGTACTCATTTTCCCAGTTTGTAATAATACTTTTTGTTTTTGCAAACAAGGGCATCCCCCCATGTGACTGTTTCGAGGGATTATGTCTTTACCCAAAAAAAGATGACACAAAGAAGGTTCGTTTCACCACCCGTCAAGGTTCCATGCGTGAACAAATTGCCACCCAAATAAAGGAACTGGGCAAGGAGAATCCACGAGAGGATGAAACAGGGAGCCTGCTGATAACATTTACAATTATTTCTGGCACTACACGCACAGAATGTCCCTGAAGGCTATACTGGCTGCCTATCAAATGATAAGACTCCGAGACTATGTATTCCCTGGCGGGTCAGGCTCTGTGAAGTTGGTGACTAGGAACCTTATCATGCCTGCTATGAAGCTGGTATTCAACCATCGTTTGGCTCTGCTTTTTGCGATGGTATGCAACTTACAGTGGGGTCTATGAGAGTTTATAGAGGGGTCTTGGATATGAAGGGCAAAAGCAGGAATTTTCCTCGAGTGGAGCTGTCCTACCACTATTTTATAGGTGGTTGATACTACATCACCCCGACGTGATGAGCCCTAGCATAGAATAGGGGCATATCGCAGGTAATGCCCTTATCTGCCGCTACCGCAGAAGGAAGTGGCTGTATACTGGTATCCCCGATTATCGAAAGATTTTGTCCCATATCCAAGAATAGGATATTTCTAACGTTGGCCTACTTTTCTGGGCATTGAAGCTGGTTGGAGGATACAAGCATAGATGCCTCCACTCTTCTGAATTGGGGGTTGAGTTGGCTGTAACGCATTCGACCCTCTCATGTGGTATATCTGAACAAGAATCACTACTTCCTAGAGCCATATCTATCAAGTCATTTTGTTTGTCAATTCGACTACAGTTAGTTGATATTGGACAACCCGAGCAACTTCTTAGGGTATATTGGAAGCTTGCTGGATGGAGCCCGAGCTTGGCAGCATTACAACGTTGGGTACATAGGAGTACGATTTACAGCTCCACTTCTGATCCCAGGCCGTATATATTGTACTCTACCATCAATCTCTATTGTTCGGCGAATACCCTATCGTCCGGCTATAATAGGGAGACGAACATTATCGTCGAGACCCAGCTCAAGGCATCTGATGCCAGCATTATCGTCGAGACCCAGTTCAAGGCATCTGATGCCATGATCATGAAAGCCCGGGCGTATTGCCTGCCAGTAACTCCCATACAAGCAGCTACCCATTGCTGAGGATGGAGAAACCGCTGGTATAGTCCATTGGTAATTAGTTGAAAAGGCATGCTTCAACGGGTGCGGGGCCTTCTGTACTGAAAAGGCCAAAGAAGGTTTTGGCGTCAAAGACGAAGGCCACTATAGCTCCTTCCAAGGAGATACTGAATGTGCCTTCTCCTGAAAATATAAACAGATTATTATCCATTCTAAAAAAAATGATCTTTCGTCTCTTATTGCATTTTTTATTTGCAGAGTGCAAAGAAGAAGAGGTCCAGATCTTCGAAGCAAGACCTAGATGAGTCTTTCGAGAAGGAAGTCGCCACCTCTCCGAAGTGTCTCTCCCTCCCATTGTGGAGTCTTAGGGTGAGGAGGACCAAGATGTCAACGTTCGGGTCCATATTCCCTCTTTTTTTAAATATGTGAAGGATGACTTCAGCGATCTACTGGAGTCATTGAATGCTGATCCACCTTCGATGAACGTCTTAGGTAATTTTGTTTATGCATGATTTATGTATTTTGATATCGGTAATGACCATTTTTCGTTTGCAGATAAGCATCATGCGTGACCCTCGCAGACTGTGAAGAAATTGGCTGCGGCTACTGATATAGCTGGTGAAGAAGTCGCTGCCCAGACTCATGAGAGGGAGGTTATAAAGGCTCCTCTCGAGGTTGAGACAGAGGAGGATTGGGATCACCTCCTCCGACTGATGTCCTAAATGACACTAATGGGGTTTTTGAGGAGGAGCCAATGACGGGTGGTGACATCCAGCCAAGGGTAGCTGAAGGGGTGGTCATTGCTAGGTCATCCCCTGGACATAATATGGAGGAACCTGCTTCGTTGTCGAGTCCTATGCCTGCCCTAGCGGTAGAGAGTGAGATAGAGGAACTGGCTCTATTGTTGAGTCCTACACCTGCTCTATCTACAGAAGGTAAAATGGAGAAGCTGACCCTGCTGCCAAGTCCAACCCCTACGCCAGTTACAGCGGGCCTTGACATTGGTGGGTCCTCCGGACCAAGTCTTCATCGAGGTAGGGGCTCTGTTATGGAAGTGTTTATTCCTGCCTTTATCTCCTAGGTAACTGTGACTAAGGCGACCCCTTCCGAGACGTTGGCCTCCATGAACCCTGGTCCTGAAGTTGTTGGCGGTCAGCCTAGGCCTATAGATGTTGAGATTTTGGTGGTAACTTGGTTATGGTTTTTCTAAAGGGAATCTAATCTCGATGCTTTGATGGCTAGAAGTTCGACTGGAATGGTGGCTGCTATTCCGTCGAGCCAAAAGGTCGTATTACTATCGAGTTCTATTGTCCGTCCAGCTCCCATGGAACTGTCATCGATGCCCCCATGACACCTCAAACATTAATCGAAGAGGACGACTATGTGAAATTCATAGTCGAGGTCTTTTACCAGATCTTGAAGAGGGGGTAGCTACTATTTTGGAGCAGGTTCAGACTTTTGCGGTGGACACGATGTCGACGCTTTCACAAGTTGCATCCATAAGATCTCTCGAGGGCTATAGGGCTATAGCAGAGATATTGGAGGCATCAGTTGGCAAGCTCGACTATCGTCTAATCGAACTCCAGAGTCTCTAATGGAATTATCTCTCCTCCGTGATAGAGGAGGAACAGAGTAAGCTGGTCACTGAAGTTGCTGAAGCTGAGTCAGCTTATACATCTAGCTGAACCACCATAGAACGTGACTTAGTCGAAGTTGGTGGCAAAGAGGTTAAACTTTTTGCGGCTATAATGACCTAAATCATTCTGCAAGAGATCTTGGGCGATCGCATGGCTGAAGTCGAGGAAAAGATCCACCTACTCGAGGAACAACGGGCCCATCTCGTAGTTAATTCTCGACAAGCGACAGCTAAGCAAGTCACACTTAGTCACGAAGTAGAAGAACTTACTCGATGCGTGTTCGAACTAACAAAGAAGAAGACAAAGCTCGACGCCAAGCATACAGACGTCATCGCTTTCAAGGACAAAGAGGTGAGGCATCGTGAGGCTGAATGCCTGCCTTCGGCGAATGTCCAGTCCATGGCAGAAGCTCCGAAATATCGTATCGACGAGCTGTATGCCAATGCTTGGTATTTTTTTTGCTTTTTATTGCATTTTGCTTTCTTTTATTCTGAAATATAGTCCTTTTTTTATGAGAAAAAAGAAAATAAAGAACTTTTGTTCGTTCATTCTTGTCACGAACTTGTATAAGATTTTGGGGACTTAGCATCTTCAAAACACCTTGGTTTTAGCTACAGATGGTAAATTGAGATGACAAGGGAAACATTGTTGGTCGGCATGTTTACTCAGAGTTAATGTGGACTTAGTAAACATGTTATAATAGAGTTTTCTTACACGGAGGTTATGCGAACATGGTAAGACTGAACTCTGTAGTGTAGAAGCATGAAAAAGAAGAGAAAAATGATCCATGCGGCCAAGGAGCCGCATGCGGCTCAGGAGTCCCATGCGGCTCAAATACATAGGCAGCTCGAGTGGACTCCATGCGGCCCGCAGAGGGAAGCCACGTGTCTTTTCAGAATAGCTGTACCCAGCGTCATTCAAACACAATTAATGCTCTCACGGCTGACAGTTGACAGCTGACAGCCCTGACGTAAAGTAGTCATGATGACTGACACAAGAGCACTATCTTCCTAGGGAACTGGAGAAAACCTTCGCAGCTTCGAGGCAAGTTTATGCTGCCAGACTAGACGAGTTCACGCGGCCAGTGTAGAGAAACCTATGCGGTTCAATCATGAAGGTCCCCCATGCGGCTCGGCCATGAAAATACCCATGCGACCCGGTCATGAAGACTTTCATGCGGCTCGACCATGAAGACCCCTATGCGGCTCGGTCATAAACATATTCATACGGCTAGGTCATGACAACCTTCACGCGGTTCGAGTATAGAGACTATTCATACGGCTCGGTCATGAAATCTTTCATGCGGCTCGGTCATGAAGACCTTCATGCGGCCCAAATATGAACGCTCCTCATGTGGCTCAACAATGATGACAGGACACGTGTCCTAAAGATAATCAAATTTTGGGTCAGATTCCAATAATTTGGGACACGTGGCAAGAGAATGAATTAAATTGATTCATTTAGATTTGAGGACATCAACAAATCATCATGATGGAGATTTATTACAATCAATATTAATTACTGACATGATATGGCATAATCCTCATTAAGGGCCCAGATCCTTCACGCTCAAGATTAATGGCCCAGATTGATCATTTACCAGGCTGTCGCCACTTAGAGAATGGGCAATCATTGTAAACCCTAATGATGCCCCTCACTATTATAAATACAAGGTGCCATTCCCTTGCAAAAAGGATGCTCTCCCCGAATAATCAGAGAGAAAAAAATACACAGAGATCAATCCAGAGAGAGAGAAGCCAGAAGAGCAATACGATGAGAGCAAGAAGAGCATTTCTTCGTCAACGCCAAGCATCTCGTCACATGAGCCAAGGCTACGTCCGATCGTCCAAGGAGTAAGGCAGAGCTGCCGTCGCTTTCCCGAGCCTCTACCGTCACCCCCCAGAATAAAAAATAAACAATTGTACTTAGATTGTTGTACCTAGGTTTTTGTTCCTAGGCTTTCTTTGTACAAGCGAGTTTGTAACGTGAAGTAAAAGTCCAGTCCTCCCATAAAACTGTTCTGCTCTTTTATATTTCATGGGAAACACGATGGCGACTCTGCTGGGGACAAACTTTTCTACGGCTGAGGAGTTGGTGACGCTGTCGGATGCAGCCAAGCTTGGCTCCACGCAACAGAAGATGGTCGTCCGTTTCGACCAACAGGCGTTTGAAGGAATGCTCTCCGACAAGAGCGCTAGCCTGGTCTAGAAGCAACCCCGCACGAAAAAGGCCCACAAGGAGTGGAGACCCCGATCATTCGCTCCTACTGAAGCTCTTGCAGAGATACCCTCTGTTGCTCAAGACGGCGGGAAAGACTCTCCTGCGGCCCCACTTCAGACCGTAGATAACTCTGTTGTCCCCAAGTCCGGCAGAAGAAAATACTATGATGCTGGACTTGCAGGGGCAAAGAGGAACTCTATGCGATCCGAGCCGAATAAGGGTGCTAGCCGCATGGAGAAAGCTCATGCGGCTACATCCGCCAGCCGTATGAAGAAAACTTATACGGCCACATATATCAGCCGCATAGCTTATGCGGCTACAGTTGCCAACCGCATAGATGAAACTTATGCGGTTACTGAAGTCAATCACTTGCAGAAAACCCATGCGGCCATAATTGTCAACCGCATGCGGCCAGCCTGCACGGTCGTGACTCCTAGTCGCACAAGAACAACTCATCCGACAGCTAAAGACAGCCGCATGCAGACAGCCTGTACGGTTTCCAATCCTAGCCGTATAGCATCTGTTCCACGCCTCTCTCGATCAGTCTTTGACCAACTCTCATGCGGTCCTGAACCTGATGGTTCTCTGGATGATAAGCCAGACTCTATACTATTCAACTTGGACTCTTCCTATTACGTACCCGCAAGTGCTAAAAGAAAGAAGTCTAGGGCAGCGCGGGCTCATCAAGCCCAGTCAGCTGCCCCCACCTCTGACAATCGGAGCGTCCTGCTGATTATCATATGGGCCTCTAATGGAAAGTTGTATAAAGCTACTCGTACCCTGCCCCCTGCGGCCAATGGACGGGATAGTCATCAAGCATCTCCCAATAACGAACGAAGGCAAGTACGAGCTACCTTCAAATCCGGGAGCAGGCGGGAGGCCTACACACTCGCGTACCCGGAATTCCCGAGCCAGCAAAGCAAGTGACTTGCGTGAGGCCATCCTCCACAAACGTAAGGAAAGAGAAGATGCATCGGGGTGCAAAGAGTCCTCCCACGGACGTCACTGCACCCAAGTCATCGTCAATTGCTGCTGCAATTGCACGATGATGCAAGTCTGTCTTTCAAAGACTGCAACAGCCATCTTCAGAAGACGAGGCCCTACCTGTCGTCTCCTACAACTCTGCTCGAAAAGTCCTCGCTGATGGAAGGAAGAAGAAGACAAATGTTCCCAGTCCAAAGATCTCAACCACTGCGACTAAAAAACTGTCGTCTAATCGGGTGCCCACCATTGGAGTTTTCCAAGGTACTCGCTCTAAGACGAAATCTGCTACAGTGGGAGATTCGTCGTCCATAATATAGGGGGTTGCTGGGGCTGGGGGTAGCACCCCTCCGAGCCTCCACAGCAATTCGATGTTCCAAGAAGACGAGCCAGGGATGACAACTCTCTCATTGGATATAGCAAATCTCGACGTCCCCGACGATATCCACAACTCCCAAGACGAGGCGAACTCGGAGACTGGGAATACTGTTCCTTCGGAGTCTGAATCAGAAGGGAACATACCCACATACCCCGATGACTTCTCACTACAGGGGTACGATTCGGAGGGTGCTTCCTCCACCGTTCCGTCTATCTCTCCTCATGTGAAGACGGTGTTCATGACAGACAGCAACCAAGGTGGTTCCAGTGATCGCCAGCGCATCGACAGTCTCGAAGCCATATTGCTTGCTTTGGTCAAGTCTATAGACGAGATTAAAGCGGCCCTTCCAACTCTTCAAGGAGGGACGCCTGGTCAAACAAGTGTAGGTCCCGCGGTCAATGCCGACTCGAATTCGGCGGCACCAAACCTGGGCAACAATCCTCCAAAAACAACGGCCCCCACCGTCGTGGACGAAGCACGCGAAGCGAGAAGAGAGGTCCAGGAGCTCCGAGCCATGTTCTACGCTCGAGAAAACTCTCAAGACCTCAGAATACGGCAACCATACCCTGCTGAATGGAGGGATGTTCCATTCCCACCAAGATATAAGTCGTTCAATATCAATCCTTATGATGGCAAGACCTCAGCAAATCGGTACATCACTTACTTCGAGGTCACCACAGACCATCTGCCCCGTGACGATGCCATTCTCACACGATTATTCATCGGGGCATTAGAAGGAGTCGCCTTCAACTGGTATCGCAACCTGCCGGACAACTGCATCCACTCCTTCGCCGGCTTCAAGCGCATGTTCTTGGAGAGATTCTACGAAGTAGGACAGGACATCACCATGTCCACCCTCATGGACGTCGTCCAAGGGGAGAAAGAGCTGACAAGGAACTACATCGAGCGGTTCCGCAAAATTGCCATGAAGTTGCCCTCTGGAAATCCAGATTCCTCCTTGATTGAAATTTGCCAAAAGAGACTCCTCCCAACAATCAGTCTCTGGATGGGCGAAAGTCAATTCAAGGACTGGAAGACGTTCATCATTAGCGCCACAAGCGCCGAACAACGACTGAAGAAGGCTCGCCAACTGGAATTGTACATCTCGGACGGAAAGAACAAGGGCAAGCGTCCCAATAACGATAATGGGGGTAGCCCCTCCAACAATCGGGACAGCATGGGTAAGCAGGCTATGGTGGCCGACACAGCATAGAAACCTGAGCTAAAGCTAGCAGACAAATAATGGCCGCAAATCACGTACTCCTTCGAAGACGGTCACGTCAAGCCTATCTTGGACATGCTCATACAAGGGGACAGAATTCAGCTTCCTCCACCAAGACGGGAATCGCGGCCGGCAGAGATGGAGAACCCAAAGTACTGCCATTATCATCGCTACGTCCACCATGCTACACATGACTGCTACCAGCTAAAATGGTACATCCAAAATCTTATCGATTCGAACGCTCTCGCTATCGATTTCGAAGAGGTAACCGTGGCACCCAATATGGTATCCGTACAATTCGACAGCTTCCCTCCGACGGAAACTCAAGACGGGGTGGTCCCCATCCCTCTGGCGACAATAGAGATTTCTAATCTTCCACCTCCCCGAGATCAGGCTGCTAGTCTAGTACCCCTCACCACATCACGATGGGAGGTCATGTGGATCCATCCAGACTTGGTATCACAAGTGACTCGGCCTACACCATCTTCCACCTACAAGAAGAAAAGTAGAAAAGTCAGGACCTGCCACACAATCTCGGCAGACATCGAGGAAGCTACAGCCGTCGTCACGCGGTCTGGGGCACAATCCCAACCTGGGGCTGACAATCCAGCTGAAGATCATCAACCCACTACAACTGATGCTCCGGGACCGGCTCAGCCTCTGACGACCGATAAGCCTAGGCCGAGGGAGACTCGCTTCGCCAAATCCCTCTGAAAAGAGACAGCCCAAGGGCTGGAGAGGCCCTACAACTTCGACATCTTGGCACAATTGGCCAACATACCGGCCAAGTTGTCATTATACGAGCTCCTGAGACTCTCCAAGGATGTTCGTACGGCTTTGAGCGATGCACTCCAAAATGCCGACGCATACCTGGCTCAAGTTAACCTCACGGAAGAAAACCAGCCTGCAGATCTCCAAGACAGCGCTTGCACGGAAGCAATGCCCAACATCGTCTTCACTCCGCAGGACATCCTCATCAAAACTAATCTGTACGATCGCCCACTATACTACACTGGATACATCGGTGACGTACAGGTGGATCGGATGCACATTGATCCTGGCTCTTCCATAAGCATGATCCCGAAGGGTCTGCTATGTCATCTCCGCATCCTAATGCACCGCCTGACACCTACGAGCACCGCCATCAGCGGTTTCAATTCGGACAGGAGCTACCCTATTGGAAAGATTCGTCTGAAGGGTCAAATTGGCGACCTCCAATCCGAAGTCACCTGCTACGTCATAGATGCAGACACTTCTTACAACATCCTCTTGGGGCGCCCGTGGATACACGATTATATGATCGTGCCTTCCACGCTGCACCAATGCTTCAAATATGTCGACAAATACGGCTTCGTAAGGATGGAATTTGCTGATATCGATCCCTTCAAAGGGGTCAAATCTTACTACTCAGACTCCTGCCTGTACGAAAAATCGAAGAAGCATCTTGGTGAAGGAGATGTACAAGCTAGTACCGAGATAGCCACAGGATCAGAAGAGCCTCTGACGATCCACCTCCAAGCTCGCAAACCAGGCAGGTCTGCACCCCTTACCACCACTCTGCATAAGGATGCAATCAGCCTCTCGGCACAAGAAGAGCAGATAATAATCCAGCTGCCAAGGTCTGGCTAAGTGCCAAGATCTACAACGGGGCCACTAACAATCAGACTGCCGAGAGTCGGTCAGCCCCAAACAGAGAAGCTCAATCCCTCCGACATGCCACTGACGATACGCCTTCCCAAGAAGGGTCGTCACCCCGATGTAAGGTCTGACACTTCTAGCGAACCAGCCACTCCTCGCCTCACATCAAGTACCAAACTGGGGTCGCTAGTCTGCCAACAACACCACGCTCAGCACCATCAGCTGAACCGCTGACGATCAAGCTTCCCAGGTCGTCCTCTCAGTCTTCATTCACACAGGGGATAGCCGAAGAGGAGCCGGAGCAAGCCAAGTATGTGGCTGCCCACACTGATGTTCCCTCCGTAGATGATGTAATCCCCCTGGAAAAGATACCTTACTTCATTAATAAAGGGCTATCTTTGAACTACCTCGAGCTTAATAAGCTTCGTACAATGTACGCTATGGAACACGGTATAGGCACTCACCTACACACACAGTTGACAAATGCCTACACCACAATCCGACTTACTCCAGTAGAAGATGCTTACCGAATAATCGAGGGAGGGGACCATTCAATCATCTTCGGCCGGAAGGACGATTCGTATCCCTTCACCATAGAAGAAATTGACCCTAGATCGGATGCCGGAAGACTACCTCTGTATCTTTGTAGCCCCTAATCTAAATACCTCACACAGAAACAGGGGTATGATCTGAAAACGACATCGGGTTTGAACTACGGTAGTGGACAATAATTACCTTTGAAGCCCCCGGTCCCGGCTGGCAAACCACGGGACTACTATAGCAAGACTCGATGTGGATTAGGGTATGTGCACCCACGACGACCCCTGAAAGTTCAGATAAAGAATGTGACTGGCATTCACATTCGACCGGGTCACCAATTTCTGACTCGGATACCAGCATCGGAGACGTATTTAGATAAGTCCTGTCAGTCAATATGGCATTCGCCGACGCTTATGAAGAAGATGAAGACATTCCAAAAATCCTCGAGCTAGAGCCGTAGGCCAAACAGCTAGATGAACAATAGGAAAAACATTTCGAGCAAAGAGAACCTCCCACCGAGGATGAGGTCATACAAGTTAATCTTGGCGATGAAGCCTCCCCGAAACCGATCTTCATCAGCCAGAGTCTGACAGATGAAGAGCGAGAGTCGCTGCTCCAACTCGTCAAGGAGTATATCGACGTGTTCGCCTGGAGCGATGAAGATATGCTAGGATTGGACCCCGAGATCGCACTCCACAAACTCAATATTCGTCCGGATACAAAACCTGTAAAGCAAAAGCAACAACGGTTTTGTCCCGATGTCATGAATGCTATTGAAGCCGAAGTCAACAAACTGATAGCCAGCGGCCTCATTCACGAAGAACAGCATCCAGAATGGGTAGCCAATATCGTACCAGTTCTCAAGAAAAATGGGAAGATCCGAATATGTATTGACTTCCAGAATCTGAATGAGGCATGCCTTAAATATGAATTCCCTCTCCCTATCACGTATATCATGATCGACAACACCTGCGGCTTCGAACGTATGTCCTTCATGGATGGCTTCTCAGGATACAACCAGATCAAGATGTTCTCTGACGACGAGAAGCACACATCATTCCGAACACCAATTGGTACTTATTGCTACACCGTTATGCCTTTCGGTTTAAGGAATGCTGGCGCCACTTACCAGGAAGCTATGAGCGTCATCTTTAGAGACCACTTGCACAAGATAGTAGAGTGCTACGTCGACGACATCGCCGTCAAAATCCGTTCGAAGGAAGATTATCTGCAAGATCTCAGGACAGTGTTCGACCTAATGCGAGCACACAACTTAAAGATTAACCCTACGAAATCATTCTTGGGAGTCTCCAGCGAGAAATTCTTGGGTTTCGTCATTACTTCTCAGGGCATTCACATCGACCCCGAGAAAATAAAGGCAATCATAGAGATGGGTCCCCCGAGAAATCTCTGCGAACTCCGAGGCCTCCAAGGCAGGCTAGCTTACATCATGAGATTCATTTCTAATCTCTTCGGATGATGTCAACCATTTACCCATCTCATGAAGAAGGGAGTCTCTTTTGTATGGGATGAGGAATGCCAGCGCATTTTCGACAGCATCAAAGAATATTTGTCGAACCTCCAAGTCCTGGTAGCTCCTGTTGTCGGAAAGCCATTCCTGCTCTATGTGCGAGCAATAGAACATTCTCTTGGTGCTCTGTTGGCACAGAACAATGATGCAGGCCACGAACAAGCTATATACTACCTCAGTCGAAAGATGATTGGGCCAGAATACCAGTACACGGCCGTAGAGAAGGAATGCCTTGCTCTCGTGTTCGCAATCCAGAAGACGCGACACTACGTCACGGGACAAACCATCAATGTGATATCGCGGATCAACCCCCTCAGGGTCCTTATGACCAAACCTGGGGCACTCAGCTCTCGCCTTGCTACCTAGGCGATATTACTATCACCATACCACATGATCTTCGTCCCACAAAAGGCTATCAAAGGCCAGGCTCTGGCAGACTTTCTAGCAGTCCATCCAAGTTCGGAGACGACTAGGGTATATGAAGAAATACCGGACGAGGTCACCAGTTCAAATGCAGTCTCCCATGATGCCATCTGGCGAACGTTCTTCGACGGCAGTTCAAGAACTGGACCCAAAGGCAACATCGTCGCTGGAGTTGGAGTGGTGCTGATTTCTCCCTCAGGCTTGGTGATCAATCGGGCCTACTCACTCATAGAGCCCTGTTCAAATAATATGGCCGAGTACAATGCCTTGGTCATTGGCCAGCGGCTTACGAAGAACTGGGGGTAGAGTATCTCGAAGCATACGGCGACTCGCAGTTAATCGTCAATCAAATTCGGGGGTCGTACGAGGTCCGCCACGAAGACATGATCCCGTATCATCAAATAGCAATCGACATCATCTCGTCTCTGGAAGGATTCTTCATAGAACATGTTCCTAGACTCCAGAACATTGAGGCTGATGCACTAGCTGGTTTGGCCGCTTCCCTAGCTGTGCCAAATTACGCTCATCATCAGGTCGACATAATAGGCCGTGAACTGGTCTGTCCTAAGGATAACGTTCGATGCATTGAAAGCTACTCTGCCTTTTTGGTCGACGAAGCACCAGACTAGAGACAGCCGTTCATCGACTTCGTAGTATACGACATCCTGCCAGAGAATTCGAAGGAAGCTACTTCTATCAAAAGACGTTCTCTCAGATTTTTCTATGATATGAAGACGAAAATACTGTATCACCGATCCTATGATGGTTTACTGCTTCGGTGTCTATCAAATACAGAAGCCAAGGAAGCTGTACGCGAAGCCCATGATGGTGTCTGCGGAGCCCATTAACCTGACCCGAAACTGTAAGACCACCTTCGCCGAATGGGCTATTACTGGCCCACGATGGTTGCAGACGCGATAGATTATGCACGAAAGTGCAAAGCCTGCCAAATCTACGCCGACTTTATCCACCAGCCATCTGAATTCCTACATCCGACTGTGGCCTCCAGGCCATTCGAAGCATGGTGTATGGACATCGTCGGCCTAATCACCCCGCCTTCGTCCAGAGGATACCGATTCATAATCGCAATCACCGATTACTTCTCCAAATGGGCGGAAGCCATCCCATTGGCAGAGGTGAAAACTTCAAACGTGATCAGCTTCCTTAAGCATCATGTCATCTACCGCTTTGGACTGCCCCGAAGGATCATTTACGACAATGGGCCACAGTTCGCAAGCCACGCATTTTATCGGTTCTGTGACAAGCACCGAATTCAAAACATTGCTTCGACACCCTATAACCCAGCAGCCAACGGGTTAGCTGAAGCATTCAATAAAACCATAATCAAGCTACTCAAGAAATTTGTGTCCTCTAACAAGCGTGACTGGAACAAGAAGCTCGGCGAATGCTTATGGGCGTATCGCACCACAGTTCGAACAGCCACCGGGAATACACCATTTTTCCTGGTGTACGGGAGTGAGGCAGTCCTCCCATTAGAGACTCAGATCCCCTCACTCCGTGTCGCCCTCACACATCAGTTGACGACAGAGAAAAACCACCATCGCCGACTACAGGAATTGGAGGCCCTAGACGAAAAATGCTTGTTAGCTCAACAGCAAATCGAACTATATCAGGCCAGAATCTCCGGGGCTTTCAACAAGAAGGTCAAGGTCAGAACATTCCAAGTAGGCGATCTCATTCTGGCAGTTCGGAGGCCGATGGTTATGACGCATAAAATTGCCGGTAAATTCCAACCAAAATAGGAAGGCCCGTTCATCATCGAAGCTGTATTCTCCAACGGCGCCTACTGCCTCGCAAAGCAAAATGGAGACTCGCTCATGTTGCCCATCAACGGCAAGTTCCTGAAGAAGTATTATGTCTGAAACAAAATCCTTGAGACATCTCAGAGTGTCGAGTTATGTACCTCCCTGTACCACTGAACTTACATTCTGGTTCCACACATAGAGTCATGTACCCGCTGGTACCTCTTAACTTATTCCTATATGTTCCACACATAGAGTCATGTACCCGCTGGTACCTCTGAATTCATTCCCGTATTTTGCAATCATACGAGTAATGTACCTGCTGGTACCTCTGAACTCATTCCCATATTTTCCAATCATACGAGTCATGTACCCACTGGTACCTCTGAACTCATTCCTATATTTTCTAATCATACGAGTCATGTACCTGCTGGTAACTCTGAACTCATACTCACATTTTCTAGATCAACGAGTCATGTACCCGCTGGTACCGCTGAACTCGTACCCACAAAATTTCAGATTGCCGAAGTTATGTACCCGCTGGTACCGCTGAACTCACCTGATCTACTGCCCGCATTCTCAATGCACAAAAAGGGTAACAGATCCACAAAATTCCTGTACAACCATGCCGATGTTACCTCTGAGTTATTCCACTTCCACCAAAAACAAACCGCCCCCTCTTATAGAATTTCTACGTCCTCCTACATCCGAGTCGTTCTATGTATCCTTCATTGAGCCCACTCCTGCCATGTCCCCGTGACCTCTGAGTGGGAAGGCTCCGTCGAAGAAACCATTCATGCTTGCCATGTCCTTACACCTCTGAGTAAGTATGATGGTTACCCATCGACCTATTATTCGTACCCACGATCGGAGTACACCAAGGATAGTAGGTCCACAAATATCCTCCGTTAAATCCACTCCTGCCATGTCCTCACTACCTCTGAGCAGGAAGATCCTATGGTAAAGAAATCCCCATACTTGCCATGTCCTCACTACCTCTGAGTAAGTTTGATGGTCCTCCCTTGACTTATTATCTGTACCCATGATCTGAGTACGCCCAAAGATAATAGGCCCACAAACGTCTTCCGATGACCACAAATGTCCTCAGTCGACCACAGATGCTTTACTGGGTCTCCAGTGCATGCCCATCCCTTCCCTATCATGCCTAGGAGCCTAGTTGCTTCCTGGCATTCTCTCGAATACCAAAAACTTCTATACCTGTCTTATCGCGAAGTTGTTCTAGGTATTCCTCTCCCAAACTTGTTACTCGTACCTAAAACCAAGGTACGCCCAGGGTAATAGGTCCATAAATAGTCTCCCAGCAGGTCCAATTCCATAAACACCACGAGTACAAGAAAGAGAAGATGAGTTGAAACATGCTCATTTATTTAAAATTCAAAGTGTTACATCATTTGGGATCACATCCCTTACAAAATAAAAACAAAAAAAAAACAACAAAAGAAAATAGAAAACTGATCACTGCTCCGGGGCACATAATGCCGTGAGACGGTCCATCAGCAAGGTAACCGACCGCTCAAACCTCTGTTTAGCTCGACGCTCCACCTCTTGGGTCAGCACCGCCGCGTCCTCCAGATGAGCATGAGCTTGCCAGTTGTCTTCGAATTTCTTGAAAGCCCGTTCCAGGTTAATAGAATATCGGGAAACCTTCTCGGCCTTCCAAACGATTGACTCCTGTTCCGTATGAGCAGCCTTCAGCTCCGACTCTAGGAAGGCCAATTCCTTCTGAAGTGCGAGAATTCGCTCCATCGTGTCAGCTATTCCACGAGAAGCAGTCTCTTCTCGAGCCCTACAAGCTTGACTTCGATGACCCAGCCTGTCATACGAAGCGGAAAGCTCGTCAAGGTCCCCCTTCACAACTGGCCCGGCAGTGTCTCGAGCGAGCTTTATCCTATCCCAAGCGGCAATAAGGAAGCCCCGCTCCCGTTCAATCGCAGCAGGCAAGTCAGCCTGCCGTAACACCAGCAATCGGGTCACGAGCTGATCAGCCTCTGCCAACTTGGGCTCCAGGATCGCAGCCAACCCCACCCCGCCAGGAAGAGTCTTCAAAGTTTTGATCTGGCCCCGAGTGCACCGCAGGGACAGAGCAAAAGGGATCCTACGTTCTACGGCAGCATCTACGCCCCTCTTTAAATGGCGATAGAAGCTGTCGACCACATCCTGAGATACCTCATCCAGAGCCTTCGAAGAAGCCGGCGTCAACGGGAGTGTAGCTCGCAACACTGAAGAAGACGTAACAGAATCTGCCACTCCTGCCACAAGGAAAACAAACTCCGTGCGGAAGGACGTATGAACAGCGGCCAACTCCTCTTCAGCAGCCCGCAGAACTTGAATGCTCGGCAGGGCCGAGAAGTCAATCTTCGAAGCCCTATAAGCAGCAAAGGATGAGGCGGAGACCATCGCTCCCGGAACAAGCTCCACTCCCGTTAGCCCAGAGCTAGCGGGAGGCCCCTCGACATGAGTCGGTGAAGGAGAGAAAATGCTCCTTTCCCCCAGATCGCAGCAGGCCGAGCCTTCCCCAAGAACATTCGCTGTGGGAAGTAAAGGGTCAGGACCTGTAGGGCCAAGACAACCATGAATCGATTTGACTTGGAGGATATGTTGATAGAGCAAATAAGCCCCATCACTAGTCAATATTTGGCTTATCTTACCTGCAGAAGAGTGTGGAGGCTGAGGTTCGCCTACAGCCACCGCAACCTCTGCACCAGCAGCCTCCGAGTCAAATATAATAGACTCCTCCGCCCTGGCACCCTCGAGAGGGGATGCGACGAGATCGACGTCGCCTTGCTGAAATTCAGCAATCTCGGAGATGCCCGAGGAAACCTTCGTCACCCCGGACCGAGGCCTCAGCAACTTGGGAGTCCTCAACCGCCGCAGAGAGAGCCCCTACAGAAAGGACCGCGGCACACATGCCACCAATCAAAGCAGCAAGGGCCGTATCAACTCCAGGGGCAGTAGACGGTTCATGAGAACCCGGTTCGTCAGACGCCTACAAAGAAAAAATGATTAGGTCATATCTCCAAGAAAAAAAAACTACAACAAGGAGATAGCTCCAACATAGTCTTACCTCCGGAACATTGTCAGCATCCTCACCCCTCTCCGTAATAAGTAGCCTACGAGGTCTGACCGCAGCTCTCTTTACGGAAAAGGCAACTCCTCCGTCAGTAGACTCATGCCTGCCTCGCTTACACAAGGTACCAGGCACGGCAGGCGGTGGTTCTACCCTCACCACCTCTGATAAAGGTGGCAATTGATCTACCACCTCATCTAATACGACCGACGGTTGATCCGTCATCATCTCGTCTACCATGATGGACGACTGATATGCCGTTGCTCCGCCACCGGAAGAAAGAGAGAGTCCTCATCGTCCCGTTCGTTGCTTCCCTCAATTGTGTCAAAGGACTCGGAATCGGGCACGGGAACCCTATTCACCCCTTTCTTTTTTGCCTTCGACAATATAGCCCTCTCCGCCAAACGAGTGCCCACGATGAAGCTAGTCCTCGGGTCAAAATCAACAGGAGGCTGGTTTGCCGTAACATGGTATAAGGCTGCCATATGCAAGATTTCCTCCAGCACGTTTGCTGCAGGAACTGAGAAACTAGTTCGAGTATGACAAGTGTCATAGTAGCTCCATGCCCTAATACCATCAAGGATGCTACCCTCAAATCCCAGGCATAAACTGGGACGCCTAAGGAATAGTTGACTGTACCTAAATTGACGGGCAAACCTACTGGGCAAGTAGGGCTCCTGGTACACAGTGTTGCGGTTGCGATAAACTAAATACGCGGGCGAATGTTACGCAACCAGAAATGCATCTTCTCAGGCAAGAAATGAGAAGATCCAACGCCATCAACATGGACATTCCTCACTTCCTGGTCGGTAAAACGGGGAACGGACACGAAGAAATCATATCCGTCCACCCTCGCCAGCATCCTCCGATACGTCGGCATGGTACTATATTCCTAAGGCTGATGGCGATACCTGAAAAGATAAGCATCGTCGTCCGTAATGCCGTCTTCCGTCCCAGGCCTCATCAAAGACCGATAATGCAACAACAACCACCCCAGCAGGTAATGATAAGGCAGCTCTATACATTCAAAGTCCATCACCACGTCACGAGCGATGACCTTGGACGAGAAGGTGCAGAGACCATGATGAATGCTGCACACCATAGCAGGAAGAAGAGCCAGCCTGACCCCAAAGGCCAACTTCACGGCGGGAAGAATAAAGTGACGGCTGATCCTCTCAATGGAACCTGCCCCTCCTGAGACTACATAATTTCGCAGCCACACCATTAAAAAACTGCCAAGAGTGCCTTCTCTGACAGCCGCCGAGTACCATAATAAAAATAGCTGAAAGAGTCAATCTGGCACCCAAACTTGTCACCCTTAGACTTCGACCTCCAAGCAGTCGACACCAAGCCTTCTACTTTCCTAGGAGTTTGACGATCTTGGGAAGTAACTCGGCCAACAGCACTAAATTTAAAAAGATAGGAGACCCAAGAGTTGGTATGGGGAGTGTCACCTTCCGAGCTATCATTTTTCTTGATAGCCGTTTGATGACAGGTACTATGGTGACATAACAGTTCTTGGTACACAGCAACGAAGCCTGGGAATCGTCGATCTAGATCCTGGAACTCCTCGTTCGTTGGAGTCTACGCCTCGAAGGGCTCGTCTCCCCAGGAAAGCTTGGAGACAACATACATCTCATGGAGAGCGAGCCCCAACTCCCCTACAGGTGTGAAGAAAGTCTATGTCCGATGGTTATACATCTCCAGAAGGGCCATGAACAACGGCTTATTAATGGGCAATCCGTGGCTGGTACCCCGGATAGTATCATAAAATTGACTTCTCGCAAAAATGCCTCGTAGTTCCGTAGAATCCATAAGGTCAGGTTAGCCCACGAGGGAATGGGGTGTAACCAGCCCAGCAGTGCCAATCTGCCAACAGGATAGGACCCTTTTCGAGCAAGCTGGCTCAGGAAGGTATCAGCCTGAGAAAATGAGAAGTTAGGACTGGGTGTGTTGATGAAGGTACCCGGAGCTAACCCCATCACAGATCGACTGGCCGGATCCTTGATCGCACGTACTGACCCAGTAGTTTTATTGTAACGAATGTTATCCACAAACATCTCCGGTCTAGTTGGAGTGAGGGGGTCTGTCATCTGCCTGTCCAACAAGATTATGTTGAACCACGCAAGAGGAAAATGATGCTTCATAATGGGGATATGAATCGACATCCCGTCCAGATTAAAATCCCAACTCTCGGAAATATCCAGCACTCGGGAGTTTTTTATGATCAATGCATCCCCAAAGAGGAAGATCGGCCTCAGATACTTCCCATTTAGCTTTCCGGAGCTCATCACGTCACTAAGGAATTGGAAAGATTGAACCCTGGTAACATTCAGCCGCTCCAAAGGCTCATTAACAAGGAGCTGCTCTGACACTTGACGAACTAAATTGTCCCATCGCACATCCATGGCAAGTTGATTCGAGCCCACTAGGAGTTCCCCCGCAGGATTTACTAGCAGATTCACTGAAGAGAGACGAAAAGAAATAAGATTAGAAGATAGTCAAGACAAAAAGCATTTGAAAGATCATGTAAGTCTATGCAGCTCGGGTCGTCACAGCCTCATGCGGCTCAGAACCAGATGAGTCCATGCGGTTCGGTTCATCATAGCCTTATGCGGCTCCGAGTCAGACGAGCCCATACAAATCAAGTTCAGATGAGCTTATGAAGCCTCTGCGGTTTGGGTTCAGAAGGGCCTATGCGTTTCAAGGTTCATATGGACTCAACAGACTAACCTAGGCGCTGATGCGGCTCGGATTCAAGTGAGACTATGCGGTTCAAAGTCCACACGAACTCATGCGGCCCTGAACAGATAGACTGATGCGGCTACAAGCAGATGAGCTTATGCGGTTCAAAAGTGAACTACGCTCGTGCGACCCAAACCGAAAATATATATGCGGTTCAGATCGAGTATAACAAGCCCATGTGGCACCTTGGGCGAAGTGCTTATGCGGTCATATCGACGAACCTTGTACATGCGGCTTGTGCATAAATTATGCAGCAGAGCCATGGCAGTTAGGGTTCTAAGGCAACACCCTTACAAGCAATAGGTGGATGAACATCGGGATGAACAGAGTGAACAGCGGCCGGCGGAGGAGTGGCCACGTTCGTCGCCACAGTCGCCGCAGAAGTGACCGCCTTGCCCTTCGCAGCCTTCGACGCAGCAACCTTCTTGGGAGCCATAGGTGCTTAGGAGAAAAAAGAGTTAGAACAGCAAAAGATCGAAGAGAGCAAAGAAGATTTTCCAGAATAAAAGGGTTCCTATTTATAGACAAAGAAGGAACGTCTCGATCTGCGTGCAAAATGATGACCGACTCTTTGGTCATCGAGGCAAAACATTTGAATAATAGCCTGACTCTTGGGATCCTGGCCCAAAAAGCGGCTCTTAAAATCTGACAGCAAATCAAGAGCATTAAATGCAGAAGATTTACAAAAGATTTGCACACGTGGCAGGAAGACGTGGCAAGAAGCTGATGCGACCAAAATAGTTCATGCGGCTCAGAGAGTCATGCGGTTGAGGTAAACATGCAGCTTGACAAATCCATACGGCTAGGACAGAATACATCCAAGCGGCTCTGGCATAATCATGCTTCTTATTCAAAGTATTTCAATTTTGCAAATTGAAAACTTTGAAGGGGGTCTTGTAGAAGCATAAAAAAGAAGGGAAAAATGATCCATGCGGCCAAGGAGCCGCATGCGGCTAAGGAGTCCCATGCGGCTCAAACACATCGGCAGCTCGAGTGGACTCCATGCGGCCCAAAGAGGGAAGCCACGTGTCTTTTTATAACAGCTGTACCCAGCGTTATTCAAACACAATTAATGCTCTGACAGCTGACAGCTGACAGCCCTGACATAAAGTAGTCATGATGACTGACACAAGAGCACTATCTTCCTAGGGAACTAGAGAAAACCTTCATAGCTTTGAGGCAAGTTTATGCGGCCAGACTAGACGAGTTCACACGGCCAGTATAGAGAAACCTATGCGGTTCAATCGTGAAGGTCCCCCATGCAGCTCGGCCATGAAGAACCCCATGCGGCCCGGTCATGAAGACTCTCATGCGGCTCGGCCATGAAGACCCGCATGCAGCTCGGTCATGAACATATTTATGCGGCTCGGTTATGACAACCTTCATACGGTTCGAGTATAGAGACTATTCATACGGCTCGGTCATGAAATCTTTCATGCGGCTCGGTCATGACGACCTTCATGCGGCCCAAATATAAAATCTCCTCATGTGGCTCAACAATAATGACAGGACACGTGTCCTAAAGATAATCAAATTTTGGGTCAGATCCCAATAATTTGGGACACGTGGCAAGAGAATGAATTAAATTGATTCATTTAGATTTGAGGACATCAACAAATCATCATGATAGGGATTTATTGCAATCAACATTAATTACTGACATGATATGGCATAATCCTCATTAAGGGCCCAGATCCTTCACGCTCAAGATTAATGGCCAAGATTGATCATTTATCAGGCCGCCGCCACTTAGAGAATGGCCAATCATTGCAAACTCTAATGATGCCCCTTACTATTATAAATAGCAAGGTGCCATTCCCTTGAAAAAAGGACGCCCTCCCGAATAATCAGAGAGAAAAAAATAGACAAAGATCAATCCAGAGAGAGAGAAGCAAGAAGAGCAATACGAGGAGAGCAAGAAGAGCATTTCTTCGTCAACGCCAAGCATCTCGTCACAGGAGCCAAGGCTACATCCGATCGTCCAAGGAGTAAGGCAGAGCTGCCGTTGCTTTCCTGAGCCTCTACCGTCACCCCCCAGAATCAAAAATAAACAATAGTACTTAGATTTCTCTACCTAGGTTTTCGTCCCTCGGCTTTTTTTGTACAAGCGAGTTTGTAACGTGAAGTAAAAGTCCCGTCCTCCCATAAAACTGTTCTGCTCTTTTATATTTTATGGCAAACATGTAGGGACACAGGGAACAACTCAGAGGTAATAAGGACGTGGATGTTCTATGTGGATGATAATGTTTACTCAGAGGTGATGTGGATGTGTAAACTTTCTTTTAGAGTTATCTTACTTATAGGTAGTATAGGACTCCATGGGGATATAGAAAATAGCTCAGATGTAGTATAGACTTGGATATTTTCAACTAGAGAAATGATGAAGGAATATTCGCCTAAGAGCAGCTAGGCTCTAGATACATATGATAATCGAGAAGGGTGAACCCGGTTGATAGATTTGTAGGTACTTGATGGATGTGAAAATATATGTTAATAGGGTTCAAACATAGTATTTCTTTAGGAGCTTTCCATTGATCGTCATCATGACAAGTTGCCAATAGGTTTTGAGAGTCGGTAGGCGCCTTTAGAGTGTACCGTCTCTACGATGAAGGATCTTCCCATTTAGGTTTAAACTTTTCGGCTATTTTATGAGTCATCACCATTGGCCTTCTGACTAACAGGACAAGGTCACCCACTTTGAATGTTCTTTGTTTAACCTTCTTAATGAAGGCTTTAAAAATACGAGTTTGATAGAGCAAGATGCGCTGTTAGCCAGGAGACATTTTTCATCGAGTGCCTATAACTCTTGTAGTCGGCGACGTTGATTATCTCCATCCGTTAGCTAGTTCGTATGGCCACTCGTAGTAAGAGAATCTAGATTTTGTGAGGAAGAACTGCTTTGCTCCCATACACCAAAGAAAATAGGGTATTACCCATCGGAGTTCGTATCGTCGTGCGATAAGCCTAGAGGCATTCGTCTAACTTCTCATCCTAGTCGCGTTAATTAGATGACACAACTTTCTTAAAGAATTTGACGATTATTTTGTTGAAGGCTTCGGTCAATCCTTTTGTCGCCAGATTGTAAGCAACTGATGCCATGTTTTGGATGCGATTTTTATCATAGAATCTATTGAATACATGGCATATAAATTGTGGACCGTTATCGTTGATGATCCTTCGGGATACCCCAAAATGGTAGATGACATGATGCTTGATGAAGCTGATCACTTTTAAGCTTTTTACCTCTGACAGAGGTACTGCTTTTACCCACTTAGAGAAGTAGCCGGTAATTGCTAAGATGAAGCAATGCCTTCTGGATGACAGGGAGTGATTGGCCCGACTATGTCCATACCCCAGGCTTCAAATGGCCACGAAGTGACCGTAGGGTGTAGGAACTCCGAAGGTCGATGAATGAAATCAGCGTGCAACTGGCACCCTCGACATTTTTTGGCATATTCGACGACGTCTGCTATCATGGTGGGCTAGTAATAACCCATGCATCGGAGTTGATCTTGTAGCTTAGGACAGGGTTGATGAGCTCTGTAGGTACCATTATGGGCCTCTTGGAAAGCTTCGATCGCCTTCTTATTTGATAAACATCAGAGGAGAAGTCTGTCGTATGAATGGCGATATGACATTTTAGTGGCCGTGTCATAGTAGAATTGAAGAGAGCATTTATTGATAGACACGACTTCCTTTGGGTCATATGGAAGGATTCAGTAGACTGCATAGTCGATAAATGAGAATTTCTAGACCCTTACATTGACAACGACGTCTGCTGGCATAGTATGGTTTAGAGACGTGCATAAATTATTTTTGGGACATACCAGTTCTTAGCTGATCACCGTGATAAAAATGTTGAGTCCCGATAGGGGATGCTAGGGAGGCATCTAGGCCAGATAAAGCATTAGCCTCTAGTTTTTGTCGCTGAGGCACATGTTCTATGAAGAACCTAGTGAAGGTAGAGATGATATCGAGGGCTGCTTTGTGGTAAAAAAGTAGGTCTTCGTGGCGGACCTCGTACTATCCTCGAACCTGGTTGATAAAGAGTTTAGAATCACCATAGGACTCAAGGTATTTAACCCCCAGTTGTCTTCCTAACTAGAGCATGATAATAAGGGCAGTGTATTCTGCCACGTTGTTGGAGCATAGCTCTACGAGGGAATAGACACGTTGGATGACCAAGTTGTTTGGAGAAACAAAGACCGCACCCACTTTCACATAATCTGACCCTTAGGGCCTGTTCTTGAGGCATTATCAAAGGACATCCGCCGTACAGATTTTTCTTCAGCATTATTAGAACCCAAAATCTCGTCTGGAATGTCCTCGTAGACTTTGGACATTTCTGGTATTGGGTGTGCAACTAAGAAGTCGTCAAGCGCTTGTCTCTTAACGGCTTTTTGTGGAACAAATACCATATCGTATGGTGATAGTAGTATTGCCCATGTAGCTAATCTAGAGTTTAGCTTTCCTAGCATCGTAATGAGAACCATGAGTGGATTGACTCGAAAGATAACATAGATCGTCTAACCCATCACATAGTGGCGAGTCTTTTGTATCGCGAATAACAAACCTAGACACTCATTCTCGATGGGGTTGTACCGGTGTTCGACCACAATCATCGTCCTGCTTAGGTAGTAAATGGCCTATTTGTAACCTGTATTGCTATTCTGAGCTAGCAAGGTACTGAGAGAATGATCTATTATGCGAACATAGGGCATGAAATGTTTAGCTACCACTGGTGTTACCAGAACAAGGGATTTTGTGAGTTAAGCTTTGATGTCGTTGAATGCCTTTTGATACTCTTTAGCCCAGATGTATGAAACTCCTTTCCTCATAAGTTTGGTGAAAGGTTGCCATTGCCAGAGAGATTTGCTATAAACCTTCGGACATATGTTAGATGTCCATGTAGGCCTCCAAGTTCTCTCAGGTTCTTTGGAGGGCGCATGTCAAGGATAGCCTTAGTCTTGTCTGGGTCGATGTGGATACCATTTGAAGTGATAAGAAGCCCAGGAATTTGTTGATAGAAATCCTGAGGAAGGATTTAGCTGGGTTCATATTGTGTTGATGTGCCCGCATAAGATCAAAGACGGTTCTTAGATCTTATAGGTGATCGCCTCGTCGACGATTTTTAACAGCAATGTCATCAACATAACACTCGATTGTTTTGCGAAGGTGCTTACGAAAAATGGGGCTCATAGCTCGTTGGTATGTTGTACCCATATTTTTTAAACCAAAGCGCATCACAGTATAACAGTAGACACCTTTAGGAGTCCAAAATGATGCATGCTTCTTATCGTCTGGGAATATCTTAATTTGATTGTAGCCTGAACATTCATCCATGAAGGACATGCATTCAAAGCCACATGTGTTGTCGATCATTACATCTGTGATTGAAAAGGAAAACTTATCTTTCGGGCAAGCAAAGTTGAGGTCCCGGAAGTCTATATAGACTCAAATTTTCCTATTCTTTTTAGTAACGGGGATGATGTTGGCTACCCAGTATGGGTTTTCTTCTTCATGAATAAATCAACTGGTTATGAGTTTGTCTACCTCCTTCATAATGCTATCTATGATGTTGGGGCGGAAGCGTCGTTATTGCTGCTTAACAGGCTTAGCATTGGGTAGAATGTTAAGTCTTGTGGGACTAACCCTGGCATGTCCTCATCGCTCCAAACGAAGACATTGATGTATTCCTTGATAAGTTGTACCAAGGATACCCGATCTTCCCCTTACAGGCTTTTGCAGATGAAGATGGGTTTGGGTGAGGATTCATCCCCTAAGTCAATTTGTTCGACTTAATCTTCGGTGGAAGGATCCTATTGCTTGAAGCAAGATTTCCATTGAGATCCAAGGTTCTTTCTTCAAGAATTCTGGTGTCTGATCATCTTCTACTTGTGAAGGATTTGCTGATGTCATGTTAACCGACAACACTTTTCTGAATATTAGGCCGATGTTGGTGTTAGAGTCCCAATTTGAAGCTTCAGATGAATGAGAGTGCATCATAGCCTCAGTTTTCGAACTCTCTAGGGTTGTCGGAGGTGTAACGTATCCTAACTCCAGTAGAGTATGGTGGTAGTAGTCTTGAGACTTCTCTATTAGAATGGAGAGTCGAAAGGGAAGGCGTCGACATTTGCCATAGTTTAACCCTCTACCAATATGCATGTCCTATCCCATCTTTTGGATGAGATACTTTGCTTGATTGGTATAACGGTATATATGTATTTTTCCAATATTGGGCTCCGGTTTGACTGGAAGGAGGTCTTGATGACATTCGACCATGCTGAAGATGATAGGTTTTTTGTCCTCGTTTTGGGGTAGGACTATATAATAGACTCATCGATACAGGATGACCTGATTTACGTTATTGACAGTCACTACTTGCATTTGTAACGCTCATAAGGCATTATCTAAAAGATACATAGCATTCCACTGTGGAAGATTAGAGTAGTTCAAAGACAGCCTTTTATTAATAAAATAAGGTATCTTATCCCTAGCAATTACATCATCAAGAGAGGGTGCCTCAATATTGGCAGATATGTAATCTTTTTGCACTTCATCTGTCAGAACCGGGACAACCGTTGGAGGAGGTGCAGGGGCCTTTTACCGTATCTTGGCTACCAGTGGGGCTGATATTTTTATAGGAAAAGTTTTGGGAGACCTTCTCGAGAGTTTGACCCTGATAGGTTCTTGGGCCCTACCTGCGAATTTGACGACCAAAGGAGCCGAAGCCTTCCCATGCAGTTTGGCCACGAGAGGAGCTGATACCTGGAAAGGTTTTCCTTTGAGATGCACACTCAATGGCACTTCAGTCACTATCTCGGTCTCTACTTCAGCTTCTGACTCATCATCAGCATCGTTGGCATCGTCGTCCTAGTGGAGCATCTTGTACAGGTCAGAGTCGGTGAAGAAGTCCTTGATTCCTCTGAAAGGATCGACATCAGTAAACTCCGTTCTGACGATGCCATTGCCAGCTACATATTTTATGCATTAGTGGAGGGTGGATGGCACGACCATGTACTCGTATATCTACGGACGTCCCACCAAGACATTTAGGAGTTGTCGGCATCGATAACATAACAGATTACCTCTGTCTGGAGATAATGGATGTGGCACTTCAAACAGATCTTGCCTAAAGGATTACTTTTACCGGCGTTGAAGCCACTAATTGTAGTATTGGATGCTGTCAACCGATGCATCGGGAATCCTAAAGTTTGAAGAAGACTCCGAAGGATGATGCTGAGGGAAGATCCTGGATTGATTTATATCCAGTCCACCTTGATGGCACCAACGTAACCTGTGTAATATAGCGACCTATTTTGCCTATTATTCTTGAGTAGAATGTCTTAATAAGTGAACGTGATGTTGGGGATGATTTCTTCTATACTATGTCAGTGCAGACATGCGACTACATCCACATTAGGCTGTTGGTCCTGGTTGATGAAAGACTCAGCGTCTCTCAATGCTTCACATAGAGCATCCCGAGTATCTTTAGAAAGTCAAAAAAGTTCAAAAGGAAACAATCGAGCCGGAGAATTGGCTAGCTGTGCCAGTATATCAAAGTGGTAGGGTTTGGTTAACCCTAAAGCACCATCTTTTCTCAAAGGCTTGTCGAAACGAGCTTCCTGTTGCTTCTGTTTTTTTGCTGCTGAAGGTTGGGATAGACCCTTCCCTTGGGCAGCAGTAGTGGTGGCAGGTGGCACCTCCTCAGTTGAAGCCTCATCCTGCTGAGTGTTCTGTTTTGGCCTTGTCACTACTAGCAAGGCTTCTTCTGGAGAGGCAGTTACCATTCGGCAAGATTTGGACTTCTTTTCTTTGCTTCTGGTGGCAAGGTATACCACCTATTGAGTTAACTTTGGAGCTAAACCTAGGTGAACCCATATGATCTCGCCCCAGGATGTGGTGAATGGGACCAGCCCACTCATGTTGTCATGAGTTGGAGGAAGATTGGTTACTTCCTTTGACGCCTATGGGATGGGGATGATGCCATCTTGGGCCTCAGTTGGCGGCATGGTGACAAACTGAAGGTATAACATATTTGCTGAGATTGTTTTGTCCTCATAGTCAAAAAGGAGGAAATTTGTATTGATCATGCATTGCATGTAGTTCTTCAATATATAACAGTCCCGTGTTGGGTGCCCGACAAACCGATGGTAGTGGTAATACTTTGGGTCGCCGACTCTGTCAACCTCATCCGGGCGCTTAGGGTCAGAAAACTTGATCTTATCGCCCTGCATAAGCACCTCGAAGAGCTGTAAGGTGTCTTCATCATTGAAGGAGTAGACCTCATTCTCTCGTGGTGCGGCTGGTGGCTTTTGAATGGGAGCCGACACACCCTTGGAGGTATTCACATGCATGCTTTTCCTCGGACTCATGTCCACTGATATTGCTTATGGTAGGACATTTTCTCTTCTTGTCGAATGTAGGGAAGATGACTCCCGGAAGACAAACCTTGCGAGCTTTCATCTAGGCGCTTTTAGCACCGATAATTAGTGTGGTCCAGTCTGCATATTGGGTGGCGTTGTCCCAAAGTTTTACAGCCCGCATCATGTTCTTGCGGTAGGAATCCATTAGCACCAGCTACGGTATACCATGAGGTAGCCTCAGACATGCTTGCCAGAAGCGATCGATATAAGCCTGACTTTCTTTTTCTTTCTGGATGATTCTATAAGGGAAGACATTATCATGTTCATTCTACCGCCACAGAATCGAGAAAGGAAGAGATGCTTAGATCCTCGAAGGAGGATAAACAATTATCAGGGAGGCTACATAAATATTCATAGACCACCCCCTTCAATGCCTCGATGAACAGACTTGTGAGGAAAGTGTCATCTTTTGGCAAATGCCCCATTATGGAGTGGACATAGGTTAGACATCAACGAGGCGACTCGTTTTAGTCGAATGGTATCAGTGACGGTGGTTTATACCTGGGGACATAAACCACGCTGTTCCACGTAGGAGTGTAAGGCTACTTGATCCCGAGCTTCTAACACTCCTCTTATTTGTCATTAGCCTCTATAAGAGCATGCAGCTCTCTCACTAGCTCGAACAGTTCCTTAATAGAGCCAGAAGCAGATGACCGAGACAAGCTATGATGATTTGGCTCCCAAGGAAGCGGATGATCGAGGCAGAGTGTGATGATCTGTCCTCGAAGGCACCTGTTGGGGCGGTATATTCGACTTTCCATTGGTTCCTGGGTCAGGATTAGCTGATGTAGGAGCCGTTGTCTGAAGTGGGGCAGCCAAGCTATTTTGGATGTCAAATACGACCAGAGTCAAGGCCTTCATAGAAGTGTTAAGGGTTTTAAGGCCCCTCTAGCGTATCCATGTGATGTACGTGATCTAGAGCTGAAGCTTCTACCTCTTCTTCATTTCTACCTCCTATCATGTAATCAGGCATTACATGGGTTAAAGTAGATGGAATGATTGACATTTTACTTTCAGCCCCGCTTTCTTGCAGGAAGGTTGACATTAAGGCTTCCTCCTCTGAATCCCATAGTTGGATACCCCCAGCCGTATCGGTGTCAGTTCCCTGAAGATGTCTTCATTTTCGAATGAGAGATTATTGTGGATAATCGGGGACTGCCCCATCATATACTGCCGATATAGTTTTACTTTTGATTGGGTATTCTGGAATACCCCGACAGTAGGTATGATGTCTTTATTCCTGCGTGGTCGGCACTTTGATAAACTAACCAAGGCCGGAGGGTTATTGTATTTTACATTTCTCTAGGGAGCATGAGAACTGGAGATGACGTGGCATAAGGCGACCAAGAGTTCTTCCTCGTCTTCGATTGGCACACTCTTTTCGAGATGATGTCGGATAGGTGCAGCAAATTACAGTCGCTGGAACACAGACTGCCTCGGTGGTGGAGCTACTATTTTGCATCAGGAAAAGTTGAAGGTGATTGTAGCACAAGTGTGCCCGGTGAGGGGTGCGTTGTGTGTGGTAGTCATCTCTTTTGATCTACATTTGTGAATGATCACATTACGTAAATCGTGTGAAAAGATATTCACATTTACACCCTCTTAAGGTGCATAGCAATGCCAAGCGTCGGGGTGTGTATGTGAGTGATGAGCCCTCTGATCTAGTTCTAGTGCATGAAATTCACCCAGATCATTGGTGGGAGAACAACACGTATTATGAGTCGAACCCACTTCATGCCCACAACCTACGTGGGCATATAGGTTTGACAAGACAAGATTTGCCTCCTGATTTGGTTCTGGTGCATGAGATGAGCCCAAGTGGAATGGGGACATTGAGAGTTGACCTATTCTGGATGCATTAGTATCTGAGTCAACCCTATCCAGCTTGCCATCATCCGCACGCATGACTTTCAACATACATTTCTAGTAAGCTGCTGGCATAGCACCTTAAGGGCGCATGGCCCAAGCTGCCTTGGATTTCTTTGTACTAGCCCATAAAGGAGTATAGTACTTAGAATCCAACTTTTTTTTGCCTTGATGGCAAGTGATTATATCAAAGACAGAAGGTTTTTCCTGTATAGCAGAGCTTATGCGCAGGAATATGGCTGCGTCTTTGTTCTTTCAGCACATCCTCTTCGATTTGGACAAGACAAGTTGGAAGTTGTAGTCAGCACTCTGCTTCCCTGGCAGATGTGCCGCTCCTGAAATAATATTTTGCTTGCTGATAGAGTCAGTAGGAAGGAATGCCTGTCTTGGTGTAGTTAATTCGATTTTGGTGCTCGACGCATCGCCATTGGACATCCAAACTTAGCAAGTCTTCTTCGGCTTCGACAGCTACTTCGAATGACTCGCACTACCTTTAAAGATGAACTCCTCGTACTCTTGCTGATCGAACAGCACCACCAGTGTCTTCTAGGACGATCCAAGTTTGCTATCGTCAGATTGCAATACTACCTTTTTGTTGGAAGAGAAAGTGGTCCCCAGAAGAGTCGCCAGCTTGTTTGCCATTACAAAGTAGTTTTTTGTATTAACAAACGAACAGAGTACAACTTGGATCATCGTTGGAATCTTTCGAGTAAACTTTTTTCTAGGACGAGTGGCAATGGAGGGTTGATTCTTTACTACGTTGACGATCAGGAAGTGAATGCAAGTCTTCGGCTGGACAGCGATTCGGCTCTCCTAAAGTAAGCTCTGACTATCTGATTGTGTGATAAAATCAGAGGGTTTGAATGAAGGAATGACCCTTCTATTTATAGCTGGTGCAATAATCCATTCATGCGTGCATATGAGACATGCACATCAAAATTTGGCATATAGGAACACTATGTGTATGACTTTTTGGGTATAGGGGTGCTGCGTCCGGAAAGCTCGAACTGAATCTGGTGCAACTGTACTATTGGGCTGCAGATGAGCTGACACGTGGCAGTTGTTAAGATTTATTTGTTGTTTAGATCTTGGGTAGTTGGCACCCGTTAATGAGCAAAATTGAGTCAATGAAATATGGTATATGTACATAGCTCAAAGATCTCGATCTGTTTAAGAGATCATAGATTTGACACACTTGGGAGATCCAATGCATGAGGAAGCTTGGCGTATAGCTTTTGGACGCATGCAAAATTAGGTGCATGGCATTTAGAGCACATGCAAAGAATTAGTCAGCCACGTGGCAAAGTACAGCTACAACCGACAAAATAAGTAATGATTGTGCTGACATTGGCGTCTTTTGTTTTTTGTGAAAACTGTCGACTATTCAGTCTCTAAGATGCGTGATGCTAACTTCTGACTTGAGAATTAAATGATTTATGGGTTAAGAGCATATATAAGGGCATTATTTGTGAAGTGCATGTACCGTGGAGCGCATCGGCTATGGAATGTATCTATCCGAGGAGCACAACATTTGTAGGGCGCATATATCCGAGGAGGGCATCAGTTGTGGGATACATCTCCTTCGGTAAACATTGTTGAGCATTTAGAGGCTCGAAATGAATAACTTTGACTTGGCTGAAATCTAGATGGCAGATTCATTGCCATTAATGTTAGGCTTATCATATTAATTTCAGGGCGACTGCCACATGGCGCATGGGTTTGGTTCTGCATTGACCTATAGAATGAAATGTTTGTAGAGAAAAGGTGTCACGACCCGCACCCTAGAGTAAGGGCACGAGACGTGGGTACGTCCAGCCTACGCCGCAATATCGATGGTAGAACGCTGTCCTAGGTCATACATCTAATAGTATAAAGGTACCTGTACAGTATATACTCTCCGAATGGAGGTGACATAACAATATACAGTTCTATCACATCTAAGGCAGAATGAAGATAGAATATAGATAGATAATACAGAAAGAAAAGATCCACAGAAAACAACCAGAGAGTCTAAGTGTCTACTGACATAGCAAATCCACAAATTCCAAATATCATAATACAGTCATCCCAAAATAAAATATAAGAAACATCCTAGTCTAGTGGAGTGTCGTCCACAGCTAAAGGATCCTGCTGCTGGTCCAAGTCTGTACTGTCATCTAGGGTAGCCCCATAATAAGTGGGACAGCACGCCTCGTCCGCATCCTCTGTAATATTTCAACAGGTCCAGTCAGGACAGGAGTGAGCACAATACATCTCAACAAGTCATAACAGGAAAGGAAATACAATCATGCTAGAGAATAAAATAAAGGAAACTGAAAAATAACATAATGTAAAAGAGAGACTGTAAATAAATATCTAAGATATATAAAAGAGAGACAGTGATAGTGATTCAGAGTACAGTATAAACATGTGAATGGCTAGGGACTGATTCATAATTACACTACGGAATTGATTCATGATTACACTACTTGGAATTATCCACATGTTCATTTATACTCCCCCATCCCCAATCAATACACAATGATCCAGTCAAGTTACGTTAAGATTCATGATTATACTACTTGCCCATAAAGGGTTGTCACGACCCGCACCCTAGAGTAAGGGCACGAGAAGTGGGTACGTCCAGCCTACGCCACAGTGTCGGCGGTAGAACGCTGTCCTAGGTCAAACATCTAACAATATAAAGGTACATGTACAGTATATACACTCCGAATGGAAGTGACATAGCAAATACAGTCTCAATCACATCTAAGGTAGAGCATGATAAAAGATAGATAAAATATGAAATCCACAAAAAGATACCGCAGATAGAAGTCTAAGTGTCTAAGATACACAAACCCAGAAAATATCTCAAATCTCAAATACAATAATCCATAAAGTAAATACAACTCAAGACAACTAAAATAACTATCTATACAACCTCTACTGTGTCTCCTCTAGGCAAGCAGGCAAACTCCAAGCTATCTGTAAAATTTATCAACATGTCCAGTCAGGACAAGAGCGAGCACAATACATCTCACGCAGGTCATATCAAGTTAGAAAAAATAAAACATGCAATAGAGTAAGATACATGAAACGCTGAAAGAGAATATATGAAGTAAAGGAGATAACTGTAAGGAAATATCTACTATAAATAGAGAACTAGCAGTGACTAGTGAGTCAGAGTAAAATATAAACATTTGAATGGCATAGGAGATTCATGACTACAGCTAAGAGTGATTCATGACTACAGCTACTTGGATAATATTCACATGCCTATTTCTACTCCCCCATCCCCAATCAATACACAAGGATCTGTTCAAGTTATGTTAAGATTTGTGAAACTTCACATGGCTCATAAAATGAGTGATACGTGAAGGTGATTCATGATGGCTCTGTGAACATGAGAGTACATGTGTCACAAGCGATTCATGAATCAATGGAAGCATAGAGATACGTAATGATTCATGAAAGGCACAAAACATGCAGTATCCGATACTTCCGAGGGGGATAACATCTCATGAAAAGATCCATATAGTACCAATCCGTGCTACCAACGTGTCAGCATCAAGTAAAATAATATAGAGCAAGAATATATATCATGGCAAGTATGAAACGGTCAGAGAATGTACTCGCCTGCTATCTAAATGTCCAAGATGAAAGTACTATCCGAGGAGTGGTGTCTGGCTTCTATTAGAATAGCATAAGTCACAACAAGTCCAGAATGGTAATAAGATGCACTACAATGCATTCTACATGAATCTAGGTCAATCTAGGCCAAAGTCAACTTTCGGTCAACTTTGGTCAACCCTAGAAGTCAAACTAGGTCAACCAAGTCTATACTAGTCTAACTAGTCTATTTTAGGTCTAACAAGGCTGCACAAGTCTAACTAAACTCTCACTAGGCAAACACACACCATCGGCTAAGAGCCCTATGCTATAGGCTATATCATGCCTAAGGCAAACCACAAACACATATACACATAACAATATAATTATCTAATATATTGTAGTACACTCATAACATATAGGCTACCTATATGTACATCCCACATATATATATATGCATCACTATTCACATATTCATATACATAGATATATATAGGAAAGCTATATATATAGGCACATACATATATATATATATATATATATATATATATATATATATATATAGAGAGAGAGAGAGAGAGAAAGAGAGGTAAAAGAGTAAGTGAGTATGTGTATGTTTGGCATGTGTGTGAAAGGATATGTGTTAATGTTCTAAAATTTAGAAAAAAAAAAATATATATATATATAGAGAGAGAGAGAGAGAGAGAAAAATAGAGGTAAAAGAGTAAGTGAGTATGTGTATGTTTAGCATGTGTGTGAAAGGATATGTGTTAATGTTCTAAAATTTAGTGATATGTAGGTGTATGTGACATGGGATACATGATATCAAAGGGTGTATGAATGCATGAGTGTAAAAGGTTATAGGTTAACTCAGTTTATAGAAATACATACATACTTACCTTGTATACATGCATACATACATATCATGTATATTACATTTACATGATACATACATGTATACTTGTATTATATTATACTTACATTCATGCATATTAGATACTTGTATTTATATTAACATATTGCAAACATTCATTTCATTCATGCATCTATGCATTACCTACATGTTTTATACATATGCATACATTATATATTCATATAATTTCATACATTAACTTAGAGACATACAAACATGCACATATCATATTTTTATACCTTGTATTACCTTACATATCATGTTATATATTATCATTCATTCCTTTCATATATTACATTCTATATTACCTATATACATGTATTTCCTCCATTCATTTATGCTTGCATCATATACTCTACATTACCATATATGTTATCATTATATATTGTATTATAATATTTATACATTATGTATTCATATCTATCATTACATATATATCTTGCATTCATATCTAGCATTCATTATATACTTTCATGCATACATTGTATATCATTCTTTCATTCATGCATTGCTTATATGCATTATATTAATTGCATTCCTACATGCTTGCATTCAACCATATATATACATTAATGTAAAGAGAATATATATCATATATATATCATTTCATTTATCTAACATATCATGCATTACATACTCTATAATCATTTAATATCCATACTACATAGGCTCATAGGTTACACAAAATGCATATACCGTATAGTCACTCTTCTACTTAAAACTAATACTGTACCAATTGGGCATTCAATAAATTCTAGTATTAATGTATGTTGTATCCCTTTGTGTTTGCTTTCTGAAACTTTAATCGGATTGCATTTTCGTGTCCGGAAGCTCCCGGAATCGCGAAAATACCGAAACACGTTCGTCTTTCGTCCAGCTGACACTCAAATAATTCTACAGAAAGTTACAGAGAGAATTTGACTTATTAAAATATATATTTGGAAAGATAACTTCCATACGGTTCTTTTAGAAAAAATAGGAGGTAAATCGGAGTTCTAAGCTAAATGTTATGACATTTCTAAGTTGCATTGGTTAATAAAAACGTGGATGAATATTATGAAGAATTTGACAAACGAACACATATAGGCCAAGATACTTAGATACAAACATAGGTATCCAAATGAAACTCATTCTAACCATCTTAACTAAGATCAATCCACTCTCTAACCATTCTAAAACTGAATTTAAATATCAATTTAAACTATTATTATACATACATACACATGGGGTGTCCTAATTTGGGATATATCAAGTAGGACACAAGACACATATCTAAAATCCTCAAGTGAGCTCCAAATGGCCTCAAATTTGAATCTAAATGGGATACATGCATGAGGATGGATCCTACGGATTCAAAACTAATTTATATGCAAAGAAAATCGATTTAGAGGATGGATTTTACCTATTGGGAGTGGAATCCCAATGAAATCCTTTAGGACACGGCTCCAATACGAAGATCCCTCAAAGTGGACACTCCTCCTTGCACTCCTCTTCCAATCCTTGGTAGCACTCTTCCCTTGGAGAATAGGAATGATTGAGGAAAGGTTTGGTGAAGGAATGATTTGATTTGGAGATCAAATCAATGGGAAGGCTCTCTAAAATTGGGGAAGAACAAAAGAAAAATAAAAGAGGCAAGATTGTAATAAATTATTCTTCCCTAAAGGTGGCTGCATAAAGAGTCCATTAGAGCTAATAGGAAATGTCCTAATTGCCCCTCTCTAGTCTCATATGGTTAAGTCTAGACTAGGTTCAAGTTTGGGGTCAAAATGATCTATTTTTGAGTCTCTAACTTAACCATTCTAACATGAGTTTAATTAACTAACTTAATATTGGGTCTTGTGAGCCATGCTTACCTTAATATTGGGTCCCATCTAGAGTTCAAGCTACCCGGGTCACAATACAAGTCGGAACGAGACGAAACTCAAACCCGACTAAACAAATCCAATAAAAACAATATTAAAAATATAAAATTTTCCCAAAATATTAAAATATAAAAAATAACCAAAATCATAATACATCAATTTTAATATTATTAAAATAATCTAAAATTCACCAATTAATCTAAATCCTAAATAATTCAAAAGTCACAAAATGACCAAAATATTCTTAGCCTAAAAAGTTGTAAATAGTCATTCTAATCACATGGTTAGGTCCCCTTGGTCATGGTTAGTCTCTCAGCTTAGCAAAATTAGGGATTAACTAGTTAGCCATCAAAATCATAATTCAACATTTTAAATAGTTTTAAATTGATTAAAAAATTACCAAAAATTACAACATGAGTTAAATCTTATTATCGATTAATTAAAATTATAAAAGTTTAAAATTACCCTCATTTTAGAAAAGTGAGTGTTACAAGGGTGATTCATGAATTGATTCGTGAAGGCTCGGTGATCATGAGAGTACATGAGTCACTAGCCGATTCCCGAAGATTCATGATAATAGAAGCATGAGATACGTGATGTAAGTAAAACACACGAGACAAGAGTATCTGATGCTTCCGAGAGGGATAACATCTCATGAAGGGATCCATATAGTACTAATCCGTGTTACCAATGTGTCAACATCAAGTAAGATAATCTAAGGCAGGAAATATAATCCTAAACAAGATATGAAATAATCAGAGAATGTACTCGCCTGGTATCCTGAATGTCCGAAGAGAATATACTGTCCGAGGAGTGGTGTTTGTCTCCTATAGAACAGTACAAGTTATAACAAGACTAAAATAAGGAAATAGACTGCTACAATGCATCTACATGAAGTTTGGGGTCAATCTAGGCTAAAGTCAACCTTTGGTCAACTCTAGTCAACCCTAACAGTCAAACTAGGTCAATTCTAGTCTAATTAAGTCAAACTAGGTCAAACGAGGTTAAACTTAGTCAAACTAGTCTAGGTTGGTCAAACCTAGGCTTAACCAGTCAATTCTAGGTCAATCTTGACCAAGGTCAACTCTTGGTCAACTCTAGAAGTCAAACTGGGTCAACTAGGGCTAACCAAGTCTAACTAGTCAAATTAGCCTATGCTAGTCTAACTAGGTCTAACCAAGGCTGTACAAGTCTACAAACCAACACACATACCTATACACATATATATACAACACTATATGCATTATCCATATCATATAAATATGTATATTTACACCTATTCATATATAGGCATATACAAACACTACATATATATACCTTATATATAGTGAGATAGAAAGAGAGTGAAAAGTGTCAAGTGTGGATGGAAAATATGAGGGTGTAACAAGAAATCAATGTGTGTATAGGATTTGTGTGTGTGTTTGTGCCAATTTGTGTGTGTGAGAGTGTAGATGAATTTGGGATGTGTGTGTGTGTATGTGTGGTGTAAGGAATGTGAATGAGTGACTGTGTGTGAGATATTCTCATGTGTGTGTCATGATATGAGTGATTTATGTAGACATGTGTGTATGTGAATGTGTTGAGGAAATGTAAGGGTGTGAGTCACTCACATGGGTGTGCAATGTGTGTAGGCAATGTGTAGAGGGAATATATAGACTGAAATTTCAGTTTTTTGTGTGTGTCATTCACATGGGTGTGTGATGTGAGAGTGTGAGAGTGTGAGGGAAACTGGAATCATAAATGTGTGTGTAATTGCTGATTTGTGTGTGACAGTGTAAAGAATAACAGTGAATAAGTTTCAGTTTTCTGAAATTTGACAGGAACCCGCAACCCAAATGTGCAAAACCCATTCCCATGATCCCTAAATCACATCTAAAACCATAAGTAATAATGTAATATATTCCTTAAACATGTAGGTAAATTAATTTAATCATTCAAACATCACAAAACAGGATAAAAAGATGGAATCAAAACAGAAAACACATTAGCCATATTGAGTATCAGTGAAATGACAGTGTACAATAGGGAATTCGAAATTTCGAATTCAAATTCACATCTAAATGCCAAACAAAGGGTTGGTAATTGATGTTATACATGTGAGGATACATAAGAGTGTCCTCGTGTCCAGGAATTGGACACGATTCATGTCCAAACAAACACATGTTCACAGACACTAGTCAGTGCACAACAATCGTCGTGCACGCGTGCACGTGCATCCAACACTCGACACACGACACGACACGGCACGTGCTCGTGTCTAGTGGTTCACCTATGATAGCTCTAGGTCTGACACACCCTGCGCTAGGTCCACGAGTCCCACAGACACGATACAACACGCGTGTCAGTCGTGCCTGTGCAAGCGTACAGCAGCTCTCGCGCGACAGCGTGCGACCAATGCGACACCGATTTCTCCTCGGGTAGTGCACGAAATGCTCCCAAATTTTGGGAGCATGGTCGCAGACGTTGCCCCAAGGTTCACATAAAAAATCAGGACACGACGTGTCCTGTGTCCAGAGATATAGAGCCCGCGATGCAGGACACGGCGTACGGGCTCGTACTTCGTGTTCACACGTAAAAGTAGGATACAAATGGACACGAAACATACTACTACCTTCACAAAAATTAATACACACATCATGATCTACAAATCCATGCAATTATATTTCAAAAATATGAAAATTAATTCCTATGTGGCATTTCTACAAACACCTAGTATATCAATACGATACGTGTCCGATACGGACACGAAATGGACACAAATTGTGCCCAAATTTTGTGGGCAATTAGGTAACCCCTAAACCTAACCTATTATGCCAGAAAATCAGGAAGAAACAAGGGTTTAGGTGGTTTACCTATTGAGTATCAAAACTCAAGAACAAGCTCCAAAGAGGGGATTCCAAATGGCAACTCCAAATCTCCAAATGGCACACAAACTGAGGTGATCCTCCAAAATCAGTATATAAACATAAATTAGATCCTATTGCAAAAAACTAGGATTAAAAAGGAGCTATGAATTAATTAGGATTTTTGAGCATAGCGGAAAATACCTATCCACCAAAATTAGGACAAACCTAAAAAGAGACAAGAACACTCTTAAGAGACTACTTACAGGCAAGGGAAACCTAATAGTGGCTGCCATGGTTGGGTTAGGATTGGTCTTGGGCTTAATTCATGGGCCTATGGCTTAAACAATAGGCTAAAAATTGATAAGCTATAAGTCATTGACTTAAGTTACTTGTCATTGACTAATTCCACCCAAACTAATCCTCCCTACTTTAAAACTAATTTCTAATTACTAAAGTAGGTTAACTAGAGTTAGACTAGGGTCACCAACTAGGGTTAGTTTCTAGGTTGGGCTCCAAAGTCAATACTAGTCAAGTCTAGATTAACCCTTTAATTAAATTATACCAAAAATCAAATAAATTCAAATAAATCTCAATAATTCGTAATAAATCCAAATAATTCCCAAAAGTTCAAAATGACCAAAATACCCCCATGCTCAAAAGTAAAAATAATTATCCTAATGCCATATCACTAGTTTTTAAAATGGTAAATCACAAGTCATGGTTTTAATAATTTTTAAAATAATCAAAAATCACCAAACATTTATATCATGATTTAGATATCATTAATAAAAGATTAAAATTAAAAAAATTCAAAATTACCCTCATTTAGAAAATTGGGTGTTACAAGTCTACCCTCCTTAGAAAAATTTTGTCCTCGAAATTAAGATGGTAGTACTCCTTCTAGGTCAACATACTCAAGGGTCAACTACTTAGGCGTTTACCTATGCTAGCTATCTAGCTGTTGGCAACTAGAGACTAGCAAAAGAAAACTCTATAATAGAATAACTCTTAACTTCCCAAATCCTATCAAGTCATCCATAACTAGGTACCCATAATCTAAACACACAAATCTCAAATACCACATAATACATAAGCTCAGGAACAACAACCCAACACATATATCCTAAGTATATCATCTATATATATAACTGATCATCAGGAGTTTAAGTAGACTAAACTTAAAGGGACTGAAATAATGCTTAGAATTAGGCTAAGGATGAATGGTCTGAATCATCAGTGCAGGCAAAAAGGAATGATGCTAAGGAGACTGAATCATAGCTAAAGAATAGGACATTTGGGTCCACTTATAAAGTTAAAGTGAAAGGAAATATACAGGGTGACTAAAACATGTCTTTCGATCAACCTGGCCTCTCCTCTCTATCTGGACTGAACACCTAATAAACTATATGCAGGACAGTGGTCTAAAAGAATGAACCAAACTGGTGTGCAGGAAATGCAATAGGCAGTATACTACAATGAGTGCAGGCCACATATCAAATCAAAATACCTTACACATACATACAAACTATATATATATATAACTCTCATCACCTCAAATCTACTTAAGGTCTAATAACACACACTCCCTACCACATGCCTATCACTCCAATGAAGGGGGTTATATACTGTAGGGTGTATTAGGACAGAACAGTGAACTGTCCAAGTGGTGAGTGCAGTGAACGACTTGAAATAGTATGAACCGAGGGAACAGGGTCTCTAATGAAGGGTCTGCACACTGCCTATAAAGTTTAATAAATACGACTGAATTCAACACAAAGAGAGCTTAACTAAAATAGAAAAGTAAACCAAATATAGGCTAAACAACATCTCAATACCCTATACAACAATGGCCTATAGATACCGACCAACCCATATCCCATATGCCAATCTTATCTGCAATCTATCTATATCTATAGACTTCTCAGTCTTAGGTGAAGCTACAACTACCCCCAAGGAAAGCTCTAGTCACGGGTGCTCTACTGGAAAGGTAAGGAAAAATAATAAATTATCAAGGCTGTAAGACATACTTGTAATGCCCCAGTCCCAAAATACGTAGGACTAGGAACGTAGACATGCCAGCTGTATTCATACGAAGTTATTCCAATATATGGAAGCCTCGTATAAATACATAAGCTGTAAAATACAGTAGAACCACAACTAAACTCATCCACACAGAATAAATGAATAAAAGATCATATAATGAGAATAAATTTGTCTTGATACAATATGTTGGGCGGAGACAAATCCACTACCAACAAAATAAGGAAAAGTACATAGAAAATGAAATGAGTGACGAGCGAAGCGAAGACGATCCAAATGCAATCATCCTCAAAGAAATAGTGAAGATCACGGCTAGAGCTAGAACACCTGCGAAAGACAATAACACACACCTGGCAAGACAACCAGGTCCTTAGAGGGACGTAACAAGACACATAATAGCTTGCCATATAAACTGAATAAATATTGCTCAAATAAATAAGTCAATCGAATTTATAACATAGTCCAACACGCTCCTACTGAACGAGCGTACCATCCCCCCAACCAAACAAGGATATGAGATGGTAAACTAATTCACGGTAACGTATCTTCCCATGCTACGAATCCAATATGGTATCCGGACCCCAACAAGGTTCAATACCTTCTCATCGAAGTAGTAAGTCACACCTACAACCAAACAAGGACAAGATGTGACAAACTAATCCGCGACAAGTTATTATTCCAAGCCACGGTCAGATACAAGTACCCAAACCAAAAGTACTCGTACCTAACGGATAAGGTAGCCTAACCGTTCTAGTAAAATGTAGTTAAGAACAATCCTTCCTACGCATAGGCCCTGGCTGAATAGGATCGGCGTAGTCCCCCTTGGGCACCAGAGGCCCCATCTGTAAGAGCATGACGTTTCGCAGAATCGTTAGTGGCCGTCAGTAATCATGGGTCATCAACCCCGTATCTCCAGCGGAGAGTCCGGGTCACAAGGGAAGTGCATCGAAGCCCATACGCTAAGGAATTGTCCTCCCCGCCCAATTCCTACTGTGTTGTATCCACAACACAAACCACTATAACCGCTAAGTCAAACTAGTATGCAACTTCTATTAGCGGTTATTCCTATCGCACGGCTTGTACGTACTGGTGGCCAGCCAATCACACAATTCCGTATTCTACATGCGACACACAACTTCGTGTTACAACGTGTCAAGGCCAATGAATGCAACACACAAGGTGGTCCCTTAAATCTAGGTTAAATTTGTAAGAAAAATAATACACATCAAGAAACTGAACAATAAATTCTAACAGTTATGCTATGTATCACAGTTTATTTTGAATAAAGAAAATAATGAACATGCATGAAATATGAGCTAAAATAATTAAACAGCAAATGGCAAGGTGTCTTGCCTGGTAGGACGCCTGGTGTGCTGCGATGAACGCTGTGGCATAAACTGCGACTTTGGTGTAATAACTACACAAGAGAACCTTTGTTGGCGGCACGGATCGTGTTATTGTGTTCGAAAGGGTCAATTTAGTTAGGGTGGACATACGGTAGTCTCGAAATTGGCGAAGGAATAGAAATAACGGAATTGGTTATGGAAAGGAGAAAATCAAGAAAATATATATGGTTTTAGAGAACTATTTATAATATATATATTCAAAATACTTAGGATTATTTTATATGAACTATACCTTATAATTTCAAAAACATTTTTGGAATATATTGGGAATCTAGCCAATTATTTTTATAACAAAGCTATATTTAAGTTTTAACAAAGTATTTCAAAAATATCTCTATAGTTAAAACCTCATAAAAAAATAGATTATATTTTTAAACAATAATATACATGCTTTTAGACCATTAGCTATAATATTAAACATATTAGCTATATATATTTTACGCATATATACCTAATGATACCAAAATAAATGAACTAAAAATAAAAATAAATTATTATGAGAAAAAAAAATCCATACATACTGCTACTCAATTTAACCCATACATATATACTATTGGCCTTCAAGTAGCATTTAAATAATAATAATACTGATAATAAATAACCCTAATACCATAGGAATTCGAGCCAACCAAAATAATTGTTAAAGTAAAAAGAAGTTAAAATAATAATAATAATAATAAAGATGATAACAAATAGAAAAAAAAGTTGTATACCCAAAATTTAGTAGAAAGAAAAAAATAAAAACTAAAAAAATTAATAATAAAAAAACGCAATGGAGCACCACATTTGGCAAAGTACAGGGTCAGTCTTACTCTTCCCCTTCGATTTAAACAGAGAGGGAGAGAGAGTATAGAGAATAGGAGAGAGAGGGGGGAAATGTCGGGGGAGTGCTCGGTGGAGCTACGGCGGACGGGGAGTCGGGCACTCAGCGGCGCCGGAGTGAGGGAGAAGAACGAAGGGGCGGAGATCGGAGGTCGGAGAGGGGAGCGAACGAGGCGAGGAGGAGGAGGCGATGGGTTGTCGGGATGAGGGCGGCGCCGGCGAGGGTTTTGGAAGTCGGGTGAGGTGGAGGGGCGAGCTTCCAGCGGCGGAAAAGGGTTTCCGGTGGGTGGAAAAAGGGTTTGGAGGGAGCTCTCCACCGGCGGCTGCCGCCTGGCGCGGAGGCGGAGGCTGGGCGGTCCCGGGAGGAGTGCGGCGACCGCGGCGAGGAGTGTGCGATGATGTGTCGGTCGGCGCGCGGCTGGGCGCACGGATGGGCGGGGAACTCGAGCGGCAAGCGGCCTGGAGAGAAGCGCCGGCGGACGAGTGTTTCCACGGGAGGCAGATCCAACGGCTCTCGGCGACTCGAGTAGTCAGCGCCTGCACGGCGAATCGGAAGCGGCACAGAGGGAACGCTGGTGGTAGGAGATGCCGGGCGCGGTACTCCGACGGAGGCGCGGACAGGTTAGGGTTTGTGCTTATTTACTTTTCTCTTCTGGTGGCGGTGGTTCGGATGGCTGGGTTAGCCAGGACGATGGCGGTGGCATGTGGTTTGCTGGTTCAGTTGTCGAGGGTGGTGGTTGGTCGGAAATTGGTCGGCGGTTGTTTGGTGGAGACGGACGACGTGTGGTGACGAGGTGGTGATGATGGGTGCTGGTGGTGGCGGTTGACTACGGTGACGGAAAGAGGCCGGGGTTGCTGCCGTGGATTGGTCGGGTGTCGGGTGACCGGGTACGGAGGTGGTGGCTAGGTCCAAGGAAAGATCTGGTGAGGATGGCTGTGTTGGTGTCGTTAGGGTTAGTGTTTAGGATTTGGGATTGGATATTTGATTGTGTCGGGTCTGTCGACATGGGAGGATGAATTTGTACATATACAAAAAATATAGAATAAGACGGGGAGGGAACATGGACACGGTGCACGGGTTTGAGAATTATGGAGAAAATTTGTGGAAGATGAATTGTGTAAAAAATAATGGAGGAGTACCTGCCTATTTATAGGATGTGGGGATTCCCATTTGGATAGGATTAGGATTTGTTTTAAATCCCCTTTTTGGATAATTCAATACTTAATTTAAATGATTCAATAAATCAAATCTCAAATCAAATCCAATTTAAATCAAATTTAATTTTAGTTTAAATCAAATTCTAATATGGATATCTATTTAAATAAATCCAAAAATCAAATCACGATTTAAATAGCCAAAAATAACTTCCAAATATATTTTTTAAAATACCAATAATAATAATTTCGAAAATAATAAATGATTTTAAATATCTTTTTGAATAATAAAATATTAATATTAATAAACCTCGAAAATTACATTTTTATTTAAAATAGACAAATAAATAATTACAATATATATGTATGCAAAAATATTCTTTACATAATTATGCTTTTTCTAGTATACAAACATATTATTTTATATTTAATAATTTTTAGAAATAACAAGTTTAGAAATAAAAGCCAAACTAATTATTATATTATTTGAAACTATAAAAATAGAACAAAATATTTTTCTAAAATATGTACGCTCGCACATATTCGTACTCGTCGAGCAAATTCGAAAGAAAACGAACTTCCGCACACGACGTACAATACGACTACGTGACGTACAATACAAAATTTTAAATCGGTATCAAATTTAATATAAAAAAAATAGTAGAAAATTTAGGGGTTTTACATCCTACCCAACTTAAAAGAATTTTGTCCTCGAAATTAAGAATTTCGTAGGGGGGTGAGAAGACACAAGGGGGTTTCGATGGAAAACAATCGATAACAAATCATGACGTAAGAATCACGATCTAGATCATAGAAAATTAACACGGTATGGTCACGGGTAATGAATGAGGGTCACGATTTAGAGAACGAAATAGATTCGCCTTAATTAAGCGATTAGAGGGTCATAACAGTAATTATTGGGCCGAGAAAAGGACGAGTAGTTTAGGAGGGAGAAATAGCAATATCGAGTGATAATGGTCATAGGTGATAGGATAGCTAGAGGAAGTGCTAGTATAACGCCTTCGTCCTTCTAAAATAGGTGAAGGCGAAAGCAAGATAGAGTTCGAAGGAGGCGTTATCGAATACGAATACGAATACGTGATTCAAAGACGATTGAATAATTTTAAAGGAATTGTCAAGGCAGTCGTGGATGGGATTCTAGAGGACAAGTTTAGCTATGTCCCCATCCATGTAGAATAATAGACAAAAGCGAACCAAAGTGCACTTGGTTGATCAGACCATTGTGCACCGGTTCTAATAAGACAACATGTTAGTGGGAGCTCTTCCAATAACATATGTCTTGATCAAGCTTGAAAAAAAAAGATAAGCTTGCAAAAACTAGGCTACATTAGCATCATTAGTTTAGATAGTACAAATATAGGCACGATGGTAGATGAATAAAAGCAATATGAATAGTCTAAGAGTCATAAGGATCTAAGTCTTGTTTATTCCTTATACCGTCATTCTACGGTTTTATTGACCAAGGCTTGGTTGACCAAATGGGTTAAGATAGTACTATTGGTATTTCCTTAATGGTCAAGGGTGTGTCAAGTCGTGGTGTATTCTACCCAACTTAAAGAATTAAGCTAAGGATGTTTTGGGGACAACTAACTAGTAGGGTCAATCTCTAGCAAGCACGAAGGGGAGATAGGAATAAGGATGGAAGGAAGAAGTAAGATGCAATTGATGAGTCAAACGGTAGATAAAATCAAGGAAAGAAGTCATGTATGTGGATAAGATCCAAGACTTCTAATCCTATACGCAGGCTTGCTTGGTACGGTAAGTAACCAAACAATTTATCTTGACCTGCATGGGCCACCACAAAAACATGAAACGCCCCAGTCCCAAAATATGTAGGACTAGGAACATAGACATGCCAGCTGTATTCATACGAAGTATACTCCAATATATGGAAGCCTCGTATAAATACATAAGCTGTAAAATACAGTAGAACCATAACTAAACTCATCCATACAGAATAAATGAATAAAAGATCATATAATAAGAATAAATTTGTCTTGATACAATATGTTGGGCGGAGACAAATCTACTACCAACAAAATAAGGAAAAGTACATAGAAAATGAAATGAGTGACGAGCGAAGTGAAGACGATCCAAATACAATCATCCTCGAAAAAATAGCGAAGATCACGGCTAGAGCTAGAACACCTGCGAAAGACAATAACACACCCCTGGCAAGACAACCAGGTCCTCAGAGGGACGTAACAAGACACATAATAGCATGCCATATAAACTGAATAAATATTGCTCAAATAAATAAGTCAATCGAATTTATAACATTGTCCAACACACACCTACTGAACGAGCGTACCATCCCCCCAACCAAACAAGGACAGGAGATGGTAAACTAATTCACGGTAACGTATCTTCCCATGCTATGAATCTAATATGGTATCCGGACCCCAACAAGGTTCAATACCTTCTCATCGAAGTAGTAAGTCACACCTACAACCAAACAAGGACAAGATGTGACAAACTAATCCGCGACAAGTTATTGTTCCAAGCCACGGTCAGATACAAGTACCCAAACCAAAAGTACTCGTACCTAACGGATAAGGTAGCCTAACCGTTCTAGTGAAATATAGTTAAGAACAATCCTTCCTACGCATGGGCCCTGGCTGAATAGGATCGGTGTAGTCCCCCTTGGGCACCAGAGGCCCCATCAGTAAGAGCATGACGTTCCGCAGAATCGTCAGTGGCCGTCAGTAATCATGGGTCATCAACCTCGTATCTCCAGCGGAGAGTCCGGGTCACAAGGGAAGTGCATCGAAGCCCATACGCTAAGAAATTGTCCTTCCCGCCCAATGCCTACTGTGTTGTATCTACAACACAAACCACTATAACTGCTAAGTCAAACTAGCATGCAACTTCTATTAGCAGTTATTCTTATCGCACGGCTTGTACGTACTGGTGGCCAGCCAATCACGTACTTCCGTGTTCTACATGCGACACACAACTTCGTGTTACAATGTGTCAAGGCCAATGAATGCAACACACAAGGTGGTCCCTTAAATCTAGGTTTAATTTGTAAGAAAAATAATACACAGCAGGAAACTGAACAGTAAATTCTAACAGTTATGCTATGTATCACAGTTTATTTTACATAAAGAAAATAATGAACATGCATGAAATATGAGCTAAAATAATTAAACAGCAAATGGCAAGGTGTCTTGCCTGGTAGGACGCCTAGCGTGCTGCAATGAATACTGTGGCATAAACTGCGACTTTGGTGTAATAACTACACAAGAGAACCTTTGTTGGCGGTACGGATCGTGTCATTGAGTCCGAAAGGGTCAATTTAGTTAGGGTGGACATACGGTAGTCTCGAAATTGGCGAAGGAATAGAAATAACGGAATTGGTCATGGAAAGGAGAAAATCAAGAAAATATATATGGTTTTAGAGAACTATTTATAATATATATATTCAAAATACTTAGGATTATTTTATATGAACTATACCTTATAATTTCAAAAACATTTTTGGAAGATATTTGGAATCTAGCCAATTATTTTTATAACAAAGCTATATTTAAGTTTTAACAAAGTATTTCAAAAATATCTCTATAGTTAAAACCTCATAAAAAAATTGATTATATTTTTAAACAATAATATACATGCTTTTAGACCATTAGCTATAATATTAAACATATTAGCTATATATATTTTACGCATATATACCTAATGATACCAAAATAAATGAACTAGAAATAAAAATAAATTATTATGAGAAAAAAATCCGTACATACTGCTACTCAAATTAACCCATACATATATACTATTGGCCTTCAAGAAGCATTTAAATAATAATAATACTGATAATAAATAACCCTCATACCATAGGAATTCGAGCCAACCAAAATAATTGTTAAAGTAAAAAGAAGTTAAAATAATAATAATAATAAAGATGATAACAAATAGAAAAAAAGTTGTATACCCAAAATTTAGTAGAAAGAAAAAAAATAAAAACTAAAAAAATTAATAATAAAAAAAAGCAATGGAGCACCACATTTGGGAAAGTACAGGGTCAGTCTTACTCTTCCCCTTCGATTTAAACAAAGAGGGGGAGAGAGTATAGAGAATAGGAGCGAGAGGGGGAAATTTCGGGGGAGAGCTCGGTGGAGCTGCGGCGGACGGGGAGTCGGGCACTCGGCGGCGCCGGAGTGAGGGAGAAGAACGAAGGGGCGGAGATCCGAGGTCGGAGAGGGGAGCGGACGAGGCGAAGAGGAGGAGGCGATGGGTTGTCGGAATGAGGGCGGCACCGGCAAGGGTTTTGGAAGTCGGGTGAGGCGGAGGGGCGAGCTTCCAGCGGCGGAAAAGGGTTTCCGGTGGGTGGAAAAAGGGTTTGGAGGGAGCTCTCCACCGGCGGCTGCCGCCTGGCGCGGAGGCGGAGGCTGGGCGGTCCCGGGAGGAGTGCGGCGACCGCGGCGAGGAGTGTACGGTGATGTGCCGGCCGGCGCGCGGCTGGGCGCACGGATGGGCGGGGAACTCGAGCGGCAGGCGGCCTGGAGAGGAGCGTCGGCGGACGAGGGTTTCCACGGGAGGCGGATCCGACGGCTCCCGGCGACTCGAGTGATCAGCGCCTACGCGACGAATCGGAAGCGGCACAGAGGGAACGCTGGTGGTGGGAGATGCCAGGCGCGACGCTCCGACGGAGGCGCGGACAGGTTAGGGTTTGTGCTTATTTATTTTCTCTTCTGGTGGCGGTGGTTCGAATGGCTGGGTTAGCCGGGACGATGGCGGTGGCATGTGGTTTGCTGGTTCAGTTGTCGAGGGTGGTGGTTGGTCGGAAATTGGTCGGCGGTTGTTTGATGGAGACGGACGACGTGTGGTGACGAGGTGGTGATGATGGGTGCTGGTGGTGGCGGTTGACTACGTTGATGGAAAGAGGCCGGGGTTGCTGCCGTGGATTGGTCGGGTGTCGGGTGACCGGGTACGGAGGTGGTGGCTAGGTCCAAGGAGAGATCTGGTGAGGATGGCTGTGTTGGTGTCATTAGGGTTAGTGTTTAGGATTTGGGATTTGATATTTGATTGTGTCGGGTCTGTCGACACGGGAGGATGAATTTGTACATGTACAAAAAATATGGAATAAGACGGGGAGGGAACATGGACACGGTGCACGGGGTTGAGAATTATGGAGAAAATTTATGGAAGATGAATTGTGTAAAAAATAATGGAGGAGTACCTGCCTATTTATAGGATGTGGGAATTCCCATTTGGATAGGATTAGGATTTGATTTAAATCCCCTTTTTGGATAATTCAATACTTAATTTAAATGATTCAATAAATCAAATCTCAAATCAAATCCAATTTAAATCAAATTTAATTTTAGTTTAAATCAAATTCTAATATGGATATCTATTTAAATAAATCCAAAAATCAAATCACGATTTAAATAGCCAAAAATAACTTCCAAATATATTTTTCAAAATACCAATAATAATAATTTTGAAAATAATAAATATTTTTAAATATCTTTTTGAATAATAAAATATTAATATTAATAAACCTCAAAAATTACATTTTTATTTAAAATAGACAAATAAATAATTACAATACATATGTATGCAAAAATATTCTTTACATAATTATGTTTTTCTTGTATACAAACATATTATTTTATATTTAATAATTTTTAGAAATGACAAGTTTAGAAATGAAAGCAAAACTAATTATTATATTATTTGAAACTATAAAAATAGAACAAAATATTTTTCTAAAATATGTACGCTCGCACATATTCGTACTCGTCGAGCAAATTCGAAAGAAAACGAACTTCCGCACACGACGTACAATACGACTACGTGACGTACAATACAAAATTTTAAATCGGTATCAAATTTAATATAAAAAAAATAGTAGAAAATTTAGGGGTTTTACAATACTAAAATCCTATATAAAATCGGTAGGCATTATAAATAATAGGGAAATCATCTACAGGGGTTATTATTCTAATATCAATGCTAACTACCATCTCTATGGTATAGACACCCTACAAATCGTCATATCATTACACTATGAAGGATCTACACATGAATAAGTTCTACAAAACTAAAGTATCCCTACTCCTAAGTTATTGATGATGGAATACAATTTTATGACAACAGAAGGGAATGATAGAGATGGTTTGTTTAAAAACCTTCTCAAGATAAAATCTGATAATCATATGTGTCTGTCCAAAATCATGTTACTCAGAGTCTTCGTCATGCAAGTAAGCAAGGCTACAATAATCATAGAGTCCTTGACTAAGGTACATACCTCTAGAATTATGGTATTTAAAATTTTTGTACTGCCGCATGCTTGGCAGCGAAAACCTTAAATTCTCACACCCGAGAAATATGTTCTAAATCTGACTATATGTCCTCACTATGCCAGCTAACACGACTATCGAAGATTCTAGATTCCATAACTAGGTGACCTAGCCCATTTGATTCATCTCAGAAGAAAATCAAACACAAAAACAACTGGACAAAATTGATCAATCAACAAGGAACAGTGGGAATCGAAATTTGAAGGCAGTTATAAGGGGCAATTTTTAGAAATAGAATCAAAAGAATGGAACCTGCAACTAGATCTCCAATGGCTTGAGCATCCTCGACTGTCCCGGCGAAAGCTCGCCCCTGCTGGCCTCCCCTAGCCTGCTGTTGATGCTGGATGTACCTCTGCTGCTGAGTCGTAAGGGTAATCCCTTCTGTTGGCCTACTGGAGCCCTAGCTCCTGCTCCCTGATCTGTCCGTCCAGATGACTTAGGACACTCTCTCAGTCGATGATCGGATCCTCTGCAAAGTAAACATCTGCCCAGCCTCTTCCGGCATTCACCCCAATCGTGCCCTGGCCTCTTGCAGAAAGGGCAAATAATAACAAGCTACTGTCCCGGGGCATCTGTTGCCTCTGTGACTGTTGTGCCTGCTGAAAGGGTACACGGTCCTGAAACTGCCACTACTGAAGGTAGACCCTCGGCTGCTGATACTGCTGCTGAAACTGTAGGTGTGGCATCTTGTCCGGGCCCGTACTGCCACTAGCTCTCTCAAAAGGAGGTATAATGGGACAATCTATCTACTGGTGGGCACCTGACCCACAGAAATAACAAACCTTCAACCTCTTCCTGTACTGCTCCCAGATGTGTCCCGGCTTTTTGCAGTAGGAACAATTGATCGCCTTCGGGTCCTAACCCGGATATTGATGTTGCACCTACTGAACTCCCACTGGTGTCTGCGTCTGCTGAATCTGCACATAGGGCCTCTTGGCCTGGCCTCCGCTGTTGCTGGTACCGTGAGCGTCTCGTTCCCTCTTAAACAAATGTTGCCGCTGAGTTTCCACTATCTGCTGGAAGAAGGAGAACAACCGTGCCACGTCCTCTGATCTTGATGGCGATTGCTGCTGAAGAACGTTCGGGATGACAGAGGAAAGTCTCGGAGTAGGAAGAGGTGCACTCCCATAAGCTGCAAATATCCCATCCTGAGCTGGCATAACAGGAGCTGCAGTCTCGGGGCCCTGCTGATCAGAACGAGGAGTGGTAGACCCCTCAGTGGTGTCTTCCCGATCGAGACGATGAGATCGCGTCTCCATAACCATCCTAGAGACATATCAAAAGAACAATTGCTGAGAATGGGTCGAAATAGCAAGGGAGGACAGTTATATTTAAAGGAGAACAATATCAGCAAGAACTGAGATGGTATGAATTAAATAAAAGTTTTTTCTAGTGTGATTGAGTACCTTCAAAATATCCTAATCTTATTGCAGGCTGTATGATACTCTAGTTCGAATACCACTACATAAACTCGACCTGTATGGGCCACCACTAAAAACGTGTCACGACCCGCACCCTAGAGTAAGGGCACGAGACATGGGTATGTCTAGCCTACGCCGCAGTATCGGCTGTAGAACGTTGTCCTAGGTCATACATCTAACAGTATAAAGGTACCTGTACAGTATATACTCTCTGAATGGAGGTGACATAACAATATACAGTTCTCAATCACATCTAAGGCAGAATGAAGATAAAAGATAGATAGATAATACAGAAAGAAAAGATCCACAGAAAACAACCAGAGAGTCTAAGTGTCTACTGACATAAAAAATCCACAAATCCCAAATATCATAATACAGTCATCCCAAAATAAAATATAAGAAACATCCTAGTCTATTGGAGTGTCGTCCACAGCTAAAGGATCCTGCTGCTGGTCCAAGTCTGTACTGTCATCTAGGGTAGCCCCATAATAAGTAGGACAGCACGCCTCGTCCTCATCCTCTGTAATATTTCAACAGGTCCAGTCAGGATAGGAGCGAGCACAATACATCTCAACAAGTCATAACAGGAAAGGAAATATAATCATGCTAGAGAATAAAATACAGGAAACTGAAGAATAGCATAATGTAAAAGAGAGACTGTAAGTAAATATCTAAGATATATAAAAGAGAGACAGTGATAGTGAATCAGAGTACAGGATAAACATGTGAATGGCTAGGGACTGATTTATGATTACACTACGGAATTGATTCATGATTACACTACTTGGAATTTTTCACATGTTCATTTATACTCCCCCATTCCCAATCAATACACAAGGATCCAATCAAGTTACGTTAAGATTCATGATTATACTACTTGCCCATAAAGGGTGATTCATGAATTGATTCGTGAAGGCTCGGTGATCATGAGAGTACATGAGTCACTAGCTGATTCCCGAAGATTCATGATAATAGAAGCATGAGATACGTGATGTAAGTGAAACACACGAGACAAGAGTATCTGATGCTCCCGAGAGGGATAACATCTCATGAAGGGATCCATGTAGTACTAATCCGTGTTACCAACATGTCAGCATCAAGTAAGATAATCTAAAGCAGGAAATATAATCCTAAACAAGATATGAAATGATCAAAGAATGTACTCGTCTGGTATTCTGAATGTTCGAAGAGAATATAATGTCCGAGGAGTGGTATCTGTCTCCTATAGAACAGTACAAGTCATAACAAGTCTAAAATAAGGAAATAGACTGCTACAATGCATCTACATGAAGTTTGGGGTCAATCTAGGCTAAAGTCAACCTTTGGTCAACTCTAGTCAACCCTAACAGTCAAACTAGGTCAATTCTAGTCTAATTAAGTCAAACTAGGTCAAACGAGGTTAAACTTAGTCAAACTAGTTTAGGTTGGTCAAACCTAGGCTTAACCAGTCAATTCTAGGTCAATATAGACGAAGGTCAACTCTAGAAGTCAAACTAGGTCAACTAGGGCTAACCAAGTCTAGCTAGTCAAATTAGCCTATGCTAGTCTAACTAGGTCTAACCATGGCTGTACAAGTCTACAAACCAACACACATACCTATACACATATATATACAACACTATATACATTATCCATATCATTTAAATATGCATATTTACACCTATTCATATATAGGTATATACAAACACTACATATATATACCTTATATATATTGAGATAGAAAGAGAGTGAAAAGTGTCAAGTGTGGATGGAAAATCTAAGGGTGTAACAGGAAATCAGTGTGTGTATAGGATTTGTGTGTGTGTATGTGCCAATTTGTGTGTGTGAGAGTGTAGATGAATTTGGGATGTGTGTGTGTGTGTATGTGGTGTAAGGAATGTGAATGAGTGACTGTGTGTGAGATATTCTCATGTGTGTGTCATGATATAAGTGATTTGTGTAGACATGTGTGTATGTGAATGTGTTGAGGAAATGTAAGGGTGTGAGTCACTCACATGGGTGTGCAATGCGTGTAGGCAACGTGTAGAGGGAATGTGTGGACTAAAATTTTAGTTTTGTGTGTGTGTCATTCATATGGGTACGTAATGTGAGAGTGTGAGAGTGTGAGGGAAACTGGAATCATAAATGTATGTGTAATTGTTGATTTATGTGTGACAGTGTAAAGAATAACAGTGAATAAGTTTCAGTTTTCTGAAACTTGACAGGAACCCCCAACCCAAATGTGCAAAACCCATTCCCATGATCCCTAAATCACATCTAAAACTATCACGACCCGCACCCACTATGTGGGCACGAGAACGTAACTACGCCCAGCCTACGTCGCAGTGTCGGCGGTAGAACGCTGTCCTAGGTCAATCATCTAACAATATAAAGGTACCTGTACAGTATATACACTCCGAATGGAGGTGACATAGCAATATACAGTCTCAATCACATCTAAAGCAGAATGAAAGATAGGAAGATAGATAGATAAATACTAGAATGAAGGAAAAACTACATAAATACAACCAGAGAGCCTAAGTGTCTACTGACATAACAAATCAGAACATCCAGCTCAATACAAGACTCTAACACTGAAATGAAAGAATATTTACAATCTAGATCTCAAATGACAGAAATAGAAAACCTAAACTAGGGAGCCTCAGTCTCTAAACTAGTAGATCAGGCTGGAAATCTGGGTCACACATGGCATCCACAGCTGCCCCATAGTAGGGGTCTATGCTGGCCTCCTCCTCATCCTCTGTAATATTTTCAACAGATCCAGTCAGGACGGGAGCGAGCACAAAACATCTCACGCAGTTCATAACGAGTTAGGAAATATAAAGCATGCAATAGAGTAAAGTACATGAAACGCTGAAAGAAGAAGATATATGAAAAATAGTAGAGGTTTGATAACAGAAAATATCTAAATATGATAAGTAAGACTGTAAGGAACATGTGATTTTAGAGCACAATATGGTTATGTAAACGGGTTAGGTTGTACAATAAAATGGGACTCCTTTGTACGTGGGTGTACAATGGACATATACAATTTCTTATACAATACGATTGATCACATAACCATTTCTACTCCCCCTCCCCAATCAATACACAAGGATATAATTCAGTTACGTTACCTTATACAATGACTTGTACAATAACTTGTACAATGGCTTGTACAATGGCTTGTACAATGGCTCAAAATGATACTGAGAGTACAATATGCACAATGAGTTTACAATGATAAGGGTATTCAATAAATACAACCTGTAAGTGAAACGCACATCACAATATGTACTTAGTGAATACAAGGAGATAACATCTTAGAAGAAGATCCATATAGTACCAATCCGTAAAAAGATCGTGTCAGCATCAAGTACAGTAATCTAGAGCAAGAATGTAAATCCATACAAGTATGAAATGGTCAGAGAATGTACTCGCCTGATAGCCTGATTGTCTGAAGAGAATATACTGTCCGAGGAGTGGTGTCTGTCTCCTATAGAACAGTACAAGTCACTATGAGTCCAAAAATGATAATAAGATGCATTACAATGCATTCTAAATGAATTCTAGGTCAATCTAGGTCAAACCTAAGTCACACCGAGCTAAACTAGGTCATACTGAGTCACACTAGGACAATCAAGGTTAAACAAGGTCACAGGAAATCAATCCAAGTCAATCTAGGTCAATCTGGGTCGAGGGTTGACTTACAGTTAACTTTAGGTCAAAAAGTCAACTCTGGTCAACTCTGGTCAACACTGGTCAACACTGAGTCAACCCCAGGTCAAACAAGTCACATATTGACCAACTGTTGACTTTTAGTCAACTGGTCAACTCTGGTTTGGTTTTAGTCAAATCTGGTCGCTTAAAGGATAAGTTTGACTCTCGGTTGACTTTTGTTGACTTTTGGTCAAAATGGTCAACCGACGTCAAAACTAGTCTATGAGCACTATATTTGATCGTTACCAACCAAGGGAACCAAGTTCTAACTCTATCTTAGACTCCAAACTCAAATACCCTATTTCTAGACATTACCTATATTACCTTACCAAGGTAAATACCAATACCTTGTCCAATACCACTCTAACCTAGGAATACTAGCCTAGGCTTCCTAGGATAGCTAGATACTATCCTATACTAATATTACCTACCAAGAAATCCTAGTATCTAGGTCATCTAAGTCATCTTATGGTACATGTTGGCCATTTACCCTTTTTTCTTTCCTTTACCCTTGCACCATCTCACATGACACTTATGATACCTCACTCACTCTAACTAGCTCACTCACACAACACTCTCACAATATCACACTCCAATAGGCTTCCTATAGGTTCACATAGGCTAACACTCATGCTCACACCTATAGGCTAATGGCTATATATATAGGCTCACTACATATACATATCTAGACTCACACTCACAAACTCATATCTATAACCATATATCTAAACTCATATAGGTTCTCCTATATAGACTTACACACACACTCAAATATATATATAGGCTAACCCATACACAACACCTAGGCCCACAAGGACACACACTCAATTACTCACAAGTGGACTGATATTGAGCTACAAATGCCCTGCTACCAGGCTGAAACATTGGGGTGTATGGGACAGGTTTTTGGGGAACTTGAGGCTGAATTTAAGGGGTAAGGTAAGGATAAAATTGACACCATATGGCAGGTTGTAGGCCAAGGTATAGGGGCTGTTACATGGGCATGAATGTTGTGGCATGTGGGGTTAATTATGTGGACAGGTAAATAGGCCAAGTATGGGACATGTTTTTGTCTTCCATGGGGCTGTCCAATTGCTGTGGTAGGACTGAAATAAAAAGCGGGTTAGGGACTGATTTGTGGGGCTTTTATGGGGTGATATAGGGTGGTTTGGCACAGCTATCAAGGGGGTGTGTTTGGCTATTTATGGACTGAATGAAGCTGCTATGGGACAGGTTTTTAGGACCTGTTTTGGGACAGGTATAGGTTTGAAATATAGGCAATGATATGACAAGTTTTGGGGTTACAACTGTCCATTCATGGACTGATTTGAGGACAGGTATTGGGGGTATCAATGGACAATTGCAACCTGTTTTTGGTGACAGGCAACAAGGATAAGGGGGCATTGAAATGGGACTGATTTGGCAAGTTTCAGGACAGGTATTTGGGGACTTCTATGGACTGGTTCAAGGGGTGTTTGATGGCTATTCTGAGGCTGATATGGGACTGGTCCTAGGGACAGTAAATGGCTAGAATAAGATAGCCTAAGGCCTGTCCATTTTGGACTGAATATGGGACAGTCAAGTGGTTGTGTAGGGACTGGATTCAAGGGCTGTCCATGGGGGTGTATGGGACTGATTTGTAATGAGCAAAGGGACTGAAATTAGACTTGCAATGGACAGGTTTGTGAGGGTCATGTGGACTGATTTGTGGTGTCCATGTGGACTGTCAATGGGGTGAATGAGTGGACCAAATGTTGGCTGTACCATGGACTGCTAGAGGGCCAACTAAGTGGCTGCTATGGTGGTGATTTGTAGAGCTTACCAAGGCTGAAATGGAGCTGCTTAAATGGTGACATAGGGACAGGAAATGCAGAACATGGTGATCCCCTGCTCCCCTCCTAAACTGCTTCTTAGCAGTACAATATTGCCAATGCCCTGCTGCTAATAACAGTCCCCCTTTGGGGACTGTTCAGGATTCCTGAGATCAGTCCCCTAGGTGGGGACTGATACTCATCTAGCTGTGGTGTAGCACAGCAGGTCCCCCCTCCTCAAATCTCTCAATCTCTCACTCTCTCTAGCATTCACTCAAACACCACTCCTACACACTCTAGTCCCCTTCTATTCCAACATATACCTACACACGAAACCAAATCAAGTCCACCACCACTCTACACACTCTATTTTCCTGAAATCCCAAATCTCCTAAACACATACAAGGACACCATAATATATATTCACATATATATAAACCATATTATATATATACATATATATATATACATATAGAGATTGATATATATATCACCATATATATATATATATATATATATATATATATATATATATATATAAACAATATGATACAATAAGATACATAGAAAACTCATTCCTAAACACCTAGAAAATCTGGAAATAAAGTTAAAACAACATTAAATCAATTACAAAATAATCCCACATGTGTCCAATAGGGGTTTCCCCACATGGACACAAACCTACACATAGGACACCTCTACAAGTGTCCAAATGGACACGAAATGGACTCAAATGGACACAAAACCATGGAGGTTATTCCTATGGGTCAAAAATAGACCTATATGCATGAGGAAATGAAAAGGAGAAGGGATTTATACCTCCCGGTAGATCGAATTGAAGAAAAGTCTTTCCGAAGCGACACCGACACGTAGAGATTCTAAATGGACACAAACGAGCTCCGAATCTCTTCAAACTTGGCTAGCACCTTCCTCTCATGGAGTAGAGAAGGAGAGAAGAAGATTTGGTGGAAGAAATGATGGATTTGGAGATGAAAATGGTAGGGATGCTCTCTAGAAATTTGGGGAAGAACAAGAGAGAGAAAATGAGATGGAAAAGAATAGGAAATAACAAAGGGGCTCATGCCTATGCTACCTAGAGGTGGCCGGCCACATATGGGCTGCTATGACCTATTTTGAAATGACAAAAACACCCCCCTCTAGCCTATTAACAATGCATTAAAAAGGGGGTTTTAAGTCGGGGCTAGTTTAGTCATTCTAACACACTAATCAAATAAATCCTAATCCAAATAATTTAGCCTAGTCTCTAACTAAAATAAATGACATGTGGGCCATGGCTAACTAGTGTGTGGGTCCACTTGGGTCAATACTACCCCGGGTCCCCGTTTCAAGTCGAATTGAGATGAAATTCGAACCCGACTCAAATAACCCCAAAATACTGGGGGTGACAAAAACCACAAGTAATCATGTAATCATTTCCTTAAACATGTAGGTGAATTAATTTAATCATTCAAACATCACAAAATAGGATAAAAAGATGGAATCAAAACAGAAAACATATCAGCCATATTGAGTATCAGTGAAATGACGGTGTACAATATAGAATTCAAAATTTCGAATTCAAATTCACATCTAAATGCCAAACAAAGGGTTGGTAAATAATGTTATATATGTGAGGATACATGAGAATGTCCTCGTGTCCAGGAATTGGACATGATTCGTGTCCAAACAAACACATGTTCACAGACACTAGTCAGTGTACAACAATCGTCATGCACGCGTGCACGTGCATCCAACACACGACACATGACACGACACGACACGTGCTCGTGTCCAGTGGTTCACCTAGGATAGCTCTAGGTCTGACACACCCTGCGCTGGGTCTATGAGTCCCACAGACACGATACGACACGCGTGTCAGTCGTGCCTGTGCACGCGCACAGTAGCTCGCGTACGACAGCGCGCGACCAATGCGACCCCGATTTCTCCTCGGGTAGTGCACGAGATGCTCCCAAATTTTGGGAGCATGGTCGCAGACGTTGCCCCAAGGTTCACACAAAAAATTAGGACATGACGTGTCCTGTGTCCAGAGATATAGAGCCAGTGATGTAGGACACGGCCTACGGGCTCGTGCTGCATGTCCACACGTAAAAACATGACACAAATGGACACAAAATATACTACTACCTTTACAAAAATTAATACATACATCAAGATCTACAAATCCATGCAATTACATTTCAAAAATATGAAAATTAATTCCTATGTGGCATTTCTATAAACACCTAGTATATCAATACGATACGTGTCCGATACGGACAGGAAATAGACAGGAATTGTGCCCAAATTTTGTAGGCAATTAGGTAACCCCTAAACCTAACCTATTATGCAAGAAAATTAGGAAGAAACAAAGGTTTAGGTGGTTTACCTATTGAGTATCAAAACTCAAGAACAAGCTCCAAAGAGAGGATTCCAAATGGCAACTCCAAAAATCCAAATGGCACACAAACTGAGATGATCCTCCAAAATTAGTAGATAAACATAAATTAGATCCTATTGCAAAAGACTAGGATTAAAAAGGAGCTAAAATGAATTAATTGGGATTTTTGAGCATAGGGGAAAATACCTTTCCACCAAAATTATGACAAACCTAAAAAGAGGCAAGAACACTCTTAAGAGACTACTTATAGGCAAGGGAAACCTAATAGTGGCTGCCATGGTTGGGTTAGGATTGGTCTTGGGCTTAATTCATGGGCCTATGGCTTAAGCACTAGGCTAAAAATTGATAAGTCATAAGTCATTGACTTAAGTCACTAGTCATGGACTAATTCCACCCAAACAAATCCTCCCTACTTTAAAACTAATTTCTAATTACTAAAGTAGGTTAACTAGTGTTAGGCTAGGGTCACCAACTAGGATTAGTTTCTAGGTTGGGCTCCAAAGTCAACACTAGTCAAGTCTAGATTAGCCCTTTAATTAAATTATACCAAAAATCATATAAATTCAAATAAATCTCAATAATTCATAATAAATCCAAATAATTCCCAAAAGTTCAAAATGACCATAATAACCCCATAATCAAAAGTAAAAATAATTATCCTAATGCTATATCACTAGTCTTTAAATTGGTAAATCATAAGTCATGGTTTAAATAATTTTTAAAATAATCAAAAATCACCAAAAATTCATATCATGATTTAAATATCATTAATAAAAGATTAAAATTATAAAATTTCAAAATTATCCTCATTTAGAAAACTGGGTGTTACAAAAGGTTCGCACGTCCTCACTTCATACTACTTCTCATCGAGAATGAACTCAATCGATCCTCCTCCTTGGTGGTTCAGTCAGTCGTGGGTTGTAGATCTCCTCGTTCAAAGAAGCTTCAATTTTGACGACAAACTCCATCAGATAACTGAGATACGTCGAGTTAACTATGGACAGAGCAGTCCGTGCTCTTATTCTTCGCTGGCGGTGTTCCTCTTCGAAATAACATCAAGTATCCAGATGTTGAGAAATGGGTTTGGATTGATTGCCAACGTACGTTCTCCTTAATAACTGCTTCAGATGGGGATGCACCTGTGCTAAGACGAGGATTTGATGTGCCCATGACGAGGAAGTGATTCGTTCGTTACGAGGAAGTGATTCACTCATGACGAGAAAGAGATGCACCTGTGCTGAGACGTTAAAGTGATAAACCTATCCGTAGAGTTTAGACTAGGCTGTAGTAGACTCTTTACATTAAAAAAGCCATGTAATATACTTTTATAATCAATAAATATCTTCTTTTCACGTGCTTTTGTTTACTATCTTTTTATGACACGTCAATGTTGCTCTGTGTCACTGGCGCATACTGTTTATAGCGCATAGGATCCTGGACTATGTGGCGCATGAATTCTATTCTTATAAAAGACCCCCTTTAAAGTTTTTAAAACTTAGACAAGTTTTGAAACACTTTGAATAATAAGCATGGGCAGTAGAACCTTTTAGGCGCATGATCTTCTTGAATGCATGGCCTTCTTCATGCATGACCGCATTGGCACATTTGTCAATGATAACGCTTCGGTTCTCGTGTCAGAGTAATGATAATCTTTTTAAGGATTTGATGTCGCCTTTTCGTAAACTTCAAAGTGTTGGCTGCTGACATCATGACTTATTGAGTCACACACCTCCCCAAGCCTATAAATAGGCACTTGGGTTGAAGAGAGAGACTCTTCTATTCTTTTTGTTCAAGTTCTTATTGCCTTAGAGTTTTTCTCTTATGAAAACCCTAACTTTCTTCTCATTCTCATTTTCGTAACGGCCCCCAAAGTGCCTTGCGCCGTCGCTGCAAGCAAGGGTAAGGGCAAGAAGCCCATCGAAGTAGGTATCGATGAGCCTGAAGTCGTCGATACGACTCATCCCGACATTCGTAGGGAGGTGATAGGTGGGTGTCTGCCATTGTTGTCTTTTTGAGACACAAAGACACTTTGTGCACGGTTGAGCGCATAGATGGACAACCATCTGGAACATGCGCCAACCACCTTGTTGAAGCGCATCGGCCTGGCTCATAGATCTTTTACCTAAAGATGCGCCTAAGGTTCACTTCGCTGACGCACATGGACTTCGGTCCTAATGATGCACCGAAGCTTGATGCACATGGACTTCAGTCTTGAAGATGCGCCGAAGCATTTCTTTGCCAACGAGCATAGACTTCGGTCTTGATGATACGCTGAGGTATAATTTTGCCAATGCGCACGGACTTTGGTCCTGAAGATGTGTCGAGGCTCTGGCTTTTACTAATTCGCATAACTTCAGATGCGCTTACGCCAAGCTGCACATGTCTTTTTAAAAAAGATCATATTTTTGCAAACTTTTTCTGCCTTTATCTTTTATAGTGCCTATGACCTTACCTCAATTGGATGAGATTCTATTTGACTACCTCCTTTGCCAGCTCTGGACTTCAATGAAGAAGTTCTCAATCCTGCCAAGGCTGTGATTATGCTGGACCAGCCACCGAAAAGGACGGTACTGATCAGGGACCATCCCTCTTCTTTCCTCTAGGCCATGATGGAGAGGGGCCTACTCACTGCTGTTGGGAGTTTAACTGAGTCGTATCTGAAGTCCCAATTTCTGTTTGGGGTGTTCGATATCACAGAAGGTTGAACGGACTTTTTGTTCCGGTGTACAGAGAAGGAAGTCCTAAATAGGATATTCTAAGTACAAGGGGAAGAGTTTCTGGGAAAGTATGACGATGGAGATCGAGCACTGCAGTGGCTTCTTTACTCCGTTGATGATCTAACGACGGGTTGAATTTGCTTTGATTTTCTGATGCCTTTGATAGAACTCTATGATTGCCGATCAAGAGGATGCCTGGAGCTGGAGATTTGATGTTCGGTGGTCCTTCTTTTGGTTGAAGGAAAACTCCTTCCATTTATAGGGAAAGAGAGCACATATGCGATGTACATTAGGGTTTTGAAATATAAAGGAATCTACAGTCATTGCACGGTACGAGCTTCTACGATGCTGATACGTGGCAGATAACGAGATTTCCCTCAATCGAGATCTCTGGTGGTTACCAAAATAACCGAAAGAAGAGACACATGGCGTGTACCGACTTGCTTATTCAGATACAACCGAGTAAATCTTGGGATTTCATCTCAGATTTGGATTCTGATTGATCATCGTCTAAGATTTAAATCAATTTGATCAGATATCAATCATAATTAACCCCAATCCTATCTTTGAGAGAGTAGGTTTAAGCAAACCGACTGGGTGCGACTATGCTTCCTGTACCTCTGGCGAGGTCTGAGTACTGCTGCACTTTTGGGGTGACGAGTAGACCATTCGTCTTGAGATAACTGTCACATTCTGTTCCCAGAATGCATATTTTAATACGTATACTGTTTGAATGTATTTATTTAATATTTATCATGCACTTATTTTGTATTTAATTCCTTTAATTTTACGATAATTATTTTTCTATATTTTATTTTTTGCTTTTGTTTTTGCCTTTGGGTTCGGCTTGGGTTGGTTTGGTTTGGTGGTTCATCATGAACCCAACCAACTCCCTACCTACAACCATCTCCATTTAAAGCCCAACCCTTTCTCTCTCTTCATTTATTCTCATTTACTCTCCTTCTTGTTCCTCATAACTCTCTTCACCTACCAAGAGCATAGGCAAGTGCATCTTGCTTCCACATGAGAACCAATTTTTATGGTTCATTTATCTTCCTCTCATGATTCTAAGATAGTTTAGAACTTGACATTTTCTATTTTAAGAGTTTTATTTTTGTAGATCTAGAAATTGCTATTTTCGGATTTTAATGGTTTTTGATCTCTCAAACTTCCTTATTTCCAAATTTTGAGCAGTCCAGGTTGTTTAGATTTGTGTTATACCCCATTTTGATCCATGAAAGTCCCATTTTTGGCTTCGATTGAAGGTTTTATGGAATTGGAGTTCGAGAGGTTCTCTACGCCCACGTTTTACGTGTCCGCGTAATATCAAGCTCCACGCCCATTTTCTTTATGCATCAATGTCTTGCGCGTAATACTATTCTTTACGCACATTCATTCATACGTAAACTTTAACTCTATACGCGTACAAGCTTTACGTATAACTCGTCCCTTTGCGCATGCAAGTTTCATGCGTAACTATATTCTTTATGCGTACTCCTCTGGCTTGGCATAAGACCAGTTTTTATCCGTATTTCATTGAGCGTACTCCTTAGGCGCATGGCACCCCGTATAATATCCTTACGCCTTTTGACATGAACTCGATATACTCATGATATGTTCGTTTTTTTATACATATTGTTGTGTGGAGAGCGCACTGTGTCTCGATTGGTCTATGGATACCCAAAATGACTGGAACTTAACCCTGAGAGTTATAGACTCGACCATACTAAATGCTAGTTGACTTTTATGCCTTATCATGAATTGACATTGATTGTTACCTCGACTAATGATTGATCATTGCATTTCTAGTTGAAACTAAGAGACTGGCTAGTCGTCTTATGGAATTGAATGAGACACGTTCATGTATGAACCATGAACCATCGCGATCGACTAGCCGATCCGAACATTGGCATATGGACACTTGTTGACTTCTATTTTCTGCAAAAGTAGCATGTGTATCTTACAGTCAAGGCATGATTATTCCGTAGCTAGGTTTGATTGTTGCATTATGCTATATAAGACCTAAAACCCAACCGCATAGGCATCGTTGTAGAGTTGTGCATATCGTACACTGTACGGAAGTACTCATTCTGAATGACCATGTTCCACGTCATGAGATTTCAATCAACATAGGGACTATTAAGCTAAATAAAATAACGATTACATGGAGAGAATGGATTCTCGAGTTATTACATGGCATCCATTTTTGGGACAATTAGTGCCCCGACATGCCGGCTGGTTCCCACAGATACTACAAATCTGCCACACGGACAGGGAGTGGTATCTGCTTATACTGTTATATATACTGATGACGGGCATCCCGCTGGGACTCATCTAATTTATGATTGGCGTAATTGATTATTGGATAGACTAGCCTTGCTTGTAGATAGTAAGAACTGAGGAATCACTTATTGTATACTTCAAAGACAACTTGGAACTTATAGTTAGCAAGCCGTAGTAGTTGTATTATCGTTTAAATTGATTTGTTTATGTACTGTACCTACTCTGTTAACTACTGAGATGAGCAGAATGTCAGGACATGACGGGTCAACTTCTGTCCTTGTTTGGTTGGGAAGTTGCTTGAAGTGTCGTGATGTTGTGCGAACCCCAGTAGCAAGCAGAGATCTATTTATCATATTCTTAACTCTTACCACTAGTTTTATTTTTCATGTCGTGCTTCTTTGCGGTACTTGCTATTAGAGGTCTAACCTCTCTGGTTTTGTATGGCCAGATTTAGAGCTAGTTCCCGAGGACTCAGCTTACTTCTACCTCCAAGATGGTCAATAATAAAGGGATGATCGCAGGAGGACACGAGTGGGTTCCTTGCTTTCCCGCTCGTTTTGTTACTTACTTTATATTTTGCCGCTTGGCACCGATATGTTAGTCGGATAGTCTTGCACTTACTTTTACATAATTGTAACTAAGTCAGACTGCAGCTGATAACGATTGTGTATACCTTGTTATATCATCTGGCTATGTTTTGTAAAGCCAGACCTCAAGAACATTTTGACTGAGCGTTTGAGACGCCTTAGTACTTTATCTTACATGTTCTCTATTACTGTTTCTTGATTGAATGATTGAGACAATAGATGTTGAGTAACCCTAGTGAGACTTTCATAGTATGCACCCCCTCGTCTTTTAGATAGCATTGATCGTATTATACGGTATTCATCTATCCCTAATACGTAGCTGGCTGAGTCACTCCCCCGCTCTCCGGTATTCTGGTTCTGGGCGTGACAAGGATTTAGTGGTGGCCCATGCAGGTCTGATTTCAGACTTGTGGGGTGTTTTAATTTATGGAATGTCTCAATCACACATGTTTTCCCCATGATTCTTTGATAATGTCTCAAACACAGATGTTTCCCCTATGATTCCTTGATTCGTTATTCTCGTCCCTAGCTTGACATTCCACTATCCTTTGACTTTATTGATCTTTCCTATCCGATCATTTGATTATTCTCTTATTCCTTTTCTTATGGGCACTTCGTCCGCATCTGTCAGAGCTGGACAACAACAACAAGGGCAACATGACCATGTTGGTCAGCAACAAGGGCCAGTACTACCTCAAGAGACCATCTAAGAAGAGGTGATAGTGGAACCAACAGCTAGACCGCAGTATCCGGAGGTTCCAACACTACCAACGGTTCTATCTACCATTATGGCAGTAGACACACCAGCCGTTCTGGAGATCATAAGAGGGATGATGGCTACTCAGCAACATCAGATGTTGACCCAGCAACACATGCACACTCAGCTGCAAGATCAGAATGTATTGCTCAACCAAGGGTTTCAAACGGCTTTGGAATGAGGAGTGAGGACTGATTCAGGGGCGTCAACCAGATTTTATAAGTACAACCCCGTCATTTCGAGGGCATGGAAGATGCTATTTTAGCAGATGCATGGCTTAAGGACATCGAGGCTATTCTGACAGTGGCTAAGGTGCCGACGGAAGAACTTGTGGATCAAGTGAAGTTGTTGCTTCAGGACCTCGTACGTGATTGGTGGGAGTCAGAAGAAGTGGGCGTCAGATGTCCCATAACTTGGGATGATTTTACTGTAAGGTTCAAGATGAAGTACTATAGAGTTGTGGCGTAGTTTGAGCTACAATAGAAGTTTATCAACCTCAAACAGGCTGGCAAGATAGTGGATTCTTATGAAGCAGAGTTCTGCAGACTGAGTAGGTTTACCCCAGAGATGGTATCAACGGAGAGCCAGAGGGCTATGAGGTTTCAACAATAATTTCATCTTGAACTCTTGCAATTGAAAGAGGGGCACAAATAGTAGACTTTCGATGAGGTATTGACGGCAACCCGGAGGCATGAGATCACAATCCAGAGGATCACATCTAGGACTGGAGGTCAGAAAAGATCTCACAATCAGATTGAAGGAGGAGGGGGAGCAGCACCCCGAGTTACAGTAACCGCTGGCATTCGCATTCACGTTGTGGCAATGCGAGGGCCAGCACCACCAGCAAGACAACAACAGCAACAGAGGAAGAACCAGCAACCCCCAACGGGCTGCTCTTATTGTGGGAAGACAGGGCATACTAGAGATGTGTATCGGGCATTAAACGGACAATGTTTGATATGTGGAAGTCCATATCATCGGGTTTCCACCTGTCCTACGAGTTCGAGGTCAGGAGGACCAGCGGTAGCAGTGAGACCATTGGCACAATGTCCGTTGATGTCACAGGCTCAGATGTTTCAGTAGCAGGGACCGCAGATACAGCAGCAACAACAAAGACCACCCCAGAATTACCAAGGCAGGGGCCAGCAGCAACACCAGGCTAGGCCGTAGCATGGGAACCAACAAGGAGGCTGAGGACAGGCATTCAATCTGTCCTTGGAAGAGGTATTGGCATCGGGAGATGTTGTGGCAGGTAACATTCTCGTCGCCTCATATCCCGCAGTAGCATTGTTTGATTCGGGAGCATCCCACTCATTTATATCTACACAATTTGCAACACGACTAGGAATGGAATTCGAGGCATAGCCAGGAAGGTTGAATATACTCACTGGTAATGGGCTCGTAGAAGTTAGTAGAGTTATTCTAGCGTGTTGAGTTGTCGTTTTTGGGCGTTCCTTACCCGCCAGGTTGATAGAATTTTCTGTTAGAAATTTCGACGTTATCTTAGGCATGGACTGGCTGAAAGACAGTCATGCGACAATAGATTGTCGTAGAAGGATTGTTGTCACGACCCGCTCCCGAATAACCGAATACGAGTCAGACACGTCCAGCCTTTGTTGTTAGACACAACAAAGTAAGCTGTACCAATCTAGGGAAACTAACCAGATAATAAGAACATGAGTGAATCACAGCATCTATATAAATGTGTCCCAACCAGAGTAAAGTACAATATTAGAACTTATTACATTCCAGAAAACTAGAAAGTCTACTAGTCTCAAATACATGGAAATAATAGGAAATCTCTAGGCTTCTGCAGCCTCTAAGTCATGAGCGGCTCCAGCTAGCTCTCCTGCATCAATAGGCTCCTCACCATAGAATGTATCACATAAAGCCTCCAACTCACCTGCAACATATCCTATTCAGGAGCGGAGCAAAGTATATCCAAAGAAATGAACATGTACATCATGGTATGAATCAAGAAAACAGGAATAATGTAAATTATAGGAAATGAGAACAAGACATGAACTGAATAGGAATACTGAAAGTAAAACAGGAAAACATGGTAAGAGTCCTGAACATGAAATACAACCTGAATCATGAAATACAAACTGAACATGAAATACAGCCTAAACATGAAATACAACCATGAAATCCTGAAATACAATACTGAATCCTGACATGTGCAATATTTGAAATACTTCTAGAGTGTGATCGGCTTGGGTAGATGCAATGATAATAAAATGGTACGGCTTCGGCCCCGCGTGCACGATGCGGGACCCAAGCTATTCACAGGGATAGTAACAGGGTTTGATCACATCTCTATAGTATTTTCCCTCCCAGACACAATGAAACATAGAACATGAAATGAGACAATGTCGTGATATATCGTGTCATCAAGAGATACAAGAAAGAATAATGAAGACATGAGCAATGAACAATTCAGAGGAGTATACTTGCCTGCTCCGGGTGATCGAGAAAGGGTGGTAAAGCTAGATATCCTCCTGTTTATGAATTTACAACTTGGTTAAAATCTATACAAGTTCCTAATTTAGAATTTTCTTTATCTAAAAATCCTTGTTTACAAGGTATCATAAACATAGGCTATATACTAAGCTGGTGACATTCCTGAGTATCAGTAGGTACTCAGATATATGCTCAGCCTACCAATTATTAGCTAACAAGGATGGGTATCTCAAAATATCAGCTTGATAATCAATGCACAAATCTTAACAATCATGCTAAAGTTATAATTCCAATATTTTAACTACAAACTTATAGAACAATATTTCCTTAACAACACTCAATCTAGTAACTGATTTAGAGGACTTCCTCAAATCAGTACTGCCACCTAGACCACCTGGTACCCTCCATTTAATTATCTACTAATACTACCAATCATGAACCCCTATATTCTTGTTGGAACTCTACAGAATCTAATTATCTAACATTTCCAAGCCTGAATTCATAGCCATTTGATATAGCTAAATAACTATGCCAACCTGTGAACCCATTGGTTAACATATGACTTCCTCAAGTTAAACTCACTCTCGAGTTAGTGTCACAGACCAACTTCCTTCTCCTGACCAATTACACATTATGGACAACACTAGAATTAAGATTCCATACTAAGTTGACACATCCAGCCCTTAACTGGACATAACATAGTCTGTACTATATGAAGTTCTCCAAAACCTGATGGTTAGTACTAGGTTTAGGAACCCAAACAGTCTTAACATCCCCATCTTAATGTCCTGCACCTGTCTGTCCATAATACTCCAGATAAACTTATGGCCAGTTCAGCAACAGTGGCAGGATACTGTATTTAAATATTTCAGATATCACCTAGTCTTTTCAGGATAGAACTTCAGTCCAGTTTCCTGAAACCAATCTGGACTGAAATGTCCAGGCTCCTGAAACCCAAACTGGACTGAAATGTCCAGGCTCCTGAAATCCAAACTGGACTGAAATGTCCAGGCTTCTATTTTACCAAGTTATTTCATCTAAACTAAGTGCAAAAGGTTATGGTATGACAGTACAGCAGGAGTGTAGGATACTGCAAAATGTATCCATATATCACTTAGTCCTAAACAGGACAGTGCCCATACATTCAGTCTAATTGAAACAAAGAACCCTCAGGAATGTAAGGACAGTTCTCAAGAGTTAACAGGAATCATTAACATTCGATTTCTTCTACCCAAAAATCAGTGAACCAATTGCTAAACCAGGGTTCAAATTAAAACAGTATTCTATAGAGGTATTCTCCTCCACATCTAGCAATTTGGAAAAAACATGATTAGCAAATTGCTTACTGATATAAGGTTCAGTTCAGGAAAAAAAATAAGCCAGATACCATCAATTCTTAACACAGTGCTACTGTGTACATATGCCTGCAGCAGTAGCAGGTATTGTACAAGATGCAGGACAAGGTACACTTAACTATACTCAACTCAGCAGCAGTAGAAGAACATTCAAACACTGATTAACAGGAATCAGTTCTCCAGGTTTTAATGAGTAATTCACAACTGGGCACTTACCCCAGGCCAACTTCCCCTAGTACAGTTTATCAATTTCCTTAATCCCAATTCAAGTCCCAGGTCAAAATCAGGGAATGCCATCTAAACAAACAGGTTCAAGTGGTCAGTCCTGAAACAGGACTGACATATCACAAGCTATCAGTCCATACACACAATCCCCAGGTTAATATCATATATCAATAGCCCTAGAATTTTACATATCAGTTCATGTGAATCAAGTGGCAGTCCACATATGGATTCACATGACACTGTCAGGGGAAATTCTCACGTATCAGTGCAATGGGAAACACATATCACTATCATAGGAATTCCCATACTAATGCCAGAGGAATCACATCTCACTGTCATATAGGAATTCCCACACTAATGCCATGGAATCACATATCACTGTTATATAGGAATTCCCACACTAATGCCATGGAATCACATATCACTGTTATATATAGAATTTCATACCAAATGATTTGGATATCCTCATATCAATCCCATATGAATTTCCATATCACAGTCATAGGAAATCTCACATCAGAGCTATGTAAAATTACATATCCATTGATATGGATACCCTCATGTCAATCCTATAAGAATGTCCATATGGTATCACCTGGTTCAAGAAGTAATAGCTCTCCCTTATATTTATCACTAGCAAATAAAATTGAAAGTAGTTTAGATTATTACCTGCAACCACTCGATCGAGAGAGGACTGACCAAATAGATCGACACTAAGAATGTCCTTCACGATCTACTGCTACAAATAGGCAATTTGATAGGCGCTACAAATTGATCTCCAAATTTCCACCGATCAGTAGATCCGAACAAATCTCCTACACAAAGGTTCGAACGTCGAGAAGAACTAACTCATCAAGAATCGATGAAATCCAAACCCAAAGTCAAGAATCGAGGTTGATAAGGACAAATACTTACCCTGAGATCTGGATCGGAGAGGATGCAGATCCACTCGTCGACAACTTACGATGAAGATGGTGCCGAGCTCTTCGCCGAGGAAATATCGCACCCGTCGAGGAGTGTGCGCCGCTGGAGAATCGCCCCCGTGGTGATCGGCGTAGCCGTCGTCGTCGAGGATGGTCGTACCAACACCAGGAGCTCTCGCTGTCGACGCCGCTGAGCAAGATTGGTGCCGCTCGTCGCATTGTCACCGTCGCCGCCATCAGCTCGTCGTCGCCATCGACTCGTCGTCGCCATCAAACCAGCAATTAGGGTTAGGGTTACTAAAATATTTGGGGAAAGAGGAAATCTGGAGGAAAGCTCGGCTTCACGAGCTGAGAAGAAATAAAACTCTCTCTCTCCTCAGCAAATCAGTTAAAAAGAGAAATGGTAAATTTGCATTAAACACCCCCCACCAAAAACACTTTTGCACATACCCCCTCCCACTTTTCCCTATTTACAAAACTTGTTAAGAAATTTAGTTAAAATTTGTTTAGGGGATTCAAAAATAATTGGAACCACTCAAATTAGTTGTAACCAACTTTGAAAATTAAAAGAATATTATTGTCCCAAAATTCTTTCCCCCAAAATATTCATAAAGTATATGTTTATAGAAAAAAGGAAAAAAAGAAATATTATTATTAAAAATTAAATTCCACTAAAATGAGAAAAGTGGAGTTACAAATATCCCCCCCTTGAAAAAATTTCGTCCTCGAAATTTGAAGACCCACAAAATAAATCTCAGTAAATTCAATTAGATTTTATCACCAGTCATTTATATATATATATATATATATATATATATATATATATATATATATATATATAATAGAATTTTCGAACATTAAAACTATAATCAAACAGTTCAAGCTAGGATAGCGCTCCCGCATCTCGTCATCGTGCTCCCATATGGACTCTCCCGGAGAGGGGTGTCTACACAGGACGCGGACAAGTGGAACAGTCTAGTTCCGCAGTTGCTCCTCCCTACGATCAAAGATCTCCACTTGCTGCTCCTCGTAGGTCAATCTCGGACCCACCTCTAGCTCCGAAAAGTCCACCACATGGCTCGGGTCCGGAATGTAGCGTCGAAGCTGGAATACGTGAAAAACGTCGTGCACTCCCTTTAAGCTGGCTGGAAGCGCTAGACAATACGCCACCTCGCCAATTTGCGCCGTCACGTCGAAGGGTCCGATGAATTGCGGACTGAGCTTTCCGCCTCTGCTAAACGAATGGTGCCTCTGGTCGACGAGATTCTTCAGGAACACTCTGCTTCTAGCTGCGAACTCCGGTGACCATCTGCTGTTGTCCGCCTAGTGCTTTTGTGGATCCATGACGCTCTGAGCCTTGAGTCCAAGTACACATAAGAAGTTTGGGATATCACGCTTTGACAAGGATCGAGGATCAAATAGTCACGAAGTGGAAGGAAATTCAATTACAACTTAGAGGAGCAACATCATAAAGACACAAATATTAAGTACGATCAAAAAATCGATAGTTTAACACAGGTGGCTAGCACAAGATAGAAAAATCATGGTCAGACAGACATGATTTAAGATCAAAATTTAGACAAGACACAAACGAAGTATGGAATCAAAATCTGGCAATGTATAATTTGAGGAAATCAATGATCTAACGATACAATACTAGAAGGTAATTAGCAAGGGTTGATTTGAGGAACGTACGAAATACTCAGGAGGTACAGTACCAAATCAGGGTAAACATGCAAGGTTTTGTGATTCTCGAAAACCAATAATCATATGAAAAGGAATTATAGTCTCCAGAATATCCAAGAACATGTTGGTATCTAAAATCACTTTGCTTAGAATCCCTACCCCGCCAGTATGTATCTGACTGCAGTGGACTTTCGGCTCCGTGACTCAAATAACAATATGTCTCTAAATACTCTATCAACCTTATCCATTTTCCAATAATTATTGACGAAACAACCCAAGAGATCAAGATATGAAGAATATAACAAGTCTCGTCAATACTCGAAAACCTATGGGTGTCTGAAATCACTTCAACTTAGAGTTCCTGCCTCGCCAGTGCGCTACTGGCTGCAGTGAACCCTCAGTCTCCATAATCCAGCTAATGGCTGCAGCGCGCAACTGTCATGCCATAGTAGGTCATCGAATAGCCTCTCGACTTTATCCCTAGGAATTTCAAAAGAGTTTCAAGGAATTCAAAATAAATTTCAATAGTCCAAGTCACGGAAATGGTGAAGTTACCTGACTGTTAGAATACATGAATTTATTAGGTACTAAAAATGACAAGGGATCCGATCAGTGAGTACAAAAGGGCAGCCAGGGAGATTTAAAATTTCAGACAGGGAGTGAAGTTTCAAATTATAACAGAATTCTAACTGATATCTGGAATGGTAACAAGATTCCATATATGGGACATTATCCCGAAGAGATAACAGAGTCTCGAAGGATGAACTAAGGCAAGGTATTAGATAGGAGACAAGTTTCAAAATAAGGATAAAATTCCGTACTGGAAACAAGTTTCAATAAAATCTCGAAAACAATGAAATCTCGAGCAAATACTTGAAGTGAAAATGAATTCTCCAATAAGATACACAGTGAAAGAAAAATAGAAAAACAAGTATCAACAAAGTCATAAAAATGAATATGAAAACATGGTATTAAATAGCGGATATGAAACAAGTGAAATCTCAAAATACGAGACAAGATCAATCAAGATCGTGAATAGAACGAAAAAACAATTCACGAATGAGAAGTAAAATCTCATAGGGAACGAGTCAAAATTTCAAGATATAAAACAAAATCTGCAAATGAAATCTCGAATAAAAGCAAGATTCAAACAAGGTTTTGAATGGCATAAGTTTGAATAGGAATGTAATCCGAAGTAAAGTCTTAAATATCAACAGGGTCTGAATGGGGAACAAAATTCAAGTAGAATCAAATCTTGAATTAGGAAACGCCATAGGAAACAAGTTATCGAGCAGGAAGAAGATCTCGAATAAGAGCAGAGTTACGAACAAGAATGGAAACAAACTTCCAAAATACATCTCGAATAGCGACCAAGGTTCCAGAATAGGAAATAAAATCTAATAATCCTTAAATAGGAAACAAGGAAGTTTCTAAGAAACAATCTAGGTGCAAGAGGAATCTAAGGAAAAACTAGATTATGAATCATGATCCATGGTTTTCTCCAACCATGCAAAAGAGTCTTCTGTCTTCAGTCTATGTTCAGTATTCCTCCGGAACGGAAATCTCTCTAACCTCCTTCAATTGTCCTGGCGTAGGTTGATCCCTGCGGTAGTACTCCATGTGGTTGCTGAATCTAGAGAGGCTGGTCCCCTTGCTGTAGTCCTGGTGCTCTTCATGTTCGCCCTTGGGCAGTGTAATCAATGGACTCTGGCAATCCCTGACTGGGTGGGTAGACGATCCATAGAACAAGCATAGCCTCCGTCTTTTGTGGCACTCCTCAAAACGATGTCCTGGATGGCGGCAGGAAGCACAATTGGTCATTGTCTGAATCTGATGATGCGATTGAAGAAATACTGTCTGAGTCTGATGACGCTTTGTGGATCCATAGTAGTTGTCATCCCTGTCATAAATCTTCATGTCCTTCATGAGCTTCAACTTTCCGTCTCGTTTCATTGTCTGCGCTACATTCATGATCTCCTGGCTGGTGACTCTAATCTTCAGAGAGGTTGGGTCCTCAGGAACTTGGATGATCTTCAGTGGTGACTCCAGGTTCTCGATCTGTTCCCTGGTGCAAGATATACGCTCGGTGTCGGAAAAGTCCAAGTGTCTGAGAGTCTGGAAATCAGAAATCTTTTCTAGCTCGGAGAGTATATCCACAAGTCTGGCTTGAAAAGAATGGCATGCTCCCTCTGGTTGTCAATGGACTCTTCAAATGTCTCTGTCATCTACGTACTACCCATGGGGATAGTAGAGTGGTAGAAGGTAGTGGAAGCTTGTAATCCTCAAGTGCAGATGGATCAACTGTTCCGGTGTCGCATGCTTTTGAACTATCTGAAAAACAGAAAACTGTTAAAATAACCTAGACCTAAATACAACAAGTGTTTATAGAATATCAATAAACCTAATATACCTGATATACCCTTATTTTCCGATTTTCCTATGCTGTGATCAAGTTTCCCTAGTATAATCAAGTCCCCCAATAGTACGCTAAGACCTAGGTACCATTAGGATAGACCAGCATGGGCCACCACTAAAAATATGTCACGACCCGCTCCCGAATAACCGGATACGAGTCGGACACGCCTAGCCTTTGTTGTTAGACACAACAAAGTAAGCTGTACCAATCTAGGGAAACTAACCAGATAATAAGAACATGAGTGAATCACAGCATCTATATAAATGTGTCCCAACCAGAGTAAAGTACAATATTAGAACTTATTACATTCCAGAAAACTAGAAAGTCTACTAGTCTCAAATACATGGAAATAATAGGAAATCTCTAGGCTTCTGTAGCCTCTAAGTCATGAGCTGCTCCAGCTAGCTCTCCTGCATCAATAGGCTCCTCACCATAGAATGTATCACATAAAGCCTCCAACTCACCTGCAATATATCCTATTCAGGAGCAGAGCAAAGTATATCCAAAGAAATAAACATGTACATCATGGTATGAATCAAGAAAACAGGAATAATGTATAGGAAATGAGAACAAGACATGAACTGAATAGGAATACTGAAAGTAAAACAGGGAAACATGGTAAGAGTCCTGAACATAAAATACAACCTGAATCATGAAATACAAACTGAACATGAAATACAGCCTGAACATGAAATACAACCATGAAATCCTGAAATACAATATTGAATCCTGACATGTGCAATATTTGAAATACTTCTAGAGTGTGATCGGCTTGGGTAGATGCAATGATAATGAAATGGTACGGCTTTGGCCCCGCGTGCACGATGCGGGATCCAAGCTATTCACAGGGATAGTAACAGGGTTTGATCACATCTCTATAGTATTTCCCCTCCCAGACACAATGAAACATGGAACATGAAATGAGACAATGTCGTGATATATCGTGTCATCAAGAGATACAAGAAAGAATAATGAAGACATGAGCAATGAACAATTCAGAGGAGTATACTTGCCTGCTCCGGGTGATCGAGAAAGGGTGGTAAAGCTAGATATCCTCCTGTTTATGAATTTACAACTTGGTTAAAATCTATACAAGTTCCAAATTTAGAATTTTCCTTATCTAAAAATCCTTGTTTATAAGGTATCATAAACATAGGCTATATACTAAGCTGGTGACATTCCTGAGTATCAGTAGGTACTCAGATATATGCTCAGCCTACCAATTATTAGCTAACAAGGATGGGTATCTCAAAATATCAGCTTGATAATCAATGCACAAATCCTAACAATCATGCTAAAGTTATAATTCCAATATTTTAACTACAAACTTATAGAACAACATTTCTTTAACAACACTCAATCTAGTAACTGATTTAGAGGACTTCCTCAAATCAGTACTGCCACCTAGACCACCTGGTACCCTCCATTTAATTATCTACTAATACTACCAATCATGAACCCCTATATTCTTGTTGGAACTCTACAGAATCTAATTATCTAACATTGCCAAGCCTGAATTCATAGCCATTTGATATAGCTAAATAACTATGCCAACCTGTGAACCCATTGGTTAACATATGACTTCCTCAAGTTAAACTCACTCTCGAGTTAGTGTCACAGACCAACTTCCTTCTCCTGACCAATTACACATTATGGACAACACTAGAATTAAGATTCCATACTAAGTTGACACATCCAGCCCTTAACAGGACATAACATAGTCTGTACTATATGAAGTTCTCCAAAACCTGATGGTTAGTACTAGGTTTAGGAACCCAAACAGTCTTAACATCCCCATCTTAATGTCCTGCACCTGTCTGTCCATAATACTCCAGATAAACTTATGGCTAGTTCAGCAACAGTGGCAGGATACTGTATTTAAACATTTTAGATATCACCTAGTCTTTTCAGGATAGAACTTCAGTCCAGTTTCCTGAAACCAATCTGGACTGAAATGTCCAGGCTCCTGAAACCCAAACTGGACTGAAATGTCCAGGCTCCTGAAATCCAAACTGGACTGAAATGTCCAGGCTTCCATTTTACCAAGTTATTTCATCTAAACTAAGTGCAAAAGGTTATGGTATGACAGTACAGCAGGAGTGTAGGATACTGCAAAATGTATCCATATATCACTTAGTCCTAAACAGGACAGTGCCCATACATTCAGTCTAATTGAAACAAAGAACCCTCAGGAATGTAAGGACAGTTCTCAAGAGTTAACAGGAATCATTAACATTTGATTTCTTCTACCCAAAAATCAGTGAACCAATTGCTAAACCAGGGTTCAAATTAAAACAGTATTCTATAGAGGTATTCTCCTCCACATCTAGCAATTTGGAAAAAACATGATTAGCAAATTGCTTATTGATAGAAGGTTCAGTTCAGGAAAAAAAATAAGCCAGATACCATCAGTTCTTAATACAGTGCTACTGTGTACATATGCCTGCAGCAGTAGCAGGTATTGTACAAGATACAGGATAAGGTACACTTAACTATACTCAACTCAGCAGCAGTAGAAGAACATTCAAATACTGATTAACAAGAATCAGTTCTCCAGGTTTTAATGAGTAATTCACAACTGGGCACTTACCCCAGGCCAACTTCCCCTAGTACAGTTTATCAATTTCCTTAATCCCAATTCAAGTCCCAGGTCAAAATCAGGGAATGCCATCTAAACAAACAGGTTCAAGTGGTCAGTCCTGAAACAGGACTGACATATCACAAGCTATCAGTCCATACACACAATCTCCAGGTTAATATCACATATCAATAGCCCTGGAATTTCACATATCAGTTCATGTGAATCAAGTGGCAGTCCACATATGGATTCACATGACACTATCAGGGGAAATTCTCACGTATCAGTGCAATGGAAAACACATATCACTGTCATAGGAATTCCCACACTAATGCCAGAGGAATCACATCTCACTGTCATATAGGAATTCCCACACTAATGCCATGGAATCACATATCACTGTTATATAGGAATTCCCACACTAATGCCATGGAATCACATATCACTATTATATATAGAATTTCATACCAAATGATATGGATATCCTCATATCAATCCCATATGAATTTCCATATCACAGTCATAGCAAATCTCACATCAGAGCTATGTAAAATTACATATCCATTGATATGGATACCCTCATGTCAATCCCATATGAATGTCCATATGGTATCACCTGGTTCAAGAAGTAATAGCTCTCCCTTATATTTATCACTAGCAAATAAAATTGAAAGTAGTTTAGATTATTACCTACAACCACTCGATCGAGAGAGGACTGACCAAATAGATCGACACTAAGAATGTCCTTCACGATCTACTGCTACAAACAGGCAATTTGATAGGCACTATAAATTGATCTCCAAATTTCTACCGATCAGTAGATGCGAACAAATCTACTACACAAAGGTTCGAACGTCGAGAAGAACTAACTCCTCAAGAATCGATGAAACCCAAACCCAAAGTCAAGAATCGAGGTTGCTAAGGACAAATACTTACCCTGAGATCTGGATCTGAGAGGATGCAGATCAACTCGCCGACAACTTACGATGAAGATGGTGCCGAGCTCTTCGCTGAGGAAATATCGCACCCGTCGAAGAGTGTGCGCCGCTGGAGAATCGCCCCCGTGGTGATCGGCGTAGCCGTCGTCGTCGAGGATGGTCGTACCAACGCCAGGAGCTCTCGCTGTCGACGCCGCTGAGCAAGATTGGTGCCGCTCGTCGCATTGTCACCGTCGCTGCCATCAGCTCGTCGTCGCCATCGACTCGTCGTCGCCATCGAACCAGCAATTAGGGTTAGGGTTACTAAAATATTTGGGAAAAGAGGAAATCTGGAGGAAAGCTCAGCTTCACGAGCTGAGAAGAAATAAAACTCTCTCTCTCTCTCCTCAGCAAATCAGTTAAAAAGAGAAATGGTAAATTTGCATTAAACACCCCCCACCAAAAACACTTTTGCACATACCCCCTCCCACTTTTCCCTATTTACAAAACTTGTTAAGAAATTTAGTTAAAATTTGTTTAGGGGATTCAAAAATAATTGGAACCACTCAAATTAGTTATAACCAACTTTGAAAATTAAAAGAATATTCTTGTCCCAAAATTCTTTCCCCCAAAATATTCATAAAGTATATGTTTATAGAAAAAAGGAAAAAAAGAAATATCATTATTAAAAATTAAATTCCACTAAAATGAGAAAAGTGGAGTTACAATTGTATCTTTTAATATTTCGGGCATGGAGCGGCTTACCTTAGTCAGATCAGTGCAACAAGAAGAAGGAATAGTAGCGGCAACGGAAGAAGTTCAAGTTCCGAAGGTCGTTGAAGAGTTTCTGGATGTATTTTTCGAAGAACTTCCTGGTCTGCCACCGGTTAGGGATATGAGTTCAATAAAAAATTGGCACCTGGAAATAAACCGATATCATATCAAGTTTAGAGAATGGCAGATTCAGAGCAGGCCATAGTGTATCAGCACATAGAGGAATTGAAGGAGAAGAATTTCATTCGGGATAGCGAATCACCATGGGCAGCACCAGTGGTACTTGTAGAAAAGAAGGATGGGTCATCAAGATTGTGCATTGACTACAGAAAGCTCAACACGGCAACAGTAAAGAACAAGTACCCACTACCAAGAATCGACTATTTGTTTGATCAATTGAGTAAAGCAAAGGTTTTCTCCAAGATAGATCTTCGATCAGGTATCATCAAGTGAGAGTTCGGAAAGAGGATATTCCCAAGACAACATTCAGGTCGAAGTACAGGTATTATGAATTCTTAGTAATGTCATTTGGTTTGACTAATGCTCCAGCAATATTTATGGATTTGATGAACCGCATCTTTATGCCGTACATAGATCGATTTATCTTTGTATTTCTCGACAATATTCTCGTATACTCAGTTTGTGAAGAAGAACATGAAGATCACCTCAGGAAAGTGTTACAGGTTCTGAGAGAGAACCAGTTGTATGCCAAGCTCAGCAAGTATTAATTTTGGACGGATCATATTTCATTCTTGGGGCACATCATATTAGGGGCTGGAGTAGCAGTGGATCCCAAGAAGGTAGAAGCAGTAGAGAGTTGGCCAATACCTAAGACCGTAGCAGATGTACAAAGTTTCTTGGGATTAGCAGGATATTACAGAAGGTTCGTATCAGACTTTTTAAGAATCTCAGCACCCATCACCCGCTTGACACGGAAGGATGTGCCATTCGTCTGGTCGGCAGAATGTCAGGCATCATTTAAGAATTTGAAGTAGAAGTTGATATCGGCACCTATTCTTATAATACCGATTGGGCCCGGAGGTTTCACTGTATATTATAACGCGTCTGGAAAGGGACTTGGGTGTGTTCTAATACAACATGGGAAGGTGATAGGGTATGCATCTAGGCAACTTCGAGATCACTAGAAGAATTATCCGACTCATGACTTGGAGTTGGCGGCAGTAGTATTTGCTTTGAAACTATGGAGGCATTCCTCGTACGGTGATCGAGTGGACTTGAACACAGACCACAAAAGTCTGAAGTACATCTTTACTCGGAATGAACTGAACATAAGACAGAGAAGATGGTTAGAGTTGATCAAGGATTACGACGTGGAGGTTCAGTATCATCCAGGCAAGGCTAACGTGGTAGCAGATCCTCTTAGCAGGAGAGGCAGCGCATTTATGTTAACATCACAAAAACATATTTAAGAAGATCTTTAGGAGATGGGCATCAAGGTTATACTTCCTAGTGACATAGGAATTCTGGAAAGTCTACGAGTTAAATCCGACTTAGTAGACAAGATCAAGGAAGCTCAGGCACAGGACCCAAGGATTCAGAAGCTTAGGACAGAATGTGTGTCAGGACTCAGGAAGGAGATGAAAATTCACGAAGATGGTACACTTAGATTTGGATCACGTCTATGTGTGACAAGTAGAGATATTAGACAGGAGGTTATGGCAGAAGCCCACAGTTCTCAGTATTCTATACACCCTGGAGGGACCAAAATGTACAAAAATATCAAGCAGCACTTCTGGTGGAACAGAATGAAGAGAGAGATAGCTAGATTCATTTCTCGTTGCTTAATATGATAGCAAGTGAAGGCAGAACAACAGAGACCAGCTGGATTATTACAACCGTTTCCTATCCCGAAATAGAAGTGGGAGCATATCACAATAGACTTTGTGACCGGTTTACCGAGATCACCTAGTAGTAAGGATGCTATTTGGGTGATAGTAGATCGACTTACAAAGGTGGCACATTTTCTTCCTTTTAGAGTAGGGAAATCAATAGAAAAGTTGGCAGAGTTGTATATGCAGCAGATAGTCAGGCAGCATGGGGTCCCTGTCAGTAATGTGTCAGATAGAGATACCCATTTTATATCACATTTCTGGAAGAGTTTACATCATAGCCTGGGTACCAAGTTAAAATTTAGTATGGCTTACCACCCACAGAAAGACGGACAATCAGAAAGAACAATTCAGACTTTAGAAGATATGTTACGAGCTTACACCCTGGATTTTGGAGGGTCATGGAAGAGTCACCTGCATTTAGTCGAATTTTTATACAACAACAGTTATCAAGCCAGTATCCAGATGGCACCATTTGAAGCACTATACGGCAAGAAGTGCAGGTCGCCACTTGTATGGGATGATATCGAAGAGGAGAAGATGTTAGGCCCATAGATAATTGTTCAGACGGTTGAAGTGGTTAAGGGGATTAGAGGGCGACTTCGAGTTACGTAAGATCGACATCGTCATTAGGCAGACCAGCATCGTAGGCTGCTAGAATTTTCTGTTGGGGATTACGTGTTCTTGCGGATCTCACCTACCCGCGGGGTCATTAGATTTGGCGTTCGCGGAAAGTTGAGTCCGCGATATGTAGGCCCATTTGCTATCCTCGACAGGGTTGGCGATGTTGCTTATCGTTTATCCCTTCCATCTTCGTTACGAGAGGTGCATGATGTGTTTCATATATCTCAGTTGCGTAGGTATGTATCGGATCCAAGCCATATCCTCGATCATTCTGAGCTGGTTGTTGGTACCAACCTGTCTTACGAGGAACAGCCGGTGTCCATTTTTGACCGAAGGGAGAAGATACTAAAGAACCGAACAATTAGTCTTGTCCGAGTTTCTTGGGATCATCACTTCTTAGGAGAGTCAACGTAGGAACGTGGGATGATATCTGATCACGGTAGCCACACCTATTTGGCTCACAAGGTATATTTCTTTCCGTGTACCTTGATTGTCTTGATTCCTCATGCTTATCACCCTATGGGTAGAAATTGCTTGATATCGTAGATTAATAAATATATATATATTACTTGCTATTGATATTGTAGAATGACTGCTTGCTCGCTAGAATTGCTTGTACTTGGATTAGTCTAGCTTTGATGTTTCTGGCCTGCTTGGATTTGAAATTCCGAGGACGAAATTTTTCTAAGGATGGTAGAGATATCACTTCCAATTCCCAGAATGCGTATTTTAATACGTGTACTGCTTGAATGTATTTATTTAATATTTATCTTACATTTATTCTGTTTTTAATTCCTTTAATTTTACGCTAATTATTTTTCTGTATTTTATTTTCTGCTTTTATTTTTGCCTTTGGATTCGGCTTGGGTTGGTTTGTTTTGGTGGTTCATCATGAACCCAACCAACTCCCTACCTACCACCATCTCCATTTAAAGCCCAACCCTTTCTCTCTTCATTCATTCTCATTTACTATCCTTCTTCTTCCTCATAACTCTCTCCACCTATCAAGAACATAGGCAAGTGCATCTTGCTTCTACCTAAGAACCCATTTTTATGGTTCATTTATCTTCCTCTCATGATTCTAAGATAGTTTAGAACTTGATATTTTCCATTTTGAGATTTTTATTTTTGTAGATCTAGAAATTGCTATTTTCGGAATTTAGTGGTTTTTGATCTCTCAAACTTCCTTATTTTCAAATTTTGAACAGTCCAGGTTGTTGAGATTTGTGTTATACCCCATTTTGATCCACAGAAGTCCCATTTTTTTCTTCGATTGAAGGTTTCAAGGAATTGGAGTTCGAGAGGTTCTCTACGCCCACGTTTTACGTGTTCGCGTAATATCAAGCTCTACGCCCACGATCATTCATATCAGTGTGAATCTGGATTACACAAGTCTACTCTGGCTTGGCGTATTTTCTCTACGCGTATTTCTTCACGCGTAATGTTATTCTTTACGTGTATTCTTTTATGCCTAATATTACTCTTTACGCGTACAAGTTCAGGCATAACGTTATTTTCTCCACGCGTAACATTATTCTTTACGCATACCAGCTTTACGCGTAACATTTTATTTTACGCATACATGTTTACACACAATGTTATTCTTTTATGCACACAAGTTTACGCATAATACTATTTCTTTACACATTTCAAGTTCACGCATAACATTACTTCCTTTACGCATGTCCCTTTACGCGTGATGATATTTCTTACGCGTAATGATATTTTCTTTATGCATACAATGTCTTGCGCGTAATACTATTCTTTACGCACATTCATTCATACGTAAACTTTAACTCTATACGCGTACAAGCTTTACGCATAACTCGACCCTTTACGCATGCAAGTTTCATGCGTAACTCTATTCTTTATGCGTACTCCTCTGGCTTGGCATAAGACGAGTTTTTATGCGTGTTTCATTGAGCGTACTCCTTTGGCGCATGGCACCCCTTATAATATCCTTACGTATTTTGACATGAACTCGATATACTCATGATATGTTCGTATTTTTTTATATATATTGTTGTGTGGAGAGCGCACTGTGTCTTGATTAGTTTATGGATACCCAGAATGACTGGAACTTAACCCTGAGGGTTATAGACTCGACCATACTAAATGCTAGTTGACTTTTATGCCTTATCACAAATTAACATTGATTGTTACCTCGATTAATGATTGATCATTGCGTTCCTAGTTGGAACTAAGAGACTGGCTAATCGTATTATCGAATTGAATGAGACACGTTCATGTATGAACCATGAACCATCGCGATCGACTAGTCGATCCGAACATTGGCATAGGAACACATATTGACTTCCATTTTCTACAAAAGCAGTATGTGTATCTTGTAGTCAAGGGATGATTATTCCGTTGCTAGGTTTGATTGTTTTATTACGCTATGTAAGACCTACAATCTAACCGCACAACCATCGTTGTAGAGTTGTGCATATCGTACTCTGTACGGAAGTACACATTTTGAATGACCATAATCCACGGAATGAGATTTCAATCAACATAGGGACTATTAAGCCAAATAAAATAACGATTGCATGGAGAGAATGGATTTCCGAGTTCTTACATGGCAGCCATCTTTGGGACAATTAGTGCCCAGACATGCCGGTTGGTTCCCACAGATACTTCAAATCTACCACATACGCAGGGAGTGGTATCTGCTTATACTGTTATATATACTGATAACAGGCGTCCCATCGGGACTCGTTTAATTCATGATTGGCGTAATTGATTATTGGATAGACTAGCCTTACTTGTATATAGTAAGAACTAAGGAATTCCTTATTGCATACTTCCAAGACAACTTGGAACTTACAGTTAGCAAGCCGTAGTTGTTGTATTGCCGTTTAAATTTATTTGTTTGTGTATTGTAACAACTTTATTAACTACTGAGATGAGCAGAATGTCAGGACATGACGGGTCAACTTCTGTCCTTGTTTGGTTGGGAAGTTGGCTTGAAGTGTCGTAATGTTGTGTGAACCCCAGTAGCAAGCAGAGATATATTTATCATATTCTTAACTCTTACCACTGGTTTTATTTCTCATGTCGTGCTTTCTTGCGGTACTTGCTATTAGAGGTCTAACCTCTCTGGTTTTGAATGGCCAGATTTAGAGCCAGTTTCCGAGGACTCAGCTTACTTCTACCTCCAAGATGGTCAATACTAGAGGGATGATCGTAGGAGGACACGAGTGGGTTCCTTGCTTCCCCGCTCGTTTTGTTACTTACTTTACATTTTGCCGCTTGGCACCGACATGTTAGTCGGATAGTCTTGCACTTACTATTACACAATTGTAACTAAGTTAGACTGCAGGTGATAACAATTCTGTATACCTTGTTATATCATTTGGCTATGTTTTGTAAAGCCAGACCTCAAGAACATTTAGACTAAGTATTTGGGACGCCTTACTGCTTTATCTTACGTATTCTCTATTACTGCTTCGTGATTGAATGATTGAGACAATAGATGTTGAGTAACCCTAGTGAGTCTTTCATGTAGTATGCACCCCTCGTCTTTTAGACAACATTGATTGTATTATACAATATTCATCTACCCGTAATACGTATCTGGCTGAGTCACTCCTCCGCTCTCCGGTATTCTGGTTCTGGGCGTGACAACAAAGGAGCCTCTGTGCTTTCAGGCGACGAGTGGACTATGCTTCAAAGACAATGGAGCCTCTGTGCGTATGAGCGATGAGAAGGCTGTGTTTCAAGTAATAAAGTTACTGTACTTTAGGATGACGATTAGGATTGTGCTTCAGGTTGACGAGGTTACTATGCTTTTAGAGTGGCAGGCAGACTTGTATTGGTTGCCATGGTATCTCCCAAATTTATGATGAAAGATAATTGAGCTTCTGTGTCAGAGCAGAGTGCTGTGCCGTTGGAGTTGAGGTGGTGTGAAAACATCACAAGTCTGCGCCTAATGTTGGCGTAGGAATATAGCGACGCTTCTGGTTTGAAGGTATTGGCTTTGAAGTCTTCTTTTAAAGAGCAATGAATGACCGCTCCTTAATGAACGACTCTCTTTGTGGAGGAACATTGTCAGCTGAGATTTTTCATGCTTCTACAAGACCCCTTTCATAGTGTCCCGAACATGGGTCAATCCCGGGGTACTTTGAACAGAAGCGTGAACACGTGTCTCTTTGTAGACAAAATGCCCAACACCTCTGTTGCCAGGCTGATGTCGTGCTTAAGCTTCAGCATTAAATGCCTCTGTGTATGTAGCTACGAACAGTCTGTAATAGGTCTTTGTAGCCACATGCTTCTGTATTTGAACTTTTCTGTCTCTTTATTTTTTGTCTTTAATGAGCTCATGTGAATGGTTTCCTTGCCCTTGATGACCATGACAGGGGTCATCATGGAAGACATGCCTAACCAAAGGTAATATGAATGTGGCAGGCATAATCTTTTCGATGATGTAGAACAACAATTCAGAGGTAGTATGAACGTGAACTATTTTTTAGATAGCCATGATAAATATAGGATCAATCAAGGAAAGGACGACTACTCAGAAGTAATATGGACATGGCAATGATAGACTCCACGTAGGTATAGAACGACTCCGAGGTAATATGGACGTGAAGGGTTCTATGGGTAACAAACGTGGGGGGGGTTGTTATGGAAGGGTTGCCTACTTAGAGGTAATATGGAAATGACAAGCACCCTTTTCCAGAATAACAGTTCAGATGTAATATGGGCATGAAATGTTTTTTTTAGAGAACTATGAGAACTCAAGGCTATCATAGGAAAAGTGTGACTACCCAGAGGTAATATGGACATGGTAGACACGATATATAATAACACTTCAGAGCTGATATAGACGTGAAATGTTTTCTAGGTGGTCATGACAACATGGAGTCATCATGGGATAGGCAACTACTCAGAGGTAATATGGACATTGTAGCCGCAATTTTTGATGTAGAGGAGCAATCCAGAGGTAATATGAACGTGGATGGTTTTTTGCTAGTGAAAGGTATAGAAGGGATGAATTCTTTCAAAGGAATTCATGAACACTTACTGATATGTGGGAGATTCAGACTCCACGCGGCACCATTCCCATTGAAATCCCAGGCGTTGAGCACAAGGTTCATCTTTGAGGTATTTCCAGTGCTTGGTCTTCATCCTTGATTGGCGAGTTTGCAGAGGCCATGTTAGTTGACACCATCCTTTTGAAGACCTGGTCGGTACTAGTATCGGGGTCCCAGGTTGAGAAGTCAGAAGAGTGTAAGTGCATCATGATTTCCGTTTCCGAGCCTTCTGAAGTGGAAGTTGGTGTAATATAACCCAACCCCCGACGGTGCGCTGGTAATAGTTTTGGGCCTTTCCCTTTGGAGTTCGAATCCGTAAGGAAAGGCACCGACCTTTACCATAGTTGAGCCCTTTGTTGTTGTTCAGCTCGTAACCCATCTTCTGTATGAGGTGTTTGGCCTGAGTAGCGTAACGGTGGATGTCACGACCCGTACCCAGTGTAGGGGTATGAGAAGTGGGTACGTCCAGCCTATGCCACAGTATTGACGGTAGAACCCTGTTCTAGGTCATGATCACAACTAGCCATAGTATGATATACTCTCCAAACGAAGGCCAAATCACAATCTAAATATGAAAATAACACGATATGATAGATATGAAATCTCAAAAGAGAACATATAAACAGAAGTAAATAAGTCTAAGTTTTTAAAAGACATAACATCACAAACATCCATAAATAATACAACTCTAAAGTCAATACAGCTAACATAATGAAAATAAGATCAAAGCCTTTCTAATCTAGTCTAAGTAGTAGGGGTGACGTCCTCAGCTAGTGCTGGATCCTCCTAAGAGTCCAATTAATAGGTGTCATCTAGGTTGGCTCCATAATAGGTAGTGCAGAAGTCCTCAGTATCATCTGTAATATTGTCAACCGGTCCAGTCAGGATAGGAGCGAATACATAACACTGAAACATGATCATATTATGACGAAATATATAAAAAGCAGTAGAGTAAACTATAATAAAAACTGTAAGACATGTACTAGAACAGTATAAAATTGATAATCTGAGTACAAGAGACAGTTCTATATAAAATAAGAACTGTAAGTAATATGAGTGATTAGAGCACAAGATGGTTATGTAAACAGGCCAGGATATACAATAAAATGGGACTCCATTATACGTGAGGGCATAGTGGACATACACAATATTTGCACAATATGGGATTTGATCACATAACCATTTCCTACTCACCCTCCCCAATCAATACACAAAGATCCAGTCAAGTTACGTTACCTATACAATAGGTTTATCCATGAAGCTCATGTGATCATGAGAGTACAAGATTGCACAAGAGTATACATGAATAGGGGTGTACAAGAATATAATATATTCGTCAAAAGCACATGACAATATGTATTTAATGTACCCGAGTGGGATAACATCGCAAGACAAGATCCATATGGTACTAGTCCGTGATAACAATCGTGACAACATCAAGTAATTTATCTAAATCATGAATATAAGTTCTAGCATGTCTGAAAATGACCAGAGCATGTACTCGCCTGATATCTCGATCGACTGATGAGAATAGATGTCCGTACAGGAGTAACTGAGTCCTATTTAGAGCAACACAGGTTACAATGTATCCAAGATGTATTAAATAAAGTTTAAAAATTCATTCTATATGATTCTAGGTCATTCTAGGTCAAAGTCGACCCTTGGTTAACTCTAGTCAACAATCTAGTCAAACTATGTCAACTCTAGTCAACTAGTCTAAGGTTCAGTCCAACTCAAGTCTATGAATCCAATTAGGCCTATTTAGTCAATATCTAAGGTCAAAATAGTCTAACAACCCTTATGTATATATACCACATATACATATATAGCCAACAATATATAGAACATAGCCTATGGATACCTATACACAAAGCTTATATACAATACTTATATATAAGTTCATAATATGTATACATAAACTAGCACTCTTACAACCACGTTATATATTTATAAGGGAAAGGGGAAGGTAAATGGTATATGAATGTGTGTGTGTGTGTATAGCATGATAGGGTTAATGTTGGCTAGTGTATTACGTGTATAGTTTGTTCACATAGTAGGGTTAAAAAGTGTGTTATGTTCAGATTTGGGCTAATAGGGTTAAATATGAGAGGGTTAACATTGTACAGCCAAAGCAAGTGTGTGTGTAAGTGATGGGGTTAAGAAAAGGATGTTAAACCAACTCTACTCTAACTAAATCTAAATCATATACAAAGTATAATATATAGTACATCATATATGTACACCTCAAAACTATATATATATATATATATATATATATATATATATATATATATATATATATATATATATAAGAAGAAAGGAAATATATGAGTGTGTAACTGTGTGTGTCTAATGTGGAGTGTGAAGGACTGGGAACAACAAACAAATAACCAAACCTGAGACCAAAACTCTGATTTCAAACATATTCCAACTCTCAACCATATACTTAAAGCCCTATACATATATACATAAATATAAAGTTCACAAAGTATATAGATAGGTAAACTCTCTCAAAACATATATATATACATGTAAATACACAAATTAAAATAGGAAAAAAGAGGGGCATAGATTGCCCACACAAGTGTCAACAGGTGGGTGTCAAGAATGTGTCCATACTGGCCGTATACAAGTGCTAGACACAGTTTCAGAACCCAAACAACAAGGTATCAGAGAACACAATGTAAGGATGGGTCCCGTGCGGCCATATCGATCACTCTAGGACACGACACACCGAACCACATGTATCATGTTCGTGTCCAGAGGTAGGTGAGGGGTAGGTCTAGGTGTACACGTGTTTGTCTCGAGTCCAAGTGGCATCCTGTCACCGTGTCAATCGTGTATCCGAAACCCGATTTCGTGCATGCACAAAGCAGGCCAAAATCAATACAGCCAAGATTGCGTGTCCGACACGACACCAATCGACCTCGAACTTAGGTAGGGGCCTGACGGACATGGCCCCCACCTTCACACCAATTTTGTTGTGTCCACATGTCCGATACTGTGAGATAAAGGTGTCAGGTAGCAGGGGAATGTGTCATGGCCTGTTCAGTGGTCCCCGTGTTCGATTTGTAAACCAAAATGTGCTTAGTGTCAAAGGAATGAAATCCACACATAAATGGCTACAGAAAAGTGAAATTAGTTTTGAAAAATATTAACAAACAGTTTATTGGGGAATTTCATTAAACACCTTACACTATACTCCAACACACCTCCGATACACATATCAAATGGACACAAAATTCTACCAAACTTGGTCTACAGGTGCATGGTGCCTAGATGCATGCATCAATGAAGAGAAAATAGGAATTTAAATGATTTTAGAGCCATTACCAATTGAGAGTTAGAATCTCAATGCAAAAGCCTAGAAATGAGATCCATACCAACTTCCTATGGTCCAAGAGCCCTCAATCCTTGCTAGCTAGCCTTTATAGACCTCTTCTACAATAGGGGAGTGTGATGCAAAAGATTAGGATCAATTTGGAGTTGATTTGGAGAAAGGGGTGGATTTGGGGAAGAACTCAAATTAGGGTTTTAAAATGTAATAAAAAGAGGCAAGGGGTGTGCTAACATGTGTTTATATAGGGAGGGGACCCTTTGATGGCAGCCAAGGGTATCTCTTGGGTTTGGGTAGATATTTAGTGCAATGGGTTGGCTTCTTCATGCATATTTCAAGCCCTACATGCATAATTGAAGCCCTTCTAAATTAGGGTTTTCTAAAAATATCTTCATTCTAACTTAATATATAGATATTCCTAAACCTTGTCATTTAGTTGGAAGCTACTAATGAAATATTTAGGCTCATGACTAACATCTAGATTAGGGAAATTCTAGGTTAAGGTCAAATATCTCAGTTAGCACATTACTAATTAATCAAAATTTAAATTAATACAAAAGTCACAAAATGACAAAAATACCCCTGACCTAAAAAGTGGTAGTTAGTCAATCTAATCACATGGTTAGGTCTCCATGGTCATTGTTAGTCTCTAGGTTAAGCAACTATAAGGTTATACTAGTAAAACACCAAAATCACAATTCACCAATTTATACAGTTTTAAATTAATTAAATTTACCAATTATTCATTAACAAGATTTAAATATATTATTTAATAACAAACATGGTCAATTTTACAAAAGTTTAAAATTACCCTCATTTTAGAAAAGTGGTAGTTACAAGTCTACCTTTCTTAGAATAATTTTATCCTCGAAATTTAGGTCGGTCATACTCCTTCTAGGTCAAATCCCCAACAATCAAGGTCTTAACAAACTTATCTAAGCCATGCAATTGAAGAATAACATACAGGGTCATAGCTAGCAATATCAGTTTGGTGTCTCATCTATCTATATTGGTCATACTATATAAAAAACTGTCATAAGATACTAAACACATAACAATATGGTTGGGTGCAACAATCAACAAAGACATGCTAATGTCTAGGTCAAAACTCTCCTCCAACTAGGACTGGTGACTAGAACTCCCTCCTGGAAGCAGGGCCTAAATTCCTAATGCATTTTTCAGGAATCATGCTCTTGTTAAAACTCTTCTTCCTTCTTTTTGATCTTAATCTCCCTTATTAACTTAATCATCCCAAAATTTAAATTCCTACACCTTGTCCTAACTTTGATCCGAAGTCTCTAAATCAAAGTTTATAAAATCCTCAAACTTGTTTAAATCACTGTCCTAAAAATCTTTCGAAGCTACTACTACTATGTCATGCAGGAACTTATTCTCCATTATAAAATCAAGCTTCGTATTTCCTTCACATACACCTTCAATATCATCCTTCTTCAATTTCAAAATCTTCACCAAATCTTTAAATTTTCCTATAACTCATAATCCTTGTGTTCACTCTGTTCTTAGTCATCTTTTTACCAACATATCTTATTCGATTTTGTATCATCATTATATTACAGTTAAATTCCCTTCTCTATTTCTAAATTTCTAAATTTAGCATCACAACCTTAAGTGAAATATCTCGAGAAATAACCTAAGATTATTTAAGTCCACCAAAAATAAACTGACCTCGAATATCTTTGTTGTTTCTAACTTATACCTATAAAATATTACTATTCTAACCATCAATATATATCCTACTATCCTTCTGATCAGCCGGAGGGGTCACGACCTCCTAAGCAAACTAACATCCTATATGAAAACTGGTAATTATAATCAGCAAAGAATTATCTACAAGGGTTACCATTCTAATGATAGGCTTATACTATCATCTCAAAGATAAAGGCCTATCACAAGTCATCAATTCATTGTATTATGAAGGAATTATATCTAAAAGAAGTTCTACAAATAACTAGACTAAATAACTAAAACTATCCCTACTCCTATGTTAATCAAGGATGGAAAAACAACATTTTTTTGAAAGACTGAAACGAAAGGTAGAGATGATATGTTTAAGAAGCTTCTCAAGATACAATCTGATAATCATATGCGTCTGTCCAAAATCATGATACTCAGAATCCACGTCATACTAGTAAGCAAGGCTACGATGAACCATAGAGTCCCCAACTAAGGTACATACCTCTAGAATTATGGTATTTAAAATTTTTGTATTCCCGCATGGTTGGCTGCAAAATCCTTAAATTCCCATACCCGAGAAATACGTCCAAAATTAGACTATTTATCCTCACCATACTAGCTAATATGACTGTAGAAGACTCTAGATTCCATAACTGAGGCGACCTAGCCCATATAACCTATCTTGGTAGGGAATTAAATCAACATTGAATACTAAGAATCAAATTTATCAACGAACAAGGAAGGTAGACAAAAACTATCGGAATCGAATTTGAGATAGTTAAAATGAGGCAAAAGCGAGAATGGAGTCGAGAAGAACATAACCTACAATTAGCCCTCCTACTTCCTGTACATCCTCGGCTGTTATGGCGAAAGCTCGCCCCTGCTGGCCTCCTCCTTTGGCCTGCTGCTGATGCTGGACAAACGTCTGCTGCTGAGTCTGCAATGGTGGTCCCCTCTGCTACCCTGTCGGAGCCCTAGCTCCTACTACTGCCTGAGCCAATCGTGCCAGGTTCTTGGGGTACTCTTTCAGCTGATCTTCTACTGTACCACAAAACAAACACATGCCCAGGCTCTTCCTGCAGTCATTCCACCAATGGTCTATCTTTTTAAAGAAGTTGTACATAGCATCCTGTTGCTGCCGGGTTTCCTGCTGAAAAAGTGCACATCTCTGGCCCTAAACTGCTGCTGAATAGGCCTCTGCTGCCGAAACTGCTGCTGAATGTGAGGCATCATAGCTAGGCTGCACTGCCACTAGCTCCGTGTAAATCATGACCTCTTTTCAGCTTCAGCCTTAGGTTGTCCATGTTGCTATAGCTTCTACTAGGATCTCCACAAAAGTAGCATCCCGGTCACTCTTGGTCAAGGACCTGACCTCCCTGATCATGCCCCTGCGGAACTTCCTCGCATTCGTCGTCTCGCTCAGATCCTCCATAATCTGCCCAGCCGACAAAAGTCTATAGAATATTCCTCGATTGTCTGGTTCCCTTGAATCAGACTATCAAACTGCTGCTCCAAGCCACCCAATGCTACGTCCTGTAAGAACTTTTCCTTGAAGAGCTTTTTGAAAGCTCCCCACGTCTGGCCCTCTGTTCCCACTCTGTGGTCTGTCTCGTACCATGTGCGGGCAAGGTCCAGTATCTGGCTGTCCGCCGCCTCTATTTGTTTTCCTGTTGGTATCAGTGCCAGTCAGAAGATCTCCTCGATATGCTTGATCCAGTCGTCAGCATATCCACTATCATCCTGACCAGCTGGTGGGCATCGTTTATATCCTGTCGGAAGTCAGCAGACTGGTGCTGTTGTTAGTGCTGATATGCCTCCATCATCTGCTGGAAGAAAGAAAAATACTGAGCTGCATCTACTGATCCGGAAGGTGGCTGTCGCTGAAGTATGTTCGGGATGACTGGGGTAGGCCTCCGGATAGGTGGAGGTGTACCCCCTAATGTGGCAGAAGCTCCAACATGAGAAGTAATAATGGAAGCTGCGGTCCCAGGGTCCAATTGAACCGGACGAGAGGTGCTAGACCTCTCGACGGTATCCCCCGGGCCGGAGCGATGAGATCGTGTCTCCATTACCATCCTAAAGACAGATCAAACAAGGAAATCATACTGAGAAATAAGCGATATAATCAAAGGAGGACAGTTTATTTCAAAAGGAAGCAATTATCAGCAAAAATTTAGATGGCAGGAATTTAGATAAGAGTTTTTCCTAAATATGATTGAGTACCTCATAACTTATATCCTATATCCTACTGCAGGCTGTAGTGATACTCTAGTTCGAGTACCACTACAAAATTGTGCTAGTTGCGACTCTCGAGACCTGCATTAGTCACCACTAAAAACGTGTCACGACCGTCACCTAGTGTAGGGGCACGAGAAGTAGGCACGTCCAGCCTACGCCGCAGTATCGACGGTAGAACACTATTTTAGGTCATGATCACAACTAGCCATAATATGATATACTCTCCAAACGGAGGCCAAATCATAGAAGATATAACTCAATCACAATATAAAGATGGAAATAGCATAATATGATATATATGAAATCTCAAAAGAGAATATACAAACAGAAGTAAATAAGTCCAAGTGTCTAAACGACACAACATCACAAACATCCAAAAATAATACAACCCTAAAGTCAATACAATTAACATAATGAAAATAAGATCGAAGCCTAGCTAATCTAGTCAAAGCAGTAGGGGTGACGTTCTCAGCTAGAGCTGAATCCTCCTGAGAGTCCAACTCGCAGGTGTCATCTAGGTGGGCTCCATAATAGGTAGCACAGAATTCCTCAGTATCATCTGAAATATTTTTAACAGGTCCAGTCAGGACAAGAGCGAATACATAACACTGAAACACGATTATATCATGACAGAATATATAAAACAGCAGTAGAGTAAACTATAATAAAAACTATAAGACATGTACAAGAACAGTATAAAATAGACAATCTGAGTACAAGATACAGTTGTATATGATATAAGAACTGTAAGTAATATAAGTGATTAGAGCACAAGATGGTTATGTAAACAGGCTGGGATATACAATAAAATAGGACTCCATTATACGTGAGGGCATAACAGACATACACAATATTTGCCCAATATGGGATTTGATCACATAACCATTTTCTACTCACCGTTCCCAATCAATACACAAGTATCCAGTCAAGTTACGTTACCTGTACAATTGTTTTATCAAGGAAGCTCATGTGATCATAAGAGTACAAGATTGCACAAGAATATATATGAACAGGGGTGTACAAAAAAATATAATATTGTAATGCCTGTGGTTCGTATTACGTATTTTGGAAATACGTGTACGTGTCTTTTCTTGTATTATTGCTTGTTTAGCTCTCGGTTTGGGTTGGCTTTGTTCGGCCGGCCCAATGCTTGGTTCATCATGGGCCAAGGGTGGAACACCTTAGCCTATGCTTCTCCTTCATTTCCACCACAACCCCCTCTTTATTATCCCCACCAACCTTCTCTCTCCTTCATAATTCTCATTTACTTCTCCTTTCCCTACCATTACTCTTCTCTACCAACCAAGAACACCTTAGGCAAGTGCAACTTGCTTCCACAAGAGAACTCCTTTTGATGGTTTCATTAGCTTCTTCTCATGATTCTAAACCACATTAGAACTTGTCATTTTTTATTTTGAGGCTCTAATTCTTGTATATCTAGAGTTTTGCTATTTTCAGATTTTTGGTGTTTTGATCTATCAAACTTGCTTGTTTTCAAGTTTTGATGGTTCCATGTTTTAGAGAATTTCATTATACCCAATTTTGACCTTTGGAAAGTTGGATTTGGACTTGTTTTGACCAAGATTTGGACAATTGAAGCTTAGATTCAACTTTAGAGTTCTTGCTGTTCTTGCCATTTGGAGAAGACAGTGAACAGTGAGCTAGCTTTTTAGCTTACGCCACTGAGCTGTACGCTGCTCTTTAGCGAGCGTACGCTAGCCTTCGTACGCTGCTCTTTAGCGAGCGTACGCTGACTTGTGTACGCTGCTCTTTAGCGAGCGTACGCTGACTTGTGTACGCTGCTCTTTAGCGAGCGTACGCTAGCCTTCATACGCTGCTCTTTAGCGAGCGTACGCTAGCCTTCGTACGCTAACCTTGATACGCTGCCTGTTGGCAACGTGTCTTGAGCGTACGCGTGCCTTGGTACGCTAGCTTAAGCGAGCAAGGCGTACGCTGGCCCCTTTCGTACGCTAGCTTGAGCGTACGCGTGCCTTGGTACGCTAGCTTAAGCGAGCAAGGCGTAGGCTGGCCCCTTTCGTACGCTAGCTTGAGCGTACGCTGACCTGTAGCTCGAGCGAACGCAGTCTTGAGCGTACGCTAGCTTGAACGTACGCTGACCTGTAGCTTGAGCGTGCCCTTGTGTACGCTGACCCTTGCGTACGCTTCCCATTGGAAGTGTATGGATGCTTTGGTACGCAGACCTGAGCGTACGCTAGCTTGAGCGTACGCTGACCTGTAGCTTGAGCGTAGCCTGATTACCCTTGATCTTCTATAGCCCTGTATATTGATATTTTATTAGATATTTAACGTCCATTTTATATCCTTACGCCTTTTGTCCTGAACTTGATAATCACGAATTTACTTGATATGTTTGTAATTGATAATTGAGCATGACACGATAGTGACCCGTAGTGGTGCACTCCTGACATGAGTAACCTAACATGACCTGATAGTGGCCCGTCGTGGCGCACTCCTGACTAATACACTTGACATGATAAACCTGACATGATATATCTGATAGCTATTGCGACGGCTACCTGACATGACATGACCTGTATAATTAATCCTGGACACCGTGGACGATTGTGCTTGTACAAATATTCCAGTCCTGTCTTACATCATGTCTAGGACAGGGACTCCTGAGTACCACGATGAGGAGTACCTACTAAAATGGACTAAGGTTAACAACTAGATTAATACATTAGTCATGAAGAGGTCTTCCAGCTACAGACAATCCCGTTACCTGGGCGCGCTTGGGATCTGTAGCCTGCCGTCGAGTAGGGCACATTTCTAGCACACTGTCATGTGTTGCACCCTTCAAGCTACTTATGGATACATGCATTTTCTGGACGATGTACCCACCTGAATTCAACCCTAATCTCTCGACCTGGGTGACCTGGATGGTCTGCAGGGCTTGTGGCTGTGGAATAATCTCACTGCATCTTGTTAGTAATTAGGCTTGTGACAACCCTAGTTAGTTAAAGTATCAAGCCGTAATTCTTGCTTGGCCGCGAAGTGATTGGACGGAGTCTAACCAGTCTAGTCTTGCCCTGATTCCTGTTCCAGATTATTGAATGACCAGAATGCTTATATTTATTTTTCTGATAAATGGTGAGAATTCCAAGTTCTGTTCAGACGAAGGGTTACAACCCCGGACCTTGTTTGGTTTACGGGTTGTAACCTGGTTATCTGAATAGTTCCATGGTTATCTCGTCGTATATCATCCTGGTGTATTTTCTTTATTTCCAGTTCTTACTTTTATTTATATCTTGTGTTGATTGCTGGTTTTAGTTCTTAAGTGAAGCTTCCTTTGTGGCACTTGCTCTTTCTGGGGTCTGACCCAGCTGATTTTGTATAGCCAGATTTTGGAGCAGCTCCAGAGGATCTACCGACCTTCCAGCCAGATGGTGGCCACTAGACGGAACCCTGGCAACGAGTGGGTTATTTTTGGCTCTCCCACTCTATTGTAAAAATATTCTTTTGAGGTGTTTAGCCGACGAGCACCTGTTTAGCTCGATTGTACTTTACTTACTGTCTGCCTACGGGCTGTAACATGATTGACAGATCCTAGGGTTGATCATGTATGACTAAACTCTTGCTAGTCCTAACATTTTGTAACGACTAGCTTCATGATCAGCTGAATATATAATATTTGGGACGCCTTATTATTGTATATTTAATGATCATACATCTTGTAACATCTATTTACTTGCTTGTGATTGAGACAATAGGCTTGTTCTTGACCTTAAGAGACTGCTGGCTTGTAGATAAACCCTCATGTATCCTAGACAGCCGTGACCGTATAGCGAGATGGAATCCATTTCAATATACGTAGCTGGCTATGTCTGCCCCCGCTCTCCAGTATTCTGGTTCTGGGGCGTGACATGGTTTAAGTGGTGGCCCATGCAGGTCTTGTAAATCAAGATATGTGAGGGTTTACCGAATAGATGTCTCAATCAGTATTCGTCCTTGATCTCTGCTCGTATCTTCTGAATCCTTGGATTCTTGTCCTGATCATATACTTGTATCGTTGATCTGTCCTAGTCCTTCCTTATTGTTCCCTATGTCGTCTTCTTCAGCGACATTATTCGTGGTCCTACCGACCAGCAAGGCGGAGCACCTCCCACGGACCAGCAGCAACCTGGGGATCAAGCCCAGCATTCCGGAGTAGCCTCCAGAGTCGTGCCTTCTGGCGGAGAGCCACCAGTCCAGCCAGTTCAACCTGTAGAACATGATGACGACACTTTGGTAGGACTCGTCAGGACCTTGATAGCTTTCCAAGACCGGCGTGGAGATGTCTTGCACCAGGCAGTGACAGATGCTTTGACCCGGGGTGGTCATCAGGGTAACAGCGCTGCCAATGGCTTCAAGCGCTTGAACCCTCCATTCATCGACGGTAGTGAAAATGCTATCGCGGCAGATGCATGGCTTCAGGACACAGAAGTGATTCTAGAAGCAGCCAAGACTCTAGAGAACGAGAAGGTGGCCGTTGTGCGCCTGCAGTTGTTAGATCTTGCCCGCAGCTGGTGGGCAGCGCAGGCCGTTGGATTAGTAACACCCATTGCTTGGACAGTATTCAGAGAGAGATTCCAGACCAAGTATTTTGATGCTGTAGCTCGGTACGATCTACAGACGAGGTTCACAAATCTGAAGCAAGGAGGCAGGAGGTCGATGGATATGCGGCCGAGTTTTTGAGACTCAGTCGGTTTGCTCCTACCTTGGTGGCAACCGAGTATGATCGAGCCCAGCGGTTCCAACAGGGACTTCACCTGGAGATCTTGTTAGCAGTTGAGCAGTTTGAGCATCAGACTTTTGATGCAGTCTTGAGAGCAGCCCGGAGGCATGAGTATACCTCCCAGAGGATTGTGGATAGGACCGGAGGTCGGAAGAGATCTTACGGCCAGATGAATCAGTCTTCAGCACCAGTCCCGGCAGCCAGGGCCTTGACTATTGGAGCTCCGAGGCGAGCGACCTCAGTAACGTCGGTTCAGCATTCCACCCCGACGTACCCTCAGCAGCAGCAGAAGCAGAAGCAGTCTTCCGCAGTGGGATGTTCTCATTGTAGGAATCCAGGCCATGTAGTGGCAGAGTGTCGTAGGGCACAGGGATTGTGTCTGGTTTGTGGAGCACCAGACCATAGGGTTGGATCCTGCCCGAACAGGGGTGGTTCATCATCGTCCAACCTTTCTAGCTCTTCGGTGAGAGGACCAGCACCGGTCCAGCAGCAACAGCAGCAGTATCCATTGACGAGGCCCTTGCCGCCTCAGTCCCAGGCATTTCAGTAGCAGAGCCCCCAGCAGTATGCGCAAGCCCAGGCCTTGAGTCAGAATAGGCAGCGAGGAATTCAGCAGAGGGGACCAGCACCCCGAGGGCATGGTCAGGCTATGGTGATGACCATGGAGGAAGGATTGGCACCAGGAGAGGTAGTGGCAGGTACTATTCTAGTCAACTCCTTTCCAGCTTCAGCTTTATTTGATTCTGGTGCATCGCATTCTTTTATGTCTGCACGATTAGCGACACGGGTAGGATTGGAGCCCGAGTCATTATCAGTAAGGCTTAATATACTTACTGGTAACGGACTTGTGGGAGTAGATAGAGTGTTTTCCTCGTGTCGGATCGTAGTTAGCGGTAGAGAATTCCCCGCTAGATTGATAGAGTTCCCGATGGCCGATTATGATGTGGTCTTAGGGATGGATTGGTTGAGGAACCAGTATGCTAGAATAGACTGCCATATTGGTAGGGTTGTTTTTAGCATTCCAGGCGAGCCGGAGTTTTCCTTTTCCAAAGGAGCAGTTGAACCTTCTTCTCCAGTATTGCGGATGGCAGTAGCAGCAGTGCAGTTGCCCAGGATAGTCGAGGAGTTTCCAGATGTTTTTCCAGAAGAGCTTCCAGGTATGCCTCCGGAGCGGAAGATCGAGTTCACTATAGACTTGATTCCCGGAACAGCCCCAGTGTCAGAGAGAGTCTACAGGATGGCGCCGTCAGAGTTGGAGATATTGTACAAGATGATTGAAGAACTCAGAACCAAGGAATTCATTCGTGCTAGTGGATCGCCTTGGGAAGCCCCGATGCTTCTTGTGAAAAAGAAGGTTGGTACGTCCAGGTTATGTGTTGATTATCGTACCTTGAACTCAGTGACAATCAAGAACAGATACCCTCTTCCGAGGATAGATGACTTGTTTGATCAACTCAAGGGGGCTTCAGTATTCTCGAAGATTGATTTGCGCTCAGGTTATCATCAGATCAGAGTCAGAGAGCAGGACATCCCGAAGACAGCTTTTAGATCAAGATATGGGCATTGGGAGTTCTTGTTATGCCTTTTGGAGCAACCAATGCGCCGGCAGTATTCATGGACCTCATGAATCGCATCTTCATGCCTTACTTAGATCAGTTCGTGATTGTGTTCTTGGATGACATCCTGGTCTACAGCAAGAGTGATGCGGAGCATGAGCAGCATCTCCGTGTGGTTCTTCAGATCCTCAGAGAGCACCAGTTATATGCCAAGTTTAGTAAATGCGAGTTCTGGCTCGATCGCATTTCGTACTTGGGTCATATCATCACCAGAGGAGGAGTAGAAGTCGATCCCCAGAAGATTGTGGCTATTGAGTCGTGGCCGGTGCCCAGCACAGTTGCAGAAGTTCGCAGTTTCCTTGGATTGGCCGGCTATTACCGGCGGTTTGTATCAGATTTTGCTCGGATATCAGCGCCGTTGACCTAGTTGACTCGTAAGGATGCACAGTTTGCTTGAACAGCGGAGTGTCAGAGTTCTTTTGAGCAGTTGAAGCGAGGCCTTATAACAGCTCCTATTCTCACGCTTTCAGATGGGACCGGGGGATTCTTAGTGTACTGTGATGCTTCAGGCAGAGGTTTAGGATGTGTTCTGATGCAGCATGGGAAGGTAATAGCTTATGCATCACAATAACTTCGTGATCATGAGAGAAATTACCCAACCCATGACTTGGAGCTGGCAGTAGTGGTGTTTGCACTTAAGTTATGGAGGCACTACTTGTACGGAGATAGGGTGGAGATTTTTACCGACCACAAGAGCCTGAAGTATGTTTTCACCCAGAAGGATCTTAACATGCGTCAGAGAAGGTGGCTGGAGCTTCTTGTGGATTATGATGTCAACTTGTAGTATCATCCTTGGAAGGCCAATGTCGTAGCAGATGCATTGAGCAGGAGAGCCGGAGCTTATTTTCTAACAGCACAACCAGAGCTGTTAGCAGATCTTCAGAAGATGGGTATTGAAGTTGTTCTCCCTTCCAGTGTGGCGTTGATGGCCAGTATGCAAGTTCAGTCCACTATAGTCGAGAGGATCCGGATGGTGCAGTCGGCAGATTCTAAGCTTCAGCGACTCAGAGCAGAGTATGAAGCAGGATGAAGACCAGAGTTATATATTCATGAGGATGGTACACTTAGGCATGGTAAGCGTCTTTGTGTATCCAGTGGAGATATCAGACAGGAGATCATGGCAGAGGCGCACAGTTCTCAGTATTCCATCCATCCTGGCAGTACGAAGATGTACCGAGATATCCGTCAGCACTTCTGGTGGAATGGCATAAAGCGGGAGATAGCTCGGTTTGTCTCTCGGTGTTTGGTTTGCCAACAAGTTAAAGCTGAACATCAGAGACCGGCTGGACTTCTTCAGCCTTTGCCGATTCCAGAATGGAAGTGGGAGCATGTGACCATGGATTTCGTGACTGGACTACCTAGATCCCCAGCTGGCAGAGATGCTATCTGGGTTATAGTTGATCGGCTCACGAAGGTAGCTCACTTTCTCCCGTTCAGAGTTGGTCAGTCGACGGCTCAGTTAGCAGAGACATATCTCCGGCAGATTATCAGATTGCACGGAGTGCCAGTCAGTATCACCTCAGACCGAGATTCAAGATTCATATCGCACTTTTGGCGTAGCTTGCAAGAGAGTTTGGGAACTCATCTCCAGTTCAGTTCAGCATATCACCCGCAGACAGATGGCCAGTCGGAGCGTACGATCCAGACTCTTGAAGACATGTTGCGGTCTTACACACTTGACTTCGGTGGTTCATGAGAAGATCACTTGCACCTGGTGGAATTCTCGTACAATAATAGTTTCCAGGCCAGTATCCAGATGGCACCGTTAGAGGCACTATATGGTAGGAAGTGCAGATCCCCGCTAGCCTGGGATGATGTTGGAGAGAGACAGATGCTTGGTCCAGAAATGATCGCTCAGACAGTTGAAGTGGTCAGAAGGGTCAGAGATCATCTTCGAGTTGCCCAAGATCGCCAATGCCATTGGGCCGATTCTTATCGACGCCCTCTCGAGTTTTCGGTCGGTGACCATGTATTCCTGAGGATTTCACCTAACCGTGGCATCATTCGTTTCGGCGTGCGGGGAAAGCTTAGTCCTAGGTATATAGGGCCGTTTGACATTCTGGAGCGAGTAGGAGATGTATCCTATCGTCTCGCTCTTCTACCGTCGCTAAGCGAGGTGCATGACGTGTTCCATGTATCCCAATTACGGCGGTATATCCCGGACCCGAGCCACATCCTGGATCATTCAGAATTGGTTGTTGGTACCAACCTTTCGTATGAGGAGAGGCCCGTGTCTATATTGGATCGAAGAGAGAAGATCCTCAAGAACAAGACTATCAAGTTAGTCGGAGTTGCTTGGGGTCATCACTCTTTGGGGGAGTCAACGTGGTAGCGTGAGGATGATATCCGATCACGATATCCCGACTTGTTTGACTCGTGAGGTATAATGTCTTTCTTATGCCTCATGCCATCAATTCCTTGCTTGCATGATTGATTGATTGCCTAGTATAATTGCCTGTGAATAGTGTAGCTTGTTCTTGTCCCTCTAGCCTCTTAATTAAATTTTGAGGACGGAATTCTTTTAAGGTGGGTAGAGTTGTAATGCCTGTAGTTCGTATTACGTATTTTGGAAATACGTGTACGTGTCTTTTCTTGTATTATTTCTTGTTTCGCTCTCGGCTTGATTTAACTCTCGGTTTGGGTTGGCTTGGTTCGGCCGGCCCAATGCTTGGTTCATCATGGGCCAAGGGTGGAACACCTTAGCCTATGCTTCTCCTTCATTTCCACCACAACCCCCTCTTTATTATCCCCACCAACCTTCTCTCTCCTCCATAATTCTTATTTACTTCTCCTTCCCCCACCATTACTCTTCTCCACCAACCAAGAACACCTTAGGCAAGTGCAACTTGCTTCCACAAGAGAACTCCTTTTGATGGTTTTATTAGCTTCTCCTCATGATTCTAAACCACATTAGAACTTGTCATTTTTTATTTTGAGGCTTTAATTCTTGTAGATCTAGAGTTTTGCTATTTTCGGATTTTTGGTGTTTTGATCTATCAAACTTGCTTGTTTTCAAGTTTTGATGGTTCCATGTTTAGAGAATTTTATTCTACCCAATTTTGACCTTTGGAAAGTTGGATTTGGACTTGTTTTGACCAAGATTTGGACAATTGAAGCTTAGATTCAACTTTAGAGTTCTTGCTGTTCTTGCCATTTGGAGAAGACAGTGAACAGTGAGCTAGCTTTTTAGCTTACGCCACTGAGCTGTACGCTGCTCTTTAGCGAGCGTACGCTAGCCTTCGTATGCTGCTCTTTAGCGAGCGTACGCTGACTTGTGTACGCTGCTCTTTAGCGAGCGTACGCTGACTTGTGTACTCTGCTCTTTAGCGAGCGTACGCTAGCCTTCGTACGCTGCTCTTTAGCGAGCGTACGCTAGCCTTCGTACGCTAACCTTGATACGCTGCCTGTTGGCAGCGTGTCTTGAGCGTACGCGTGCCTTGGTACGCTAGCTTAAGCGAACAAGGCGTACGCTGGCCCCTTTCGTACGCTAGCTTGAGCGTACGCGTGCCTTGGTATGCTAGCTTAAGCGAGCAAGGCGTACGCTGGCCCCTTTCGTACGCTAGCTTGAGCGTACGCAGTCTTGAGCGTACGCTAGCTTGAGCGTACGCTGACCTGTAGCTCGAGCGAACGCAGTCTTGAGCGTACGCTAGCTTGAGCGTACGCTGACCTGTAGCTTGAGCGTGCCCTTGTGTACGCTGACCCTTGCGTACGCTTCCCATTGGAAGTGTATGGATCCTTTGGTACGCAGACCTGAGCGTACGCTGACCTGTAGCTTGAGCGTAGCCTGATTACCCTTGATCTTCTATAGCCCTGTATATTGATATTTTATTAGATATTTAACGTCCATTTTATATCCTTACGCCTTTTGTCCTGAACTTGATAATCACGAATTTACTTGATATGTTTGTAATTGATAATTGAGCATGACATGATAGTGACCCGTAGTGGTGCACTCCTGACATGAGTAACCTAACATGACCTGATAGTGGCCCGTCGTGGCGCACTCCTGACTAATACACTTGACATGATAAACCTGACATGATATATCTGATAGCTGTTGCGACGGCTACCTGACATGACATGACCTGTATAATTAATCCTGGACACCGTGGGCGATTGTGCTTGTACAAATATTCCAGTCCTGTCTTACATCATATCTAGGACAGGCACTCCTGAGTACCACGGTCAGGAGTACCTACTAAAATGGACTAAGGTTAACAACTAGATTAATACATTAGTCGTGAAGAGATCTCCCAGCTACAGGCAATCCCGTTACCTGGGCGCACTTGGGATCTGTAGCCTGCCGTCGAGTAGGGCACATTTCCAGCACACTGTCATGTGTTGCACCCTTCAAGCTACTTAAGGGTACATGCGTTTCCTGGACGATGTACCCACCTGAATTAAACCCTAATCTCTCGACCTGGGTGACCTGGATGGTCTGCAGGGCTTGTGGCTGTGGAATAATCTCACTGCATCTTGTTAGTAATTAGGCTTGTGACAACCCTAGTTAGTTAAAGTATCAAGCCGTAATTCTTGCTTGGCCGTGAAGTGATTGGACGGAGTCTAACCAGTCTAGTCTTGCCCTGAATCCTGTTCCAGATTATTGAATGACCAGAATGCTTATATTTATTTTTCCGATAAATGGTGAGAATTCCAAGTTCTGTTCAGACGAAGGGTTACAACCCCGGTCCTTGTTTGGTTTACGGGTTGTAACCTGGTTATCTGAATAGTTCCATGGTTATCTCGTCGTATATCATCCTGGTGTATTTTCTTTATTTCCAGTTCTTACTTTTATTTATATCTTGTGCTGATTGCTGGTTTTAGTTCTTAAGTGAAGCTTCCTTTGTGGCACTTGCTCTTTCTGGGGTCTGACCCATCTGGTTTTGTATGGCCAGATTTTGGAGCAGCTCCAGAGGATCTACCGACCTTCCAGCCAGATGGTGGCCACTAGACGGAACCCTGGCAACGAGTGGGTTATTTTTGGCTCTCCCACTCTATTGTAAAAATATTCTTTTGAGGCGTTTAGCCGACGAGCACCTGTTTAGCTCGATTGCACTTTACTTACTGTCTGCCTACGGGCTGTAACATGATTGACAGATCCTAGGGTTGATCATGTATGACTAAACTCTTGCTAGTCCTAACATTTTGTAACGACTAGCTTCATGATCAGCTGAATATGTAATATTTGGGACGCCTTATTATTGTATATTTAATGATCATACATCTTGTAACATCTATTCACTTGCTTGTGATTGAGACAATAGGCTTGTTCTTGACCTTAAGAGACTGCTGGCTTGTAGATAAACCCTCATGTATCCTAGACAGCCGTGACCGTATAGCGAGATGGAATCCATTTCAATATACGTAGCTGGCTATGTCTGCCCCCGCTCTCCAGTATTCTGGTTCTGGGGCGTGACAAATATGTTCGTGAAAATCATATGACAATACGTATTTGATGTAGCCGAGGGGAATAACATCGCAAGACAAGATCCATAGGGTACTGGTCAGTAATAAAAATCGTGACAGCATCAAGTAATTTATATAAAGCATAAATATAAGTTATATCAAGTAAGAAAATGATCATAGCATGTACTCGCCTGATATCCCGATCGACTAATGAGAATAGATGTCCGTACAGGAGTAACTGAGTCCTATTTAGAGCAACACAGTTTATAATGTATCCAAGATGTAATAAACGAAGTTTATAATGCATTCTATATGATTCTAGGTCATTCTAGGTCACAGCCAACTCTTGGTCAACTATGGTCAATAATTTAGTCAAACTAGGTCAACTCTAGTCAACTAGTCTAGGGTACAGTCCAGCTCAAGTCTATGAGTCCAATTAGGCCGATCTAGTCAATATTTAAGGTCAAAATAGTCTAACAACCTTTATGTATATATACCACATATACATACATAGCCAACAATATAGAACATAGTGTTAGGGTTATATACTAAAAGCATCACTTTTGTAGTAACCTTATTTCCTTAAATTTTGAATAAAAATGATATGGACAAATGTTTGCATATTGTATTTGTTGCAAGTATTAATGCAAATGTCTGATATTCTATATTGTAGATAATATGGTGTGTGGTGTCACACAGAAGATCATATTATCAGTTTCCTATGGAGTATATAAATAGTTCACAACCTAGATGGACTTGGACAATCTATTGGAAAGGTTGTAGTTAATCTGGTATTAGTCTATCTTGACTATAGGTTTACACTAGTACACTTTGTGTGTATTGAACAGGAACACTTGAGGTTGTTCTCTTTGTACTAACTACATAAGAGAACAAACACCTCTGTTATTATGGATACTTGTACTCTTAATCCGGATATAATAACGGACATGTATATGCAGTGTGCATTACTTTGACTCATAAAAGAGTGAGATTCATTATGGATCAACAACCTCTATGAATTGGGTAATAATATTGTATGTATGATGGGCTGTTGATTATAAATAGAATCCATATCCCGATACATCGGATTGATGATGTCCTCATAAGGAGCTCATAAGGATTGTCATGTAAACCTTGCAGGTGGATTATATCTGACATGACAAATAAAGTTGAGCGGTACTACTTAAGGATAAAAGATGTCGAATCAATATAGTTGTCAGTAACTTAATTTGATCGACGAACATATGATATCTTAACATAGGGAGCCAAACGAACATTTAATAAAAGGAGCCCACAAACATAATTTGGGATTAGGGAGGTAGTACAACAATAGCTCATTAGTGGACCGAGCTATTGTTAATGGGCCTGGATTGTGTGTTCGGGCTGAACACGAGATATTCATATCCGTTAGGAGGCCTAACCCTAATTTCTCCTCACGGTCCCTGCCGTAGCCTATATATATCCTCTATTCTCTGGCCGCCATATTACTGAGCAAAAATCTAAAATTTTTTCTAAATTCGTGAATCACGTAAGGAAAGAAAGAGAGGGCTGCCAAGAAGAAGAAAAGGTTGGGAGATCGTCGCCCACACGACGTCCAACTCGAGGAAGGAATACGTCCAGAAGATCTTGGGGTCGTCCGCTCGAGATTGCCAGGAATTACTTGTCTTCTTTCCGCCGCAGGTATAATTCGTGAACCCTAGTTTCCGCCCATGAAGGGTTAGAACACGTATTAGATTTGTTTAACTTTCTATCGATCAATACGCATACCAAAGGAAGGGTCCTGGGAATCCCAGTTCCAACAATTGGTATCAGAGCCACTTTGGATCTACGTATTGATTGATACGTCCATGTTGTCCAATAAAACCTGCGCTGTGTAATAGTCGGTAGATGTAGATTTGTTCTAACTCGGTTTTGCAGGCATCTTAGATCCAACTATTATGGTCCAATGCATGTTTTTTGATTGCATTGTTTAAACCACGGACATGTCGTGGATGTTTTTGTTGCTGTGGATGTAATTAAAATCACGAGGGTTAATCGTGCTTATTATTTTAATTTTTCAATCTAGATTATGTGTGAACTTTTTCGGGAGGCATAGGATTGATGTAATTTTAATTATTTTTGATCAATCGTGATGGCGGTGGTGGCTGTTTTTGACGCCGGACGAGATGTTGGTTTTAAGCAGTCCAGAGGCAGACAGATGATTTTCGATGAAGGAATCAACAGCCAAAACCTAAAAAAAATGTGGCGCTGTCCCGAACCTCGCGACCTGACCGGACATGTCGAACCCCGAATAGATCTGCGTAGCACTAGATTTTGGATTCAGATAGTTGAGGACGGAGCAGCAAAGATGACCATAATAGTTGGATATTTTATCTTATTTTTGTCATTTTCCTTTTTCTGATTATGCATGTTTATTATTTTGTAGTTATTTTTTTTTGAAAAACCAAGCCTACATTAATAATGGACAACATGGACATAATATCAACTAGTAGAAAAACCCTCATTATTAAATAACTAAGTGGGAGAGGATTTTTATTTAGTATAAATCTTATGGTCTCCATTACTGGTTTGTAGGTGATGTAATTATACTTGCGTGTTGGCTTTAGTACTTTCCTCCATATCGGATGAGTATAATTATGGATCACCAGTACAAACTTTCTTAGGGATAATTGTAGAAAGTTACCTAGTATGTGTTCACTTCTGCATCTGAAGGAACTTATTACAAGGTAATGGACTTAGTATTAAGTAATGGTATACACTTAGATACAAATAATGGTATCCTCCCCATCGGAGTCACTGCTATTATTTGTATGACCAGAGCAATACCAGCATATTAATTTTATTTGTCATAAAGTTATATTGACATGATAGTAAAATTAATAAGAAACATCTACTTGAACAAAGTTGAATTTGTATACGTCCACACTATCGTGGCATGCTAAATTCATGGTGTTCAAGGTGTTGGTGAATTTCTTATTATTGTTTTGAGGGAATCAATATTTAGTTAATTTAAAAAGTTTTTTTTGCCCTACATAATTTTCTTTATGTGATTCTCAGGATTTCAAAAATGGGTTCTTTCAGGCCACTTATGGTGATTCTTAAAGAAAACAAACTTACTGGACCTAATTATATTGACTGGAAACGTAATTTGGACATTGTTCTGACTGCTGAGGAGTACCAATTTGTACTTATTGAGAAATGCCCACCTAAGCCTGATGCTAACTCTGATGAAAAGGTCAAAAAGGCTTATAAGAAGTAAAAAAAGGCAGATGAGATGGCGCGGTGTTACATTCTGGCATCTATGTCAAATATACTGCAACATCAGTATCAGGCCATGGCCACAGCTTATGACATGATGTATAACCTCAAGGAACTCTTCGGACATCAGAGTAGAGCAGCTAGGCAGTTTGCTATGAAATGTTTGATGAATACAAAAATGGCTAAGGGTACACCAGTAAGGGATCATGTTCTCAAGATGATGGGTCATCTGAATGAGATGGAGATCCTTGGAGCTGAAATCGATGGAGAATCCCAGGTCGATATCATTCTTGGGACTCTGTCTAAAAGTTTTGACAATTTCTGCCTTAATGACAACCTGAACAAAAGGTTGTATAGTTTAGCAGAACTTGCAAAAGAGCTACAGGATGCTGAATCTCTCTTTAGGCGGAGTGGTCATGTTTTTGTTTCTGAAAAGGCTTCTACTTCTAAGCCAAAAGGTGGTAAGAAGAAGAATAACATTCAGAAACAGGCAAACTCAGCAAAAAAGGGCATGGGACCTCAAGACAAGGTAAAAAAGCCGAAAGGCAAATGTTTCAAGTACAAAGGGTTAGGACATTGGAAGACTGATTGTCCACTTCTCAAACAAGGGAACAAAGAAGGTATATCTCATTTACTAGTAGTTAAAACATGTTTAGCGGTGTTATCTACCGGCACCTGGTGTGTAGATACAAGAGCCACTAATCATGTCTGCAATACATTGCAGGGGTTCCAGGAAACCAGACGGCTCAGTGAAGGAGAGATATGCTTGTTCATGGGTGATGCTAAAAAAGTATCGGTCGTTGCATTAGAAGATGTTACTTTATCTTTTGGTAGAAATAAGTCTTTGACATTGAGAGATTGTCTTTATGCACCTTCACTTAGAAGGAATTTAGTTTCTGTTTCTATGTTAGATAAGGATGGATATTCAGTTTATTTTAATGACAATATTGTTATTAGAAAGAATAAATATTTTATCTGTTCTGGTGCATTGGTTGATAATTTGAATGTCATTAATCCTATTTCGCCCACAATGCAACTTATGGAAATGAATAATATGTCATCTAACTTAAATAAGAGAAAAGAACCTTCCTGTATGAACCAAACATATCTTTGACACTTGCGATTGGGGCATATTAACCTAAGAAGGATTCAAAGACTGGTTGAAGATGGACCTTTGAGTTCATTGGAAGTGGAGGCACTACCAGTCTTTGAATCCTGCTTGGAAGGTAAAATGACCAAAAGGCCTTTTACGGCAAAGGGGTATAGGGCCCAAAATGTGTTGGAATTGGTTTATTCTGATTTGTGTGGACCCATGACTATCCAAGCCAGAGGTGGCTTTGAATATTTTGTCACATTTATTGACGATTATTCAAGGTATGGATACATTTATTTGATGCGCCGTAAGTCTGAGTGCTTTGAGAAATTCAAAGAGTACAAGGCTGAAACGGAGAAACATCATGGAAAATATATCAAGTCATTACAATCAGATCGTGGTGGCGAGTGTAGAAGCATGGAAAATACTAAAGAAAATGACTCATACGGCCAAAGAACCCATGCGGCTCAGAAAGCCCATGCGGCTCGGAGAGTCATGCGGCATAAGGGGCTATGCGGTCCAAGACATCCCATGCGGCTCAGAAAGACACGTGGCAGGACAGCCCTCTCCTTTGCCCTCTCACATTAATTGCTTGACGGCTGACAACTCAGAAAAAGTGACAGCCCTGACACAGAAAGAAGTAATTATGACTCTGTCATAATGACGAATCTCGAGGGAAGAGAAAAAGAGATCTCTGACATAAATCCCCCGAGAGCCATAAAAAATGTCACGTGGCCTTGCCACGTGGGCGTTCGTATACGGGTCACTTCTCATGCAGTTCGGAGTGAATCCGTCATATGCGGCTCAGGCCGAGAAAGCCTCATGCGGCTCGAGCAAAGCACTTCTCATGCGGTTTAGAGTGAATCCGTCCTATGCGGCTCAGGCCGAGAAAGCCTCATGCGGCTCGAGTAAAGAACTTCTCATGCGGTTCAGAATGAATCCGTCCTATGCGGCTCAGGCCGAGAAAGCCTCATGCGGCTCGAGCAAAGACTTCTCATGCGGTTCAGAGTGAATCCGTCCTATACGGCTCAGGCCGAGGAAGCCTCATGCGGCTCAAGTAAAAACTTCTCATGCGGTTTAAGAGGGTCATCTCCGTGCGGCTCTGGTGGATGTGTCCCTATGCGGCTCACAATGATTACCTTCCTGTGGTTCAAAGGCTCAAGGTAGGGCCACTACCCAGACAGCCCTGACACGTGGCCCTAACCCTATGCGGCCCAAAGTCATATGCGGCTCACTTGTCATATGGTTCAGATCCCTAGTGGCTCTTAGGACACGTGTCCTAAGCCGATTAATTTCTCAGATTTACTGCCATCAAAGATTGGGTCAAATTCCAATAATCTAGGACACGTGGCAGTAGAATAAATTTAATTTATTCACAGACATCAAAAGATCATTATGAGGAAGATTTATTCCAATCAGCATTAATTGCTAATGGAATTTGGTGTAATCTACACTCGATGGCTCGGATTCATCACAATCAAAACTGAACGGCCTGGATTGACCAATCTACGGGCCGCCGCCATCTCCAAGAGCTAATCATTGGCAACCCTAATGATCACATCCCACTATTATAAATAGCAAGGTGCCATTTCCTTGTAAAAAGAGACAATATCAGAGAAAAATACGCATATACAGAGAGACTCCCCAATAGTCAGAGAGAAAATACACAGAGAGAGAGAGGAGCCAGAAGAGCAACTGGAGGAGAGCAAGAAGAGCATTTCTTCAGCAACGCCAATCATCTCTTCACAGGAGCCAAGGCTGCATACCGATCGTCCAAGGAGTAAGGCAGGGCTGCCGTCGCCTTTCCGAGCCTCTATCGTCACCCCCCATAATCTAAAATAAACAATTGTACTTAGACTGCTGTACCTAGGTTTTCGTCCCTGCCTTTCCGAGCCTCTATCGTCACCCCCCATAATCTAAAATAAACAATTGTACTTAGACTGCTGTACCTAGGTTTTCGTCCCTAGGCTTTCTTTGTACAAGCGAGTTTGTAACGTGAAGTAAAAGTCCGGTCCTCCGATAATTTTTCTGTTCTTTTATATTTCATGGCAAACACGATAGCGACTCTGCTAGGGACTAACTTCTCCACGGCTAAGGAGTTGGTGACGCAATCGGATGCAGCCAAGCTTGGCTCCACGCAACAAAAGATGGTCGCCCGGTTCGACCAACAAGCGTTCGAAGAAATGCTCTTCAACAAGAGCACTAGCCCGGTCCAGAAGCGAGCCCGCACAAAGAAGGCCCGTAAGGAGTGGAGACCCCGATCCTTCGTTCCTACTGAAGCTCTTGCGGAGATACCCTCTGTTGTTCAAGACGGCAAGCAAGATTCCCCTACGGCCCTACTCCAGACCGTAGATAACTCTGCTGTCCCCAAGTCCGACAGAAGAAAACACTATGATGCTGGACTTGCAGGGGCAAAGAGGAACCCTATGCGATCAGAGCCGCATAAGGGTATTAGCCGCAGGGAGAAAACTCATGCGGCTACATCCGCCTGCCGCATGAAGAAAACTCATGCGGCCATATCTGTCAGCCGTATAGCTTATACGGCTACAGCTGTCAACCACATGGATAAAACCCATACGGCTAAGAAAGTCAATTGCTTGCAGAAAACCCATGCGGCCGTAATTGCCAACCGCATACGGCCAGCCTGCACGATCGTGACTCCTAGCCGCATAAAAATAACTCATCCGACAGCAGAAGACAACCGCATGCAGACAGCCTGCACGGTACCCAATTATAGCCGCATAGCGTCCGTTCCACGCTTCTCTCGATCAGTCTTCGACCGTCTCTCATGCGGTCCTGACCCTGATGGTTCTCTGGATGATAAGCCAGACTCTATGGTATTCAACTTGGAATCCTCCTATTACGCACCCGCAGGTGCTAAAAGGAGGAAGTCTAGGGCAGCGCGAGCTCATCAGGCCCAGTCAGCTGTCCCAACCTCTGACTATCGGGGTGTCCCGTTGATTATCACACGGGCCTCGGATGGGAAGTTGTATACAACCGCTCGAGTCCAGCCCCCGGCGGCAAAAGGACAGAGTGGTTCCTCTGACCTGCGGGAGACGATCCTCCATAAACGCAAGGAAAGAGGAGGAGTGTCGACGTGCAAAGAGTCTTCGCTTGGACATCGCTGCACCCAAATTATCGTCAACTGCTGTTGCAACAACGCGGCAGTGACGGAAGATCGGCCATACGTCTTCCAAAGACTACAGCATCCGAGCTCAGAAGATGAGGCACCTCCTGTTGTCTCCTGCAATTCCGCTCAGAAGGTCCCCGTCGAAGGGAGAGGGAAAAAGACAAGCATCTCCAGTCCCAAGATATCAACCACTACAGTTAAGAAATTATCGTCTAAACGGTTGTCCTCCACCGGAGTATTCCAACACACCCGTTCAAAGACAAAATCTGTCGCGATGGGAAATTCATCATCCACATTGCTGGAGGTTGTAGGAACTGGGGGTAGCACTCCTCCGAACATACGCAACAATCCTATGTTTCAAGGAGACGAGCCCGGACAAACAACTCTCCCATCAGGTACAATAGACTCTGATATCCCCGAGGACATCCGTAACTCTCAAGACGAAGCAAGCTCTGAGGCTGGGGATACCGTTCCCTCCGAGTCCGAGCCCGAAGAGAACATTCCCACCTATCTCGATGACTTCTCGGTGCATGGGTACGACTCGGAGGGCACATCCTCCACCGTTCCTTCCATCACTCCTCATATAAGGACGATTTTTATGACGGACAGCAATCAAGGTGGTTCCAATGATCGCCAGCGCATCGACAATCTCGAAGCCATATTATTTACTTTGGTCAAGTCTGTAGACGAGATTAAAGCGGCCCTTCCAACTCAGCAAGGAGGAACGCCTGGCCAAACGAGCGCGGGTCCCGCGGTCAATGTGGACTCGAATTCGGCGGTGCCAAACCCGGACAATAATCCTCCCGAAATAACAGCCCCTACCGCGGTAGATGACGCCCGAGAAGTAAGAAGAGAGGTTCAGGAGCTCCGAACCATGTTCAATGCCCGAGAAAACGCTCAAGACCTCAGAATGCGGCAACCATACCCTGCTGAATGGAGAGATGTTCCATTCCCACCAAGATATAAGCCGTTCAATATCAATACGTATGATGGCAAGACCTCAGCAAGTCGGTACATCACATACTTCGAGGTCACCATCGACCATCTGCCCCAGGATGAAGCTATCCTCACACGATTATTCATTGTGGCATTGGAAGGAGTCGCCTTCGACTGGTATCGCAATCTGCCGGACAACTGCATCCACTCCTTCGCCGGCTTCAAGCGCATGTTCTTGGAGAGATTCTACGAGGTAGGGCAGGACGTCACCATGTCCACCCTCATGGACGTCATCCAAGGGGAGAAGGAGCTGACAAGGAAGTACATTGAGCGGTTCCGCCAAACCGCCATGAAGCTGCCCTGCAAAAATTCAGATTCCTCTTTGATTGAAATTTGCCAAAAGAGTGCTTCCAACGATCTGTCTCTGGATGGGCGAGAGTCAATTCAAGGACTGGAAGGCATTTATCATCAGTGCCACAAGTGCCGAAGAACGACTGAAGAAGGCTCGCCAGCTGGGATTGCACATCTCGGAAGGAGAAAACAACGACAAGCGTCCCAACAACGATAATGGGGGTAGCCCCTCCAACAATCGGGACAGCAAGGGAAAACAGGCTATGGTGGCCGATACAGCACAAAAACCTAAACCGAAGCCCGTAGACAAACAATGGCCGCAAATCACTTACTCCTTCGAAGACAGTCACGTCAAGCCCATCTTGGACATGCTCATACAAGGGGACAGAATCCAGCTTCCTCCACCAAGACGGGAACCGCGGTCGGCAGAGATGGAGAATCCAAAGTACTGCCATTATTATCGTTATGTTCATTATGCTACACACGATTGCTACCAGTTGAAACGGTACATCCAGAACCTCATCGATTCGAACGCTCTGGCCATCGATTTCGAAGAGGTAACCGTGGCGGCCAATATGGTGTCCGTACAATTCGGCAGCTTCCCTCCGACGGAGACTCAAGACGGGGTGGTCCCCGTCCCTCTAGCGGCAATGGAGATTACCAATCTTCCACCTCCTCGAGATCAGGCTGCCGGTCTAGTACCCCTCACCACATCACGAGGGAAGGTCATATGGATCCATCCAGACTTGGTGTCAGAAGTGACTCGGTCCACACCATCTACCACCGACAAAAAGAAAAGTAGAAAAGTCAGGACCTGCCACACAATCTCGGCAGACAACGAGGAAGCTACAGCCATCGTCACGCGGTCCGGAGCATAATCCCAACCTGTGGTTGACAATCCAGCCGAAAATCATCAACCCACTATAACTGATGCTCCGGGACCGGCTCAGCCTTCGACGACCGACAAGCCTAGGCCGAGGGAGACTCGCTTCGATAAATCTCTCCGAAAAGACGCAGCCCAAGGACTAGAGAGGCCCTACAACTTCGACATCTTAGCGCAATTGGCTAACACACCGGCCAAATTGTCACTATACGAACTCCTAAGGCTCTCCAAGGACGTTCGTATTGCATTAAGCGAAGCACTCCAAAATGCCAATGTCTATCTGGCTCAATCCAACCTCACCAGGGAGGACTCACCCGTGGATCTCCAAGACAGTGCCTGTACGGGAGCAATGCCCAATATCGTCTTCACTCCGCAGGATATGCTCATCAAAACCAACCTACATGATCACCCGCTATACTACACAGGATACATCGGCGACGTAAAGGTGGATCGGATGCACATTGATCCTGGCTCTTCCATAAGCATCATCCCTAAGGGTCTGCTACATCATCTCCGCATCCCAATGCATCGTCTGACACCTACAAGCACTGCCATCAGCGATTTCAATTCGGACAGGAGCTACCCTATTGGGAAGATTCGTCTGAAGTGTCAAATTGGCGACCTCTAATCCGAAGTCACCTGCTACGTCATAGATGCAGACACTTCTTATAACATCCTCTTGGGGCGCCCATGGATGCACGATTACATGATCGTGCCTTCCACGCTACACCAGTGCTTCAAATATGTCGACAAACACGGCTTCGTAAAGACAGAATTTGCTGATATCGATCCCTTCAAAGGGGTCGAATCCTACTACTCGGACTCCTGCCTATACGAAAAGTCAAAAAGGCACCTTGATGAAGGAAATGAACAAGCTAGCACCGAAACGGCCACGGGATCAGAAGGACCCCTGACGATCCACCTCCAAGCTCGCAAATCGGGTAAGTCCGTACCCCTTACCGCCACTCTGCGGAAGGACGCAATCAGCCTCTCAGCGTAGGAGGAGCAGATGATAATCTGGCTGCCAAGGTCCGGCCAAGTACCGAGACCCACAACGGGGCCACTGACAATCAGACTGCTGAGAGTCATTCAACCCCAAACGGAGAAGCTCAACCCTTCCGACAAGCCGCTGACGATACGCCTTCCCAAGAAGGGTCGTCACCCCGATGCAAGGTCTGACACTTATAGCAAACTAGTCACTCCTCGCCCCACATCAAGTGCCAAACTGGGGGTCGCTAGTCTGCCAACAACTCCATGCTCTGCTCCATCAACTGAACCACTGACAATCAAACTTCCCAGGTCGTCCTTTCAGTCTTCGTTCACACAGGGGGTAGCCGAAGAAAAACCGGAGCTAGCCAAGTATGTGGTTACCCACACAAATGTCCCCTCCGCTGACGATGTAATTCCCCTAGAAAAGATACCTTACTTCATCAATAAAGGGTTATCTTTGATAAAAAAAAGAGGGGGGAAAAGAAAAGGCCGACTACATTTCAGCATTACTCAATTCTAGGAGGCGGTTTCTTACTGAGGTGGTCCCCCGCTCAATCCGTTGTCGAGCGCGACGCTCGCCCTCCTGAAGTAAATGCTCCTCATTGTCCAAGCACAGGAGCGCCTGACAATCATCTTCCAATTTCTTCAAGGCAGTCTCCAGGTCAGTCGAAGCTTGAGTAACCCTGTCAGCCTCCTGAATAATTAGTCCCCTGTCATTGCGGGTAGTCTCGAGTTCAGACTCCAAGAAAGTCAACTTCTTCTGAAGCGCAAGGATCTGCTCCCGCATCTCAGTAATCTCACGAGAGACAGACTCCTCCCGAGCCGTGACATTTTCATTCACGTAACTCAATTGATTATACCGGTCAGATAAGTCGCTGAGATCCTTCAGTATGGCCGGTCTGGTCCTATCCCGAGCAGCTCTGGTCCTCTCTATAACAGCGATAAGAGAATCCCACTCCTCGTTTATAACAGAAGATAGATCATCCTGCCGCAATACACGAAGCCCGGCCACCAGCTGATCAACCTCCAACAATTTTGCCTCCAGAAGCGAAGCCACCCCTACATCACCAGGAAGATCCCTAAGGATATTTACTTGACCCTGGGTGCATTGTCGGGCCAAGGTAAAGGAGGTTCCCCTTTCCACTGCAGCCTCGATTCCCCTACTAAAATGACGATGAAAATTGGCAACCACGTACTGTAACGTATCGTCCAGAACTTCAGCAGAGGATGGCGTCAGGGGAAGCAGGGACGGCAACGTCGGAGAAGTAACGCTAGAGTACGCCACCGGAGGAACGGAGTCCGAGTAGAACGATGCATGAATAGCGGCCAACTCATCTTCCGCCGCCCGGAAAGCTTGGATACTCGGTAGGGCAGAAAGGTCGATTTTCGGAGCCACCGGAGGAGAGGATGACGCAAGGACCATCGTTCCCTGCCCCGACTGCCCCGATGACTGCCTGCTAAACTCGAGCCCCCAGAAGGTCCATCAAGACAAGTCGGACAGTGAGGAGGTACACCCTTCTCCACCAATGCCCCTTCGGTTAGGGTGGTCCCAACAGCGTCCGTCCTCGGCACTGGAGGGACAGGACCTGTATGTCCAGAATAACAATCAATCGACGTAACCCGAAGGACATGATGATAGAGCAGATAGGCTTCCTCACAGGTCAAGATTCGGCTAATCTTACCAGGAAAGGGGAATGAAGGCTGCAGCTCATCCACAACTGGCGTGGTCCCCTCACCCGCGATCCCCGAGTTAAACCCAGTCACGTCCTCTATCCCCGTCACCTTGAAGGGGGATACAGATTGATCTGCCTCATCTTGAAAAGGAACAGGCTCGCGGGAGTCCCCGTCATCCTGGGTCACCGCCTCGACATCTTGAAGATCTTCTTCTTCTCCTGACACCTAAAAGAGAGAACGAAGACGATTAGAATTGAAGCTCGAAGAAAAGAAGGAAGAAGGAATCGAGAGCAGTTTTGTTACCTCTGACGCAGGGTTAACTTCTTCTCCACTTTCTTTTATGGCTAGCGGGCGGTGCCTAGTCGCAACCAGCTTCCGGGATCAAGAAACACCGCCAACAGGAGAAACTTGCCTGCTACGTTTCGGACTAGGACCAGGCGCAACGAGGGACTGATCGCCCAACATCTCATCTGACGAAACAGGCGGTTGACCCACCTCTGCATCGGCCACTTGAAGGGTAGAGTCATCTTTATCATGCTCGTTGCCTTCATCACCCTCAGCAACGGAGTCCAAATCTGGTACTTCGGCTCTAGTCTTTCTTTTCTTGGCCCCTTGAGAGCCTTTCTCCAAACCAGTACCAACAATAAAACTGGTACCTAGGTTAAAACCAACCGGGGGTTTGTTCGCCATGACATGATACAAAGCTGCCATATACAAGATCTCTACTGACTCCTTAATAGCAGGGACCGAGAAAATGGTACGAGTATGGAACGAATCATAATATTGCCAAGCCCTGATACCATCAAGAAGGCTACCTTCATAACCCAGACAAGAACTGGGGCTGTCTAGACAAAGTTGGCTGTATCTAAACTGCCGGGCAAACCTGCAAGGCAAATAAGGCTCCAGAAAGACAATATTGCGATTACGATACACCAGATGTACGGGACGAATGTTACGCAGCCATAGGAGCATCTGGCCATCCAGAAGCTGAGGAGGTGCGATACCGTCAATATGTACAGCCTCTACGTCCCTGGCAGTAAAGTGAGGGACGGATACGAAAATATGATACTTATCTGCCCTCGCCAATGCCATCCGGTAAGCCCGTATGGTCTCACATTCCCAAAGCTCATCACGATAGTGGAAGATAAATGCGTCATCATCAGTCACACCATCTTCAGAGCCCGGCCTCATTAAAGATGGGTAATATATCAGCAGCCACCCCATCAAATAGTGATAGGGCAACTCAGTTCGTTCAAAATCCTTGGTCACGTCGCGAGCAATGACTTTGGATGTGAAGGTACGAAGGCCACGGTGTATGCTGCACACCTTGGCCGGGAGGAGAGCTAGCCTGATTCGCAAAACTAACTTCACAGCCGGAAGGATGAACTTACGACTAATTCTCTCAATAGAACTGGCTCCTCCCGAGACTACACAATTTCATAGCCAGATCATCTAAAATCCCGCCAGAAGCGCTTTCTCGGATAGCTCTTGAGTATCCTGGTAAAAGTAACCAAAAGTGTCAGTCTTGCTCCATAATTCGTCACTGGTAGTGGCCACTCTCTTAGCCGACGACACCAAGTCCTTAACCGCTTCCCGAGATCGAGGGCGACGAGATGTGACTCGACCTGAGGCATCTGCCGAGAAGAGATAGTGCACCCAATCCTTAGTATAGGGATCATTCCCTTCTGAGTTACCATCCTTTCGGGTTATTTGATGGCATATGTTATAATGGCACAATATCTCATGGTAAAGAGCCACGAAGCCAGGATACCGTCGTTCCAAATCCTCGAGTTCCTCATTAGTGGGAGTATACGCTTCAAACGCTTTGTCCCTCCAAGGAAGCTTGGAGACTGCGTGCATCTCATGGAGCGCGAGTCCCATCTCCCCTATAGGTGTGTAAAAGGTCCCCGTACGGTAATTATATATTTCCAGCAGAGACATGAACAGCTTCTTATTTATGGACAAGCCTTGACTGGTACCTCGGATAGCCTGTTAAAGGCCAATCTCGTACAAAAAGACCTCATACTTCTGCAAGATCCAAGTAGACAAATTGATCCACGAGGGAATAGGGTGCACCCAACCAGGGAACGTCAACCGACCAACGGGATAGGAGCCTTTCCGAGCAAGTTAATTTATAAAAGTATCGGCAGTAGAGAATGTGAAGTTAGGGCCCGCCACATTCAGGAAAGAACCTGGGACCAACCCCGTCACAGAACAACTAGTATGTACTTTGCCGGCAGTCACGGACTTCAGATTGTTATTATAATGGATGTTCCCCATAAACATCCCACTTCAGGTAGGGGTTAAAGTCTCCCCCATCTTCCGGACCAACGGGAGCATATTGAACCAAGATAATGGGAAGTGTCGCTCCATCTGGGGGATACGGATCGCCATCCCGTTAAAAATAAAACTCCAATCCTTCGACACCTCCAGAACATGATCGTTCTCCACGGTCAAGGCGTCTCCAAAAAAGAATACAGGCTTCAAATACTCCCCTTCAAATTTCTCGAAGTTTATCATAGCATTAAGAAAATGGAAAGACTGATTCTTGATGGCATTCAATCTAGCCATAGGCTCATCGCTCAGAAACTGGTCCGTCATATGCTGAACAATATGGTTGTACCTATAGCCGAGAGCAGCTTGAGCGCTACCCAATAAGAGTTCTCCAGCAGCGTTAACCGACAGATTCACTGAAGAATAGACGGAGAAAAGTAAGTTAAACGGAGGGATGAAAAGAGCTGATTGGGTGCTTTCAAACCCCAGGCGGCTCAAGAAAACATCCATATGGCCCCATGAAGCTCTCATAAGTCTTATGCGGCTCTAAAAAGCCTCATGCGGCTCGAGCTCAGAAGAACGCTTATGCGGCTCCGTACAATAAAAGTCTATGCGGTTTAGCGTCACTTATGCGGCTTTGCCGACAAGGCGCGCATACAGACACGGTGGTTTTCTTATGCGGCTCGCAGCTCAGCCGTAGGGCGAACATGCGATTTACAAAGGCTCGTGCATAAAGTATGCGATATAGCCATGGCAGTTGGGGTTCTTTAACTCATACATTGTCCTTACCAGTAATGGGGGGACGAACGTCAGGATGAACATCAGGTACGACGACCGACGGAGTAGCAGTCGCAGTCGAGGCTGAAGTGGAGGCCGCCTTCCTGTCCTTTGCTGCCACGGTCTTCTTGGGAGCCATTAATTATCGAAGAGAGGAAGGGCAATCGAGATAGGGAAGGTCTGAGGAAGAAGAAAGAAAATAAAGAAGCCTTCTCTCTCTTTAAAACTCCTCCTATTTATAGGAAGGCGGGAGAAGGAGGACACGTGGGCCAATGACCGACTCATGAAGAACAAAGCCGACTCCTTGGGTTTCGTCTCCAAGATTCACCTAAGGTGTCAAATTCGAAAGATTTAATGAGCTGACCCTTGGGATTCCGCCTACAAAGATGGCATTGAAATAAATTTGAGGCAATTAAAGACCCGCACACGTGACGAGAAGCTATGCGGCTGAACAGTCCCCTGCGACTGAACCACCTACGCGGCTGAACAACCTATGCGGCCAAGATCTCTATGCGGTCAGGGTTTCATATGCGGCTAGAAGAACACAGCCATGCTTCTTATTCAAAGTATTTCAATTTGTAAATTGAAAACTTTGAAGGGGGACTTGTAGAAGCATGGAAAATACTAAAGAAAATGACTCATGCGGCCAAAGAACCCATGCGGCTCAGAAAGCCCATGCGGCTCAGAGAGTCATGCGGCATAAGGGGCTATGCGGTCCAAGACATCCTATGCGGCTCAGAAAGACACGTGGCAGGACAGCCCACTTTTTTGCCCTCTCGTATTAATTGCTTGACGGCTGACAACTCTGAAAAAGTGACAGCCCTGACACAGAAAGAAGTAATTATGACTCTGTCATAATGACAAATCTCTAGGGAAGAGAAAAGAGATCTCTGACACAAATCCCCTGAGAGCCATAAAAAATGCCACGTGGCCTTGCCACGTGGGCGTTCGTATGCGGCTCACTTCTCATACGATTCAGAGTGAATCCATCCTATGCGGCTCAGGCCGAGAAAGCCTCATACGGCTCGAACAAAGTACTTCTTATGCGGTTTAGAGTGAATCCGTCCTATGCGGCTCAGGCCGAGAAAGCCTCATGCGGCTCGAGCAAAGAACTTCTCATGCGATTCAGAATGAATCCGTCCTATGCGGCTCAGGCCGAGAAAGCCTCATGCGGCTCGAGCAAAGACTTCTCATGCGGTTCAGAGTGAATCCGTCCTATGCGGCTCAGGCCGAGGAAGCCTCATGCGGCTCAAGTAAAAACTTTTCATACGGTTCAAGAGGGTCATCTCCGTGCGGCTCAGGTGGATGTATCCCTATGCGGCTCACAATGATTACCTCCCTGTGGTTCAAAGGCTCAAGGGAGGGCCACTACCCAGACAGCCCTGACACGTGGCCCTAACCCTATGCGGCCCAAAGTCATATGCGGCTCACTCGTCATATGGTTCAGATCCCTAGTGGCTCCTAGGACACGTGTCCTAAGCCGATTAATTTCTCAGATTTACTGCCATCAAAGATTGGGTCAAATCCCAATAATCTGGGACACGTGGCAGTAGAATAAATTTAATTTATTCACAGACATCTAAAGATCATTATGAGGAAGGTTTATTCCAATCAGCATTAATTGCTAATGGGATTTGGTGTAATCTACACTCGATGGCTCGAATTCGTCACAATCAAAACTGAACGGCCTGGATTGACCAATCTACGGGCCGTCGCCATCTCCAAGAGCTAATCATTGGCAACCTTAATGATCATATCCCACTATTATAAATAGCAAGGTGCCATTGCCTTGTAAAAAGAGACAATATCAGAGAAAAATACACATATACAGAGAGACTCCCCAATATTCAGAGAGAAAATACACACAGAGAGAGAGAAGCCAGAAGAGCAATAGGAGGAGAGCAAGAAGAGCACTTCTTCAGCAATGCCAATTATCTCTTCACAAGAGCCAATCGTCCAAGGAGTAAGGCAGGGCTGCAGTCGCCTTCCCGAGCCTCTATCGTCACCCCCCAGAATCTAAAATAAACAATTGTACTTAGACTGCTGTACCTAGGTTTTCGTCCCTAGGCTTTCTTTGTACAAGCGAGTTTGTAACGTGAAGTAAAAGTCCGGTCCTCCGATAATTGTTCTGTTCTTTTATATTTCATGGAAAACAGCGAGTACCTCTTTCGAAAGTTTAGGGATTATTTATCAGAGGCTGGGATTGTATCCCAATTGACTTCACCTGGAATGCCCCAACAGAATGGTATAGCCGAAAGAAGGAATAGAACTCTTATAGAGATGGTTAGATCAATGATGAGTTATTCGGATTTGCCAGATTCATTTTGGGGAATGCCTTAGAGACTGCAGCTTATATTTTGAACTTGGTTCCTTCTAAGTCAGTACCTCTTACTCCCACAGAGCTGTGGATTGGGCGTAAGCCTAGTCTGAAACATGTTCGCATTTGAGGTAGTCCAGCACATGTGCTGAATAGGAAAGCAGATAAGTTGAAATCTCGTTCAGAAGTATGCTTGTTTGTAGGCTATCCAAGAGGAACGAAAGGAGGTTTATTTTATAGTCCTAAGGATCAGAAGGTCATTGTTAGCACCAATATCCGATTCTTAGAGGAAGACTATGTGATGAACCATAAACCCACAAGTAGAGTTGTTCTAGAAGAACTGAGACGTGAGACACCAAGTACTTCAGCACCAACAGTACAAGAGGATGAACCACAAATAACTGCACAACGTGTCACAAATGTTACACCACAACCGATAGTGCCTCGTCGTAGTGGAAGGGTTGTGATACAACCTGATAGATATATGTTCTTGGAAGAGTCGTCAGACTTCGTCCCTGAGGAACAAGATTATGATCCCTGTACCTATAATGAAGCACTCCAAGATAAAGATGCAGAGTCTTGGCAAAAAGTAATAATATTTGAAATAGAATCCTTGAATTCTAATCAGGTCTGGGAGCTTGTAGAACCACCCATTGGTGTAAAGCCATTGGATGCAAGTGGGTCTATAAGAGAAAAAGAGGATCAGACGGTAAGGTTGAAACCTTTAAAGCTCGGCTTGTAGTAAAAGGTTTTACTCAAAGAGAGGGTATCGATTATGAGGAAACCTTTTCTCCTGTAGCCATGCTTAAGTCTATTCAGATTCTTTTATCTATTGCAGCTCATCTCGATTATGAGATTTGGCAAATAGATGTCAAGACAGCTTTCCTTAATAGAAGTCTTGAGGAAGACATCTATATGAAGCAACCAGACGGGTTCATTGAAAAGGGCCAGGAGCATCTTGTTTGTAAGCTCAAGAATTTTATTTATGGACTTAAGCAAGCTTCCAGATCTTGGAACATATGTTTTGATCAGGTGATAAAATCCTATGGATTTGATCAATGTCAGGATGAATCATGTGTATACAGAAAGTGTGACAGAAACGTGGTGGTGTTCCTAGTACTTTATGTGGATGACATCTTGCTCATTGGAAACAATGTGAAGGTATTATCTGATGTAAGGTATGGTCATCCAAACAGTTTGATATGAAGGACTTGGGAGAAGTAGGTCACATCCTTGGGATCAAAGTTCTACGAGATCGTAAGAAAAAGATGTTGGGCTATCCCAAGCTTCCTATATCGATACTGTACTAACTCGTTTTAGTATGCAAAATTCTAAGAAAGGTTTCTTACCTTTTAGACATGGAATTGCTCTATCAAAGGAGCAGTGTCTAAGGACACCTAAGAGATAGAGAACATGAAGGCAGTTCCTTATGCTTCAACAGTAGGAAGCTTAATGTATGCAATACTATGTACGAGACCAGACATCTGCTTTGTCGTAGGTATGGTTAGCAGATATCAGGCTAACCCAGGCAGATAGTTTAGTTCCCTTGGGGTATACAGACTCAGATTTTCAGTCAGATAGGGATTTCAGGAAATCTACCTCAGGTTATGTGTTTACTTTGGGAGGTGGAGCCATTGTGTGGAGGAGTATCAAGCAAAAATATATTGCTGATTACACCATGAAAGTCGAGTATGTGGCAGCCTCTGAGGCAGCCAAAGAAGCGGTTTGGCTCAGAAACTTTCTGTTGGACTTGGATGTGGTACCTAGTTTGCCTAAGTCTATTACACTTTATTGTGATAATAGTGGTGCAGTTGCAAACTCAAAGGAACCATGAGCCCATAAGACAGGCAAATACATTAAGCACAAGTACCACCTGATACGAGATTTCGTAAAGAAAAAAAAAGTTGTTGAGATCAAGATAGCATCAGCCGACAACCTAGCTGATCCCTTTACAAAGAGCTTACCAGCTAAGGCTTTTGACAGTCATTTTGAGGGAATGGGAGTCAGATATATAGCAGCATGGCTTTAAGTATAAGTGGGAGATTTGTAACAGTATACTGAAAAGCAATGCTTTGAGTATAAGTGGGAGATTGTTAGGGTTATATACTAAAAGCATCACTTTTGTAGTAACCTTATTTTCTTAAATTTTTAATGAGAATCATATGGGCAAATGTTTGCATATTGTATTTGTTGCAAGTGTTAATACAAATGTCTGATATTCTATATTATAGATAATATGGTGTGTGGTGTCACACAGAAGATCATATTATCAGTTTCCTATGGAGTATATAAATAGTTCACAACCTAGATGAACTTGGACAATCTATTGGAAAGGTTGTAGTGTAATCAGGTATTAGTCTATCTTGACTATAGGTTTATACTAGTAGACTTTGTGTGTATTGAACATGACCACTTGAGGTTGTTCTCTTTGTACTGACTACATAAGAGAACAAACACCTCTGTTATTATGGATGCTTGTACTCTTAATCCGGATATAATAACGGACATGTATATGCAGTGTGTATTACTTTGACTCATAAAAGAGTGAGATTTATTATGGATCAACAACCTCTATGAATTGGGTAATAACATTGTATGTATGATGGGCTGTTAATTATAAATGGAATCCATGTCCCGATACATCGGGTTGATGATGTCCTCTTAAGGAGCTCATAAGGATTTTTATGTAAACCATGCAGGTGGATTATATCCGACATGACAAATAAAGTTGAGCGGTAGTACTTAAGGATAAAAGATGTCGAATCAATATAGTTATCAGCAACTTAATTTGATCGACGGACATACGATATCTTAACATGGGGAGCCAAACGAGCATATAATAAAAGGAGCCCACAAACATAATTTGGGATTAGGGAGGTAGTGCAACAATAGCTCATTAGTGGACCGAGCTATTGTTAATGGGCCTGGATTGTGTGTTCGGGCTGAACACGGGATATCCAGATCCCTTAGGAGGCCTAACCCTAATTTCTCCTCATGGTCCCTGCCGTAGCCTATATATATCCTCTATTCTCTGGGCGCCAGATTACTGATCAGAAATCTAAAATTTTCTCTAAATTCGTGATTCACGTAAGGAGAGAAAGAGAGGGCTGCCAAGGAGAAAAAAAGGTTGGAAGATCGTCGCCCACACGACGTCCAACTCGAGGAAGGAATACGTGCAGAAGATCTTGGGGTCGTCCGCTCGAGATTGCCAAGAATTACTTGTCTCCTTTCCGCCACAGGTATAATTCGTGAACCCTAGTTTCCGCCTATGAAGGGTTAGAACACGTATTAGATCTGTTTAACTTTCTATCGATCAATACGCACGCCAAAGGAAGGGTCCTGGGAATCCCCAATTCCATCACATAGCCTACTGATACCTATACACAAAGCCTATAAACAATACTTATATATAAGTTCACAATATGTATACGTACTCTAGTACTCTTACAACCACATTATATATTTATAAGGGAAAGTGGAAGGTAAATGGTTTATGAATAGGAGTGTGTGAGTGTGTGTGTGTGTGTGTGTGTGTGTGTGTGTGTGTGTGTGTGTGTGTGTGTGTGTGTGTGTGTGTGTATAGCATGATAGGGTTAATATGGGCTAGTGTATTAGGTGTATAGTGTGTTCACATAGTAGGGTTAAAGAGTGTGTTGTGTTCAGATTTGGGCTAATAGGGTTAAATATGAGAGGGTTAACATTGTACAACCAAAGCAAGTGTGGGTGTGAGTGATGGGGTTAAGCAAAGGAGGTTAAACTGACTCTACTCCAACTAAATCTAAACAATATCCAAAGTATAATATGTAGTACATCATATATGTACCCCTCATAGCTATATATATATATATATATATATATATATATATATATATATATATATATATATATATATATATATATATATATATATATATATTTTTTTTTATATATATATATGTATATATATATATATTTATATATATATATATATATATTAAAAATATATATATGTATATATATATATATATATTTATATATATATATATATATATATATATATATATATATATATATATAAATATATATATATATATTAAAAATATATATATGTATATATATATATATATGTATGTATGTATATATATAAGAGGAAAGGAAATGAGTGACCTTGTTAACTGAGTGTGTCTGCTGTGGAGTATGAAGGACTGGAAACAACAAACAAACAACCCAAACAACCAAACTTGACCAAAACTCTGATTTCAAACAATACCAACTCTCAGCCATATACTCAAAGCCCTATATATACATACATAAATATAAAGTTCACAAAGTATATAGATAGGTAAACTCACTCAAAACATATATATATATATATATATATATATATATATATATATATATATATATATATATATATATATTATACATGTAAATACACAAATTAAATTTGAAAACGGAGGGGCATAGAGTGCCCACACCCACACAAGTGTCAACAGGTGGTGTCAAGAATGTTTCCACAATAGCCATGTCCAAGTGCTGGACACAGTGTCAGAACCCAAAGAGCAAGGTGTCAGAGAACACAGAGTAAGGATAGGTCTCGTGCGGCCATGTCGATCACTCTAGGACACTACACACTGCACCAAGTGTCTCGTGTTCGTGTCTAGAGGTAGGTGAGGGGTAGGGCTAAGTGTACACATGTATGTCTCGAGTCTAAGTGGCCTCGTGTCAGTGTGTCAATCGTATAACAGAAACCTGATTTCGCGCGTGCACGGAGCAGGCCAAAATCAATACGGACAAGATTGCGTATCCGACACGACACCAATCGACCTCGAACTTGTGGTAGGGCCTAACTGACATGGCCTCCACCTCCACACCAATTTGGTGGGTCTACGTATCCGATACTGTGAGATAAAGGTGTCGGGTAGCAGGAAAATGTGTCATCGCCTGTGTAGTAGTCCAGGTATCCGATTTAGACACAAAAATGTGCTCAGTGTCCAAAGAAGAAATCCACACATAAATGGATACATAAAAGTGAAATTAGCTTTGAAAAATATTAACAAACAGTTTATTGGGTCATTTCATCAAACACCTTATACTACACTCCGATACGCCTCCGATACACATATCAAATGGACACAAAATCCTACCAAACTTGGTGTACATGTGCATGGTGCCTAAATGCATGCATATATGAAAAGAAAACAGGAATTTAAATTAGTTTAGAGCCATTACATATTGAGAGTTAGAATCTCAATACAAAAGCCTAGAAATAAGATCCACACCAACTTGCTATAGTCCAAGAGCCTTCAATCCTTGCTAGCTAGCCTCTATAGACCTCTTCTACAGTAGGGTAGTGTGATGCAAAAGATTAGGATCAATTTGGAGTTGATTTGAAGAAAGGGAGTAGATTTGGGGAAGAACACAAATTAGGGTTTCAAAATATAATGAAAAGAGGCAAGGGGTATACTAACATGTATTTATATACGGGTGGGGACCCTTTGATGGCAGCCAAGGGTATCTCTAGTGTTTGGGTTGATATTTAGTGCAATGGTTAGGCTTCTATATGCATAATTCAAGCCCTTCTATTAAAGGCCTTTGTAAATTATGGTTTCCTACAAATATCATCATTCTAACTTAATATCTAGATATTCCTAAACCTTATCATTTAGTTGGAAGATACTTATGAAATATCTAGGCTCATGACTAACATCTAGATTAGGGCAATTCTAGGTTAAGGTTTAATATCTCGATTAGCACATTACTAATTAATCAAAATTTAAATTAATATAAAAGTAACAAAATGACCAAAATACTACTAACCTAAAAAGTGGTAATTCGTCAATCTAATCACATGGTTAGGTCTCCATGGTCATGGTTAGTCTCTAGGATAAGTAACTCCAAGGCTATACTAGTAAAACACCAAAATCATAATTCAACAATTTAAACAGTATTAAATTAATTAAATTCACCAATTATTCATTAACAAGATTTAAATATATTATTTAATAACAAATATGGTCAATTTTACAAAAGTTCAAAATTACTCCTATTTTATAAAAGTGGTGGTTACAGTAGAGCTGCATCTTGCCGCTGTCGGATTTTGGATCTTCGGGAGCTAGCCGTTGAGGATGCTCCACTCGACCAAAGATGATGGGTTCCTCTTCTTTCTTTCTTGCTGGAACGAAGAAGTAGGCGCCCTGGAAGGGGACAACTTAGCACGTATTGTTGGCGATTGTCACTTGCTTTTGTAGCATACATAGAGAGTTGTCTAGGAAATATCTAGTGTTCCAATATGCACAAGAGTAATTCGAAGAGAACTTTTTATTAATAAAATGAGAGATTTTATCCCAGGGGATTACATAAATAGTGCGCTTCCGTGTTGGCACAAATATAGTCTCCTAGCTCCTCATCAGTTAGGACTAGGGCTATCGAGGGAGGAGGAGGAGGACACTTTCCTTTTAGTTTGATCACCAAAGGGGTCGCGGTCGGATGCTCTCGCGCATTTATGGTTGTCCTTGGGGACCTCTGAGGTAGCCTTATGCGCATAAGCTCCTGGCCATCATCTAATGTTGCTAAGGGCAAAGATGGTACTCTGCCTTGGAGCTTGACTACTAGAGGCGCAGACACCTTGGTGGTCTTCCCTTTAGTCGAACCTTTAGAGGTTCTTCGACAATCGCTGCACTTTTTGAGGCCGTCTCCGCCTCGTCATCAGCATCATTGCCTTCATCGACCCAAGGGAGTGACTTGTATAGATCATCATCCGTACAGTAGGCTTCAAGTCCCCGGAACAGGTTAATGTCAGCAAACTCGGTCTTGATAGTCCCATCGATGGCTACGTACTTTATGCACTGATAAAGGGTTGAAGTAACGATCATGTACTCATGTATTCATGGTCATCCCAATAGCATATTATTATTTATGTCAGCGTCGATGACATAGCAAGTCACTTCGGTGTGGAGATCGCCGATTTGACACTTCAAGCAAATTATGCCCAGAGGCTCGCTCTTTTCCGAGTTGAAGCTACTGATTGTTGTGTTTGATGCAGTCAGCCAATACATCGGAATCCCTAAAGTTTGGAGCAGACTCCTTGGGATGACGCTGAGAGAGGAGTCCGGGTCGATATGGATGCGATCGACTTTAATGGCACCGACATATCCTGTATAGTACAGAGGCCTATTATACCGGTTGTTCTTTAACAGCATGTCTTGTTGGGTGAAGGTGATACTGGAGATCACTTCGACCATGCTGTGATAATACGGGCAGGGTGCAGGCTCTTCTTTTAGTGGTCGCACCTGAGTGAGGAAGGACTCGACGTTCTGTAAGGCTTCGCTGAGCGCATCCCGGGTCTATTTGGAGAGACGAGGATCTCAAAAAATGACATTCTAGCCTGAGTGTTGGCTAGCTGCACCAGTATGTCAAAGTTGTAGGGTTTGATAGGCCTTACTACCGAGTCTTTTCTGAGAGGCTTGTCAAAGCGAACCTCCTTTTGTTTCTTCCTATCTACGACAGGAGTCTAAGATGGGCCTGCCTCAAATACATTAGGAACAAGTGTTGTAGTTGGTGGAGGCGATGCCTCCCCTAGAGCCTGGTTCTCCTCTTGCCGCTGTGCCGAACGAGTGGTCACCATGGTGTCATTGATCGAAGCCAAGACCATGCTGCATGTCCTGAACTTTTTTACTTTAACAGAAGGGGTTATAGGCATCATCATGTCGGGAGTCAGGTCAGGGTGGACCCACATGACCTTGCCTTGCTGCATGGAGAAGGGGATGAGCCCTTGAGCATTGTCCCGCGCTAGTGAAAGATTGACTACTTCCATTGTTGCCCTTAGGATGAGGACGACCATGTCCTGTTTCTTCGTGGTTGGGAAACTTTAAAACTGGAGAGTAACCATGTTGGCCGTGATAGTCTTTTCTTCATAGTCAAGTGATATGACTTTGGCGTCGATGAGGCACTGAATCTGTCCTTTTAATATGTAGCAATCTCGTATCGAATGGTGGACATATTGATGATAATGGCAGTATTTTGGGTTCTCCACCTTCACCACTTTGTCGGGCACTTTGGTGTTGGAAGAGACAGCTTGACACTCTTCGTCAGCATATTAAAGAGTTTCAGTGTATCCTCATCGTTGAAGGAGTAAGTCTTCCTTGGCTTCTGCGCTTCTACAGACTTGGGGTTCATGGTTACGGAACCTTTGGAGATGTTGACGGCTTTTCCTGCTTACCTTTTCTGTCCTTAGGGTTTTTGCTAGACGAACGTCTCCCCATATATTCGAGAGAAGAAAAGTTTAGTCCCAAGAGCTGCGCATCCTAGGCTTTCTTTTGTGCCACATTCATCTCTGTAATGAAAGGCATCTACTCTGTACAAGAAGCACTGTGCCACAATTTTATCGCAGGCAGTATGTTCTTACGACATGAGTCTGTAAGTATGGGCATGGGCATACCAAGAGATAGCCTGAAGGCTGCTTGATGGAAGTGCTCAATGTATATGCGGACAGGCTCCTTCTCTCTCTAGATGACCTCCATGAGAGTTGGCATTGTCATGTCCATCCCTTCTTCATAGAATCGATCTATGAATAGATTCTTCAGGTACTCGAACGATGAAATACAGACGTCGGAAAGGCTATAGAACCATTCATAAGCTACCCCCTAGAGAGCTCCTATGAAGTTGGTAATGAGGGCATCGTCCTTCGGCAAGTGCCATGTCACTGAGGCAAAGTACCTCAAGTATCATCAGGAAGACTCCTTTCCCTCATAGGGCATGAGCGTCAACAGATTATACTTGGAAGGATATAAACTACGTTGTCCCACTCGGTAGTATATAGCTTTTGAATCCCCATCTTTCGGACTGCTGCTTGCTTTCCTTTGTCATCGTAGCGGGCATACAGTTCCTTGATGGTCTGTTGTATCTCGGTTGACATTGTCGGGCCTGTAGTCGATGGAGTAGATGACCATGGTCCCGCTTGATGGACGGCGGACAGTTTGCTGGATCCATTATTGGTTGCTGGACCAGGCGTAGGTATGGAGGAAGTGGCTATCAAATTCCCCTTGATCTCCAGCATGAGAGAAGATGAAGTCTTCATTGCGGCATTTAACATATCTAGACTCCTCTCGAGAGCTTCCAAGCATTTTAGCTAGTCAGGCTCTTCGCTATTGTCCGTCTCATCACCCTCGGCCGTAAATACGGACCTCAGGTGTGGTTGGATGGAAGGGACAGTAGATCCTTCGCTCTCTGGCTCAGATGTCTGATCCTCATTGTCCTGAGGATAGACTGGGAGGTTATGGTTTTCGTCAAACTCATTGCGGTTGCTACCCACAGTCTAGTGGCTAGCTGCGCATGTGGAGGCAACTGTATCGTATAGCTCCTCCTCAGATTGGAATGCAGCGTTGTCATAAATAGTGGGAGGTTGGCTACCCCTAGCATTTGACGTGGCACCCAACGGCGATTTGGAACATGTGTCTTGGAACACACCTATGCTGGGTACCTTTGTCTTGCTACTTTCGGGCTGCTTCTTGGGCTTGGTGGCCGATACGGGAGGATTCTTGGATGACTTCTTAAGAGTCTTAGAACCCTGCATCACGTTGCATATAGCGACATAGAGTTCATCTTCTTTCTTGCTCGCCGACCCCCTATTAAGTCTCTGATGTGCAGTCAATGTAGGTTGAAGTCTTTGAAAGACGGAGCGCCTCGTCGGTGGTGGTGCAACCGCCTGTTGAAAACAACAGTTGATGGTAATTTGGGTATAAGGATGCCGTGATTTAGGCATGCCCAGTGCCGCCGATTCTTCTTCTGCTTGGGACAGCACCATATCTTCCGTCGTGGTACCCCCATTATACGTGCAGGGAAGCTGCACGGGGGTACGATCAGAGATGATCTAGCGAGGCAGACTCCTATAATGCTTGCAGGAATGCTGCTAGCACGTGTCTCTCTCTATAGGATGTACCCCCTGGCTTGCATCATGTACAGGGGTGCTCAAGCGACAGAGGGGTTCAACTGGTCGAGGCATCGGAGCATGGGGACCAGTCTTGTATAACTTTCCATCGACAACACGTGTGACTGTCAATGCGGGCCTTTGGTCAGTCATAGGTATGGTACGTTTGTTGTACGAGACACATATTGCCTTGGATTTCTTCCTACTAACCCCAGTAGGTGCATAGTATTCAAAATCTAATGAAGGCTCGCCTGATGGGAAGGCAATTTTGTCGAAGACGGATCTTCTTGCCGGCAATGCTCCCGTCTTGAGGGGTTGAACCGGCGTGCGCTTCCTTCGACATTGTGCCTTCGTCATGCCCACCATAGAGATACTGTCTTCCTCGCTAAACCTTCCTAGGATAGGAATCGAACGAGGAGATATGGCTGTAGCGGCCGAAATCTTCTTCGGGGCTTCGGCATTGAAGGGGTTCTAGATTGCAGTTCCCTCCATCGTGTTGCTCGTCGCAGCCGACTTGGGCCTCCAAACACGTTGAGTCTTCTTCGATTTTATGAACATCTTCGAAGGATTCGACTTCTCGTTAGAAAGGGGATCTTCAAAAGCTTGTTAGTCGAAGCGTACAACCAGAGTCGCCATTTTGTTCAACATCACAAAAGGTTGAACAGATTTTTTGTTTATTGAACGTAAAAAGACCTGTGTACACAGAAGGAAGTCCTGAACAAGATATTCTAAGTATAAGGGGAAGAGTTTTTGGAAAAGTTTGATGATGGAGATCGAGCACTGCAGCGGCTCCCTTACCCCGTTGACGATCTGGCAATGGGTGGAACTTGCTCTGACTTTCTGATGCCTTTGATAGGACTCTAGAAATGCGGATCAAGTGGATGCCTAGAGCTGGAGATTGGATGTTCAGTGGTCCCTCTTTTTGTTGAAGGAAAATCTTCTATTTATAGGGAAAAAGAGCACATATGCGATGTGCATTACGGTTTTGAGATACAAAAGAATCTACCATCATTGCACGGTACGAGGTTCTACGGCGCTAGTACGTGGCAGAGATTGGGATTCCCCTCAATCAAGATCTCTGGTGATTATCAAAATGACTGAAGAAAGAGACACGTGGCGTGTACTGATTTCCTTGTTCGGATGCAGCTGAGTAAATCATAGGATTTTATCTCAGATTAGGATTCTGATTGATCCTCGTCTAAGATTTAAATCAATTTGATAAGATTTCAATCATGATTAACCCCAATCCTATTTTTGAGAGAGCCGATTTAAGCAAACCGACTGGGTGGGACCATGCTTCCTGCGCCTGTGGCGAGGTCTGAGTACTGCTGCGCTTCTGGACGACGAGTAGACCATTCTTCTGGAGACAACGGAGCCTCTGTGCTTTCAGGCGACGAGTGGACTATTCTTCGAAGACGATGGAGCCTCTCTGTGTATGAGCGACAAGAAGGCTGTGTTTTGATCGACCAAGTCACTGTACTTTAGGGCAACGATTAGGCTTGTGCTTCAGGTTGACGAGGTTACTGTGCTTTTAGAGCGGCAAGCGGACTTGTGTCGGATGCAATGGTATCTCCCAAGTCTCTAACGAAAGGTAATTGAGCTTCTGGGTTAGAGCAGAGTGCTGCGCCGTTGGAGTTGAGGTGGTATAAAAACATCACCCGTCTGCGCCTGAGGTTGGCACAGTAATGTAGTTGCGCCTCTGGATTGAAGGCATTGGCTTTGAAGTCTTCTTTTAAAGTGCCAAGAATGATCGCTCCTTAATGAACAACTCCTCTTAATTGCCACCATTACTTGGGAAATTTTAAGGGGTCTTAGGATAGTCTAGGACTTAGTCGAATGAACTTTATTTAATGAGGTTCATCGTGCTGAGACCTAGGTTCATCCCATTAATGTGGGAACTTTGACCATCTGCCATGTGGCCTGCATTTTGTACCACTCTCGCCCTATAAAAAGGGGAAGTTTCTTCTGAAGAGTCACATCTTCTTCTTCTTCTTCTAGTCCTTCAACACCATGATGGATCCAGACTTAGCTTCGAGCGGCGGTTGGCCTTGCCTAAGTCAGATTTTGGTTGAGGATTCCTTCGTTCAAAAGGGATATGACTTCGTAGAATAACTGTTGATGAGTCTTGGAACGTGCTGGAACGTTTCTCATGAGGAGTTCGAACCTAGGCGATGCCATGGATGGCTTGGAGGTCCTGGCGACCTAGCTTGTGGGTGGATGGCCAACCCGGACAGCCACAGGTTGTGCTCTATCCTGTCCATTCAGGGCTTTGTGACTAGTTACGCCTTCTGGAAACCTGGTCCAGTAGCTGCTTCAGGAAGTTGCTCGCTTCAGCCGAGCAGCTGATGCACTTTTGGAGGGTCGCGTCCATAAGAAAGTCAGAATACGCTTCAATGGAGATCAATCTTCCAGTATGTGCACCAAGAAGAAGGTGGGCTGCACTTTGACGAAGACTAAACACCATATAGACTCCTCTAGGCTCTGCTGAATCAGTAATCAATTCTTTGTAGAAGAATAGGGTTGGTCCTTTATATGTAGCCTTGATGAATCTGTACTAGACCTTTGTAGACATGATAATAAAAGAACTTTCTTCCATATCTTCTGTTTTGTCTTTTTAACACTTCGTCTGCACAGTTTGTATTATTTGCGCTGTGGTGGAGGAATATTGTCAGCTGAGATTTTTCATGCGTCTACAGGGGGCAGACTGGCTATTTATGAAGCAAAGCTTTTGAAGATCAAGGAAGACTGGTTCTTTGAGGCGAAGGGTCTTCGCATGTATGCTTCAAAGATCGAACGCCAACTGTCGATATTTGTATTCACCTGCTTGGCTTCGAAGTCGAGGATGAATTGGGAACTTACCCCAACCTAGGAGGGAGCAATTTCTGGGTCTTCAAAATCAATTCTAGTTCTGATCGAAAAGACGTAATTACCTTCGTACGAAGTGGGCCATCTTACTCTCTACGAGTTTTACGTCCTGGAAGCATGTTCAGTGACATGCCTGACAACACTTTTTCCTTCAAAGCTTCGACCTGCACCAATCTTATGCTAGCGGCCAAGATCACGTATCCGAAGGGTAAAGTTTGGGTGGAAGGTTGGTGCCATTACGTACCAAAATGGGACGATCTGACCTTATCGATCCTGACAATGTACAAGGACGAAATCAAAGATCTTGGGTTGGATTCTTCCATACGGGCTACCATGCTTGCGTGGAGATGAACCAGCCTAAGTTCCTGGCCCATACAATTTATAGCGCATAGTATCCTGGCCTCTGTGGCGCATGAATTTTATGCTTTTACAGTACAACATAAAATATTGTCACATAGAACACGATCTCCACATAGATAATGACATATGACAAGGCAATTTTGTGGTATGATAATGTTGTCGAATAACGCCTTTTATCGCATAGTGCACCTTGTCGCATGAGGGTAACTATATACATCTGTGAAGTGTAATATTTACACTGGCACAAGCACTGACATCTTTCTCGTAACTTTCAATTGCACATTGTAAGGAAAATATTTTTCAACGAGCTATCAGACTGACTATGCGGCTCAGTTGTATGTGGCTTCCAACTATACTGACTATACTGCATGATGTTAAAGTTCACTACTTTGCGACAATGTTGCATAGCCTCCAAAGGATATTTTATACATTATTGCTTCCTCATGTAGGCTTTCCATTCTTAGTGCATAGTTGAATGTCACATAGTACTTATGCTCTATTATTCATGCTTTAATATTATTTTCCATGCTTCTCTAAGACCCCTCTCAAAGTTTTTGAAACTTGAGGAAGTTTTAAAACACTTTGAAAGAAGCATGGGGAAGAAATTTTTTGCATAGGGATTTAACGCGAAGGATCAAGGCCAAGCTGTCATTTTTTGACCTTTTCCAGTGACACTAACCAAGATTCTCATTCTACTTACATTTTTTTACGGAAACGAACTTTTTGATTATTTTCTTGTTAAAAGATTCCGATAACCCATTAGCCTCAGGAATGTATGTTGTAGAAGCTATTTTCTGAATCTGGTTCTTGTCACGCTATTCAAAACACAACATGTTATATTTACAGCTTCATCTCAAAAATATTTCTTAAGATTGAATTGTTTCAACATGACTCATCGCCAAGAGTCTATTCTTCCACTCCACAATACCATTTTGTTGAGGAATTCTAGGACAAGGAAGTTCATGGAAAAAACTATTTGAATCAAAAAAATTTAAAAATCTGTCTTTTTTGAATTCGCCTCCATGATCACTTCGGATTCGATTAATCATAAAGCTTTTTTTTGAACATTTTTGCAAAGAGTTATTAATTTAGAAAATGTCTTATTTTATTTACAAGAAATAAATCCAAGTAAATCTTGAAATTTTCTCAGCAAAAGGAAAGATATAGCTTACCGACAAGATTGGTGACTCTGATAGGTCCAAACAAATCTATGTGTAAAGGGGTCTAGAGGTACTTACAACATTTATGGAAATAAAGGAAGATCTTATTGCTTTGTTCTTTTCACAATCAACACATATTATATCATTTTTAAAAGTAATTTTCGTTAAGCCTTTGCTTTCATCTTTTCACAAACAACACATATTATATCATTTTTAAAGGTAATTTTCGGTAAGCCTCTTACCAGTTCCTTTGTGGATAGTATAGCAATTGTGTCCATGTTTACATGTCCTAGATGCATATGCCATAACTAGCTTTCATCCTTGTTAGCATAAAGGAACATACATGCATTGTTAGTAGCCTCTTACTGTCACGACCCGCACCCGCTTTTCGGGATGCGAGTGCATAGGCAAGTCCAGCCTACGTCGTGGCATCGATGGTAGAATGTTGTCTAGACCTCAATGATCAAAATCACAATATTTTCTCATAATTAATTTATTTTATTTGCTCATTCACAATACTAAATCAAATTACAATATTCAAAGATTACATTTGGATAAAATAAAATGTCTCACAAAATGGGAAACAACTAATTAAACTTTATGATCAAATCTATCTAACTAATCCTTCTATGGTCGACCTTTAAAATATACCCGTATAGTTTCCAATGATCCAACACGTAGCGACTAATATGAAAAATAAATTTCCAGTCTGGAATGGAACAAGTACATGCATAGTAAACTATTCAAGACATAATAGAAACTATAAAACAGAAATAGCATATGAAGTACATTGTAAATATGTAAAACTGAAATCATGGTATGACAAGTAGAGAAAACAGGTAAACAACATAATCATGGCATAACAACTAGAGAGAAACATGTAAACACGATAATCAAGACATCTATCTACATGTTTTGAAATACTACTTTCGACATGTAAACGACTAGGGATAAGATTTGGTGAACTACACGTTTCAAGTGCGGCTGCTATTCATCACAAAAGACCATGGAATATATTTTGGAGTATTTACATGTCTAATAGAGTATTTCCCTGCCCGACTGATGGATTCACGTCATGACACAAAAATCAGGATATTTGATAATCAGTTATGCAATAGTCACGAAACACGATAAAAATGTAACACATGAAACTCCATAATCATAATATGAATCCATACTACTCGTGTAAACAATGTGTCAAGAATCATGAGTCATGTAATGCATGTCTAAAACATGTATCGTAGAAACTATTAGGAATTGAAAGTAACTTGTGTAATGTACTTGTCTTAAATTAAGTTGCAGTCGACTTACACACAATATTATCTTATTGGCACAGAATAGTCACAGATGTCAAAAGTATGTGAGATGATCTCAGATGATAGGACAGTCCATGTCATTGAGTTCAAAATAGTCCAGTTGGCGTCGATATAAAGGAGTCCAAATTCGCAAGAAAGTAGGAAGTATGATTATTCGTGATCAAGAATTGATCTAAAAGGAATTTTGATATAAGAAAAGTTATCCCTTTAATCCCAATATATCTTTAAGAAAACTATTCATTTATAAACTATTTGGAAATTAGTCATAAACTTTAAAAATTATATATTTTTTTATTATTCAAAATATTTTAAGTAAATACTTGAAATTCTAGAAATCATTTTTAGGCTAAAACACAATTATTTAAATCTAAGTAAGGCTTAGAAATATATTTAAAACAATTTTCATAAAATTATTTAATACATATGTTTGTTTATAATTAACTATATTAATATGAATGTTAACAATAACAATAACAATAACAATAACAATATCAATAACAATAACAATAACAATAATAGTAAAAACCCTAGATAATGCCCAAATGTTATATAGGCCCAAATAGTATAAATAAAATCTAACTAAATATTTAAGACCCAAAATTACCAAAATAATTTTTGTATATACATATAAATATTTAAAACCAATATAGGGCTTAAAACCCAATAAGATAAGCCCTTAGATATAAAAGCCAAGTCCAATTTAGAAAAACAATCGAAAGCCCAAAATAAGTTTATTATCTAACTATTGGGGCCCAATCTAGTAAAAGTTTAATAAAATATTTATTACAAAAATCTTTAGTACAAAACCCAAAAAACTAATTTTTGTAAAATAATGCTAATAATTTATAACCAAATAATGTCCCTTAATTCTTTTACTCACAGCCTGATCAAATTATTAGCGAACTTATATAACGAGCCCAAAAATATTTCTTGAAACCCATTTAGGCTGGCCCGAAATTGAGCCGACAAACCCGGCCCATTATTAACCCTTATTCCACTAAGAGAGGGGAGAGAGAAGGAAACGAAAGGAATAAGGAGTCAGCAGCTCGACAAAGACCTGGCGGCTGTATTGTCCGCGGAGGCTTCGATCAAGGAGAACTCGTTGGCATGGCGCTAGCAGCGCTACGTCACAAGACAGCTGGGGCTGATGGATGAAGACGGGAGTGGCTATGCTAGGTGGATGCACGACGTTGGCAAGTTGAGCATAGGCCACGATGGTGATCTCGGACAGGGCGGGTAGTGCCACCGGCGAACGAGCTGGGGCGGGGTAGTAGCGTCGTCTATGTGGCGAGAATGAGGGATGAAGTGACGAGGTTAGTTAGGATTTAACTTTTTGATTTTTTGGTTAGGATGGGGATGGGGATGGCGACTAGGGGTGGTGACGGGGTCGATGCACAGGACGGGGTGGAGAACTGGGCGTGGTGGTGACTGATCTGATGGTCGGTTATGGCGGCGGTGAAAAGTGTCGTACTGGTGATGGCGATGGAGTTGGTGGGTTATGGAGGTTTGTGGTGTTGTGTGAGCCCTTGAACCAAAATTATTACTAATACTATTAGTATTATTATTGTTAGCCCAATAATTGTATCATATTTTTGAATATGGCTAATAAATTAAGTTTACCATAATGACATCACTAATATTCATGTAATCACTATCATGTTGCTACTTAAACTTAGTTTTGCCCTAAATGTTCTATATCATATTGCTATGCTTGTATCATATTTTTTTCGTTTAACATGTTCTTATAGACATGTAGTAAGCATGATCAAGCTTTTTCAAATCAGGACATATGTAATAGAGAATTTTTGACGGGCCAAAGACGGCATCATACAAGTAGATTTCTCTCAATCGCCCAACGACCTATCCGGGGCCTCGCATCGTGGGTTCCACTGCCCGGTCAGTGGAAAGGGGTCGAGGGGATAGTGCCACCCCTGGGGGTTCGGGGGCGAAGCCACCGAAAGGTATTCAGATTTCCAGATCTGTTTATCTTTGGACAATTGCCGTCAAAGAAAAAGGCGTCTTTAAGTCTACTCAAATATTCGAAGAAAGGCATCATCAATGGGCTCTTGGCTTTCCTATTTTATTAATGTATTTTTTATTTTTATTGATTCTAGGAATACGATGTACACTGGGTCGTACTGGCAAATAGGCTATCGAAGAAACTTTTTCAAAATATCCTTTCATTTTGAAAATAAGCCCACTTACAAAAGCCCAAACTACTTCCTAACTGCTTGACTTTTCAATAATCCCAAAAGCTAATTTGCAAAAACCCTGACAGAACTCCAACAGAATTTCGCCCGAGTTCGGCCCGAATTCAGCCATAGTTCAGTTAGTGCCCATTGGATTTTGAACTTGGTCTTCCTGCAGTTACGAATCTTGTCAAGATTTTCTCATATAGTTCTGTCCCAATTCTGCCCGCATTTTGCCTTTGGAAAAACTATAAATAAAAAAGTATTTCGATTATTTCAACACACTAATTCACTTTCATATCCCTTCTCTATAAGCCTACTACTTGTTCCAAAGTATTCTGAGCTATTCATTTTCAAATCCCAAGCCAGTTACAATCCTCTAGTCGATTTGCCAGTGCGGTACGGTCTAGAAGTTCTAGAGTAATTGTAATCAGAGGTTTGATTGGAGGAAGATACTTCACAATTGAAGTTGGTCGAGTACTTCGGATCAAAGCTCGAGTTGTAGAAGTTACAAGAACTTCTAATAAAAACTTGTGGTGATTTTCCATAGTGAATTCAACTGGAAGCTAGAGTTCTTCCGAATGGACTAGTCCTCACAAGAGGAAAACCAGTATACATCCTTATGTTTGTGGTTGCTCTCTGCTCTCTATTTTTTATTTTTATATTTGTGATATATATTCTGTGATCTTGCTGCTAATATTTTTTAATTTTCTAATTTTCGTTGCCTACTCTATTAACCCCCTAGAGTACTGTGCTTTACAATTCGTTCCTACAATTGTTATCAGAGCGGGTTATACAGGTAAAACGAGGTAACACTGCTATTATATTCTTATTTATTACAGCCGTTACATAGATCACAGTATCACATATTGCAAGTATGTACTTTACAACTGAAGAGCAATCAAAAAATAGACTCCCACTATTTGATGGAACAAACTATAGTTATTGGAAGACACGAATGAGCTTCTACCTGATATCTCTAGATTTTGACATATGTTCAATTGTTGTCAATGGCTACAAAAAGCCTACTATCACTTCTATTCTCATATTCCCTATAATCAACATGCCTTATTATAGTTACATGGAGGAAGAGAAGAAGTTAGCTAGCCTTGATGCAAAAGCTACACATATCTTTTATTGTGCTGTAGATATAAATGTATTCAATCTTAATACTACTTGCACAATATCTTATAAAATTTGGAAAGTTCTTAAAGCTACTTATGAGTGCAGGTATGAAAGCAATGCTAGCAGCTCCAGAGAGGAGGATAGTCTTCATAATGATGCTAATATGTGCATGATAGTATTGGGATTTAAGGTACAACACAATCCCTTATACGAAGAAGAGCTTGTATGTGACAACTGCAAGAAGATAGGCCACATCCAAGAATATTGTACTACTGCTAGAAAGGAAAGTCACTACGAAAGATCAAATGAAAGAAGATCATCGTCTCACAAGTACACTAGCACGAGCATATGGTGTGAAAGTGAAGCAAAAGATTCTGAATAAGAAGAGAGAACTCATCAAGCTACAAATTTATGCTCAATGGCATTATCTAACGAGGTACAAAATAATTCTTGTCATGAAGAGAGTAAATTTTCTAATGATGAGTTATCTGAGTGATCTGTTAGAAGAACACAATAAAGTATTACATAAGTATAAGCAAGCTAGAAAGGATATTCTATCATATAAGCGTGAGAATGAAAAGCTTACTTGCTTATTGAATGATGCTAGAAATAGTTCTCCTTCTGATATTTCTACTAAAATTTCCAAACTAAAGTTTAGATTGCATGAGGCACTTGATTGCATTGAGAAAAGCACTCAAGAAAATGCTAAACTTAAGGAGGAATTAGAATCAGAAAAGAAAAAGTATTCTATTATTTCATGTAGAATTGATTCTCTTAATGCTAAATATGATGAGATCTGTGCTACCTCTAAAAAATTAGAGATTAGACTGGAAAAACAGGTAATACAACCTACGACTCAGTCTAACACAAGACTCGTAGCACATCACAAAGTCACACAAGTCAGATGTTTTACAAAGAAAGCAAGCAAAGCTAAAGCTTCACACAACCATGCTTTCTATTACAAGTATTCATGCACATCATATCACACTACTGCACGTTCTCATACTTCTGCACATAGTACTAATGTTAATTATTTCTGTAATTATTGTGGTATGAATGGACATATTTTTAATCATTGTTAGATTAGAAAACTTGTTGATATGAACTTGTGCAAATGGGTTCCCAAAGCTAACAAATGTGGATCCAAGTATTGGATACCAAAGTCTTCATCAAATATTACAGGTGAAGCTTCTCATATCAAATAGAACCATGGAACATGTTGGTGATTGCAAAGCTACAAAGGTCATCTTCTGTGCAATTGTACCGACGAAAGTGTGGTCATTAGAACCACTTCAGTAACATACTTCCTAAATAGTTTTTAATATGTAGCATGTTCTTACTGATGTCTTGCTATTAGCTTTAATTGATATCTTTTAAATTGTCTATTATTTTAAATTAATGTGAGATATAATCCTAGCATAACTAATCGTCTAACTCAAATGTTTAGTTCACACTAAATAGTCTTTTACTCACTTTCCATTAGTGTGACACATTTGTCTATGTATGCTATTTATTGTTAATCTTCATTCTTAAAGCTTGCATCAGAGCTTAATTTTGTTTTGGTGAATATGTTTTGACTCTTTGTTTTTAATATTTTTTTAATGGCCACTTCTTACCGATTTATCTTTAACATGTCATATTTACTTTGATCAGTATTTTGTGAGTATGTATGTTTAGTACAAGTCTCATGTTTACTTGAAAAGTATATACATATAATTTTATTTTAACCTTGTGCTTGTATAATATATTCACTATTGATTCTCATATTTTATTTCGATTAACTTCTTATGAATCAATTACATCTTTGTCTGATAAAGTTTATTTATGCATATTTTTGATCTTGTGATAATTTTTTTTGCTTGTTAATGATGCATGAATAATTCATTTTCATTCATATATTACTAATATGTTTCTTATATTAATATATATTTTTGTATAAATATTTTTATAGGAGATATATGCGTTAAGTTCAAGTTCTATATTATTTTAAAAAGTATTTTCAAACTTGTGCTTATCTCATACTTTAGCTATTGATTACATTGAACTAATTTATGTTCTTATCTTTATCAGCTTCTTCCTCAAAGCCTCTTTTTCTTGGCTTTTTTGGTAGACATTCTGGATACATGATATTTTTAGTATTTAGATCTTGATAAACCATTCTTTGGGTATTTACTTCTTTTATATTTAGGGATTTTGGATTTCGATGTTGTTCGATGATACAGCATATATTCCTTTAAATCTAAGTTCTTAAGAGTAAAGATCATTCTTGGAACAAGCCGAAAGGGTCTTTCTGTCATACAAGTGTAAATAGCCTGAAGCAATATGGTATACTAGTCTTCGGACTACCGCTAGCTGGGAACCAGCCCCTACAGCTAACCCAAAGTGATCAATACTTTACAGACTTATGATTTATTAAGGTCTACTTGCAACTATCGTCTAGTTCTGGATCCAAGGTACTAAACCCAGTCCCCTAGGTTCTAGAATGCATCAACATATTTAGGTCTTTCATTTTGATTTACAAATATTTTATATTTTATTGTTATCCAATAATTTTATAGCAAATATGGATAAATGTAGTTGATACATCTTATACCGTATGCTATATTGTTCTAAATTTTTTTTAAGTCCATAGAATATAATTTATTTCATATTGCACAAATTCTTCTTAAATCCACGGTTATTAAAGAAGAGATTGGTTTTGGGTACAAGCCTACAAAGGGTCTGTCTGTCACCACGGCTACGGCTAAACCGAAGCGGTACTTAAGTGTTCCACGATGAACCTCCATTAGCTGGGACAGTACCCCTACATCTATCCCAAGATTGATCAACATTTTATAAACTAAAGATTTATTGAGATCTAGTTGCAATTGTTATCTAATGGTTTTTGGATTTTAGCTTTGATGAATAATATTATTTACTTTTATAAAAGGTAACATACATTGATCTTCATTGGTTAATGTTTTTCATCTTTTGATATATTCATTTTTTTGTCATACTATTCGATATTCAGACTTGATCATCTTGTGACTACTCATTGAATATTACGGTCTTGTGATTTCATCTTTAACTTGTGTAATATTCAATGATTTTGAGCTTTATATTATTATCTTCTTATTCAAGTTATTTACTGTCTACAACAGTAATTATTTGCAGGGAAGAAGTCATGTATATTGAATTGAATGTCTCTCTCTCAAAGCGTTTCTTTTCTTTAAACCTTACGGTTGTCAGGTGGACACCGTGCTAAGGCTTTAGAAGGGAAGAAAAAAACTTTGATAAGAAGCCTATTATTTTTGAATTAGTTTTCTACTTCTGAAAATATGTCTCTAAAATTCTTAAATTTTATATATACTATTTTTTTGGATATAGCCATGTAGAGGTGAAGCAGTTAATTATTTCAAATCAGTTATTCCCTTGACATGCCATACACTTTTCTTAGGACATATATCTAGTTATGTTTATTTGTTCTAATGGATTTATTTATGATTTATGGATTCTTTTATTAAAAAAATTTTGTGATTCGAATTGTCAGCTTTCAGTCTGAGGACTAAATGGACGCATTCGAACATTTATTAAGGCATTTTTCGTAATAAATTCTACATTTTTGAAAAGCTTTTTTGATTTCTTTTTTATTTATTGAATCTGTCCGATACTCAAATGTTATTATTAATGACAGTTTTCATAATCTTTTAATGTCTTGAAATATTTCTTTTATATATATTGAAGATATATTTTGTTTGTTCATCTTTAAGCATTTATTCATTGGATATTTTTTTATTTGCCTAAAGATGATATTTGTTTTTGGAACTTTATATGCATTTGATCAAAGGAAAGAAAGATCCATATCTGGGATATTTCTTAGATTTTGCTACTATTTATTTTATCTATTTTTGCATATAAATTACTTCAGAACTAGATACTCATATTTTATGGTGGAGCAAAATTAATTGTTTCAATTATTTTATGCCCTTAATATGTGGTATAGCTAGTTCATCATGGGCATATATTCTTTTACCTAACATATCTTGTTGAGTTGTTCATGATATTTGGATTTGTATTGGATGAGAGAATATATGATTATTATTATTTATTTATTTCTAATTCCCTCATTTTTTAGTTTCTAAAATTTATCTTGCCAAATGTATTTAATCATCCTTATTTGATTATTCCTTGAGTTTAAATTAATTTTGGCATTTCTTATTGAGGTTTTATCTCAAAGTTCATGATTATCTATATTTAGACTGATCATACTTTACGGGGGAGCACTCAAATCGACTGCATTTCTCATTCTCAAGTATTTTATCTTCATTATGTTCATGTTTATCTAATGGATATTCATATATCATGCCAAGGTAATTGAATTCAAATGCATGAACTTTGGTATAGATTTTGAATAAAATCTAATGCATTTATTTTGATTTTTTTCAATGATTATACTTTTTATGGAATTGATTCACTAATTTGTATGGGCAAATTATGAATCATAATTTTTTTTACCATTGTTAAAAGTCTCATTATATTCTTGTTTTTTTGTATATACTAGATCTATGAATTTCTCATGAAGTATTTATGACCAATGATTGATTTCTGCTATATTGATATCTATTTCTTATTAAAATCCTTTGTTGGTCAATTTCAAAACTACATTTTTATTTATTCATCATATTGTTTTTTGAATGTCATTATGGATTTCTAGTTGGTAAACTATGTATTGATTGATTTCAATGTTTTTAAGTTCAACCAACTATTTTTGACAAGTTTTTCTACTTTAGTTATACAATTTTCTAAACTTGTCGTTACACTATTCTCCTAATCTTTGATCAGGGTTATTGTAAAACCCCTAAAATTTTACAATTTTTTTATTTATTAAATTCGATACTGATTTAATTTTTTGTATTTTACGTCGCGTAGTTGTATTGTACGTCGCGCGCGAAATTTCATTTTCGTAATTGCTCGACGAGTGCGAATATGTGCGAGTGTACATATTTTTAGAAAAATATTTTTCCCATTTTTATAGTTTCTAAATAATATATAGTAAATACTTTATTTTTATCATTATAAAAAAGAGAGTGAGATATAATTTATGTATAAATTAATTCTCGAAATTATTTATTAAATTATCTTAAATTATTTCAAAGGTATTTTTGAAGTAGTCCTATTAATATTTAAATTAATTTTTGAAATTTATTAATATTAATATTTTATTATTAAAAAAGATATTTAAATATTTTTGAAATTATTATTATTGGTATTTTTGGAAAATGTATTTCAAAATTTTTGTGGCAATTTAAATCTTGATTTGAATTTATGGATTTATTTAAATAGTTAAATATTTAAAATTTGATTCATTCCTTTTGATTTTAAACAAAAAATTTAATTAGATTTAAATTGGATTTGTATTTGGATTGGATTTGATTGATTTTAAATTAAGTTGTGAATTATCTATTTTGGGTTTAAACTACTCCTAATCCTATCCAAATGGGAATTCCCACATCCTATAAATAGGCAGGTACTCCTCCATATTATTTGTCTCCACAATTCATCTTCCACAAATATCTCATCGTGTTGTGCACCGTGTCAGTGTCCATCACCACCCATTCCACTATTTTTTTTACATTTACAAAATTCTTTCCCGTGCCCGATAACCCCGGATACGTCCCCTAGATTCGGTGCCGCGTAGGACACGACGCCCAATTCCCTAACCCTAATCCCAAATCTAACCCAAACCCTAATTGGCCGACTCCTGTCCCTGACCACTGCTGCCCCAGCCACCATCTTCTAGACCATCACCATCACCACCACCAAAGTCACCCCTGACCTCATCCACAGACCACCGCCGCTTCCCAGACCCGATTTCCGCCCGAGTCGTCAACAGCCCGACAACCACGTCCGACCACCCTCTACGCTCCGTCCTGATCCCCTGAACACACCACCACCAGCGCCAACTCTGGCTCACCACCACCACCACCGTTGCCCCCACCAGAATCCCTCCCATCACCCGCCGTCACCATGCCCCAGCCACAACAAACCCATCGTCAACACCACCAACCTCAGCCCAAGACCCCCAAAATTTAAAACCCCTAACCCTACTTACCTGACCGCCAAGCCACCGAGTCATGCCCTAACCGTCTCCTCTGGCGCAACGTTCCACCGTACGCACCTAGCTGTAGCCACCGCCGACCTCCTTTCCAGCCTCGATGCCCTGCCCGACCCTCTCAGACGAAGCCCTCGAGCGTCCTCAGCTTCGAGCGAGCGCCGCTCGCTGTTCTCCTCTCGCCTCTTCCCATGCCAGACGCCCGCCATAGCCAAAGCCACCAACTCCGACCTCCTGCTCCGACGAGCTTGGTAAACCCCGATTTTTTTGCGTTCCTCCGCAGTCGAACTTCCGATCAGCCCTGCCGCGCCGGGCGGAGCACCCCTCAGTAAGCCCCTGCACTCTCCGACCGCTCTCCCTCCGTGATGAGCCCATTTCCCATATCCCTGCGTCCGCCGAGCAGCCCCCGACTCCACCCACGCCCGCTCTCGGTCGGCCGCCCGCCGACCAGAGTAGCGTCGCCCGGAGCCGAACCTCTCCGCCTGAGCCATCTCCTTCTTTCGCGCCGGGCGCGCACCCACCGGAACCTCGTTCTCCGCCTATCCCTTCGCTCTTTCCGCCCTCTCTTCCTCTGCTCACTTCCTCTCTCTCTCTCTCCCTCTCTCTTTCAGTTAAAGAGAAAATAACGGGAACACTGCAGCAGGACATTTATTACTTCTTTTTTTATTATTATTTTTTATAGCTGCTAGCATAGAGAACAGCTGTTCTCATAATTTGGTATTTTATGTCTCTGTTTTCTTTTATTTTCTTTTAAATATTTTTATAACATTATAAAGTATTCAATAATAGTTTTCTTATTAAATATAATATTATTTGTATAGAGAAGTAGCCTACTGGTTGCTATTATATTTGAGTATACTATATGCATATATAACTATATATTTGTTTGTTGTGTTATTATCAATTAGTAATTATTTACCACAAAGAAAAATATATTATTAGTCTCGGTATTATTATTACTTTTGTTTTACTAAAATATATAACTAATAATTTTCAAAACTTTTACTTATAACTAAATATAGTATTGCTTGGCCACTATAATTTCAATTTTTTTGATATAAACCTAAATATATTATTACATTATGTCTAACTAATTTTCAATATAGCTTTTTGAACCAAAATCGTATTTGACAAAATGGGACTTTTAGCCTTGGCATGATTTTCTAGATTTTCAACATATTTATTTACAAGAGTTTTACCTAGAAAACTTATCTTTTTTATAAACTTCAAGTTTAGCCCAAAAATTTGTTTTGAGCCTAAAATGATTTCTTAGAATTTTAATATCTATCTAAAAAGTATTTTGACTAGTAAATATATATATATATATATATATATATATATATATATATATATATATATATATATATATATATATATATAGTTTCCAAGTACCATAAATTATTTTCCAAAATAGCATATGTATTTATTTATACAATTCCTTCGAATATCAAACCTTGAACATGACTGATCTTATTTCCTCTTTTCTCGCGATTTTGGATTCCTACATATTGACCCTAGCTAAGTTGACCATTCTGGACCCAATGGAATACTCTGTGTCCTCAACAGAGGCTCCCTTGCATAGTTGTAACATCGAAGTTGATCTTGTGCCACCTCTATTGTAACACACCAGGTAGCTCACCAGGCGTCACAACAGGCAAGTATACCTTGCTAAATTACTTGTCAAATTATTTATTTTCTGTATTATTTATTTTGTTTCATATTGATAGTTTCCTTTGATATAACTTGCGCGTCCAAGCCATACTTGGGTGCAAGCGACTTTATTAGTCGTTACTTTATTTTATACATGACTTAGTTTTAGCGGACTACCTTCTAGTTGGGGGATATCCTTATATCTTCCTTTGGCTGTGACACTTACACTACACGATTTGAGACATGTTGTTAGGGGCACGACTTATTGACTAGCTATCTCTAAAGTCGTGTGACAGTAGATGATCGTAAATGCTATGACTAGGGTTTTAGAGACTCAAGCAGTTACAAAACTGGACGAGCCATGGACATGACTTGAACAATGTAGGAAATATTGGGGGAGGACAGTCGTTAGTGCGTATGGGAAGCCAAACAGGTAAACCACAGTCTCTGGATGGAACTGTGGCGATATATTTGTAGATACCCTTTGATGTTTTGGACGTTATGGCCGATATAGATGACTGGATGCCAGTTACGTACACATAGCCTAAAATCCCACCCATGCGCATGAAAGTTGTCCTCTAAATTACACATTAGGCGGTTAGAATCTCCTTTGCATATTTGTGTCTAGGATAGTCATTTATATATTATTTTATTCTGACAGTTCATATTAGCTTGTTCTTTCTGTATCTTGCTCATCCGTCTAAGGACCTCGTTTTTCCCCAGGTGTGTGTTCATGTCTTCCGCAGGTACTCTATCCAAGGCCGTGGTCTTCTCCATTTATTTGAAGACAATTACGCTTGGTTCGTCTTGTCATTTTTATCGCTCTATTTCTGGTACATTTCTTTCATTGAGATAGTTGGTAGTGGACTTTGTCTCCGCCTAATGATTGTACCAAAAATATTCAAGTTCATTTTTATATTATTATTCTTTTTATTGTGGGTGAGATTTAGTTTGTCTTGGATTACTATATTTTACAGCTTATGTATTTATACGAGGATTTCCATATATTGGAGTATACTTCGTATGAATACAGCTGGCATGTCTACGTTCCTAGTCCTACATATTTTGGGACTGGAGCGTTACATGTGTTTTATGGTGGCCCATGCAGGTCACTATAAATTGTTTGGTTACTTTACCGTACCAAGCAAGCCTGCGGATAGAATTAGAGTCTAGGATCTCATCCACATACTTGACCTCCTCGATTCTATTTTGAATCCCTTAATTGCATCTTGCATGCTTTCTTCCATCCCTATTCCTATCTTCCCTTCGTGCTTGCTAGAGATTGACCCTATTAGTTAGTCGTCCCAAAACACCATTAGTTTAATTCTTTAAGTTGGGTAGAATACCTTATGAACTAGCAACCCCTTTGACCTAGGGACCTATATTAGCAAGCTTATTTAGATCCTAGAATCTAGAGGACCTAACCCGTCTAGCCAACTAAGGACTTGGACAAGAAGACTATAGGACGACTGTATGACTGAGAATCATTCTACCTTATTTAAATCTTAATCTCTCATACCTATGCATTTACCATTTTGACTAATGATGCTAATGTAGCCTAGTTTTTGTAAGCTTATTCTTTATCGAGTTTGTTCATGACATATGCTATTTTGTGCTCACTAGCATATTGTCTACTCAGAACCGGTGCATAATGGTCTGATCAACCTATTTCACTTTGGTTAGCTTTTATTTATCGTCCTACGTGGATGGTGACATAGCTAAACTTGTCCTCTAGAGTTCCATCCGCGACAGCCTTGACAATTCTTTTGAATTACTCCCTCGCCTTTGAACCATATAATGATATTCGAAAACTACTTCTTTGAACTCATATTGGTTCTCATCTTTCACTTATTTAGACGAAGACTCGTACCTAATAGATAGACCCAAGGTATCACCTTTAGTCATCCCCCCATCTATTGCCAAAATAGTTGGCCACCGACCAACCGATGTGACTATATCCCCATCTCGAGTTACTAGTCCTTTCCCTTAACCCTAGATTCATTGTCGCAACCATCATTCACTCCCTAAATTAAATTCGTGATTTACTTCCGTAGTTATCGAAGTCACGATTTTGTAATACATATTTTGAACATCGTGATTTGAATGTTCCTCATTGATATACCCTTGTACCCTCTCAACCCCCCTACTCATTTTTATTTCGAGGACAAAATTCTTATAAGTTGAGTAGGATGTAAAACCCATAAAATTTTACTATTTTTTTATTTATTAAATTCGATAATGATTTAATTTTTTGTATTTTACGTCGCGTAGTTGCATTGTACGTCGCGCGCGAAATTTCATTTTCGTAATTGCTCGACGAGTGCGAATATGTGCGAGCGTACATATTTTTAGAAAAATACTTTTCCCATTTTTATAGTTTCAAAATAATATATAGTAAATACTTTATTTTTATCATTATAAAAAAGAGAGTGAGATATAATTTATGTATAAATTAATTCTCGAAATTATTTATTAAATTATCTTAAATTATTTCAAAGGTATTTTTGAAGTAGTCCTATTAATATTTAAATTAATTTTTGAAATTTATTAATATTAATATTTTATTATTCAAAAAGATATTTAAATATTTTCGAAATTATTATTATTGGTATTTTTGGAATATATATTTCGAAATTTTTGTGGCAATTTAAATCTTGATTTGAATTTATGGATTTATTTAAATAGTTAAATATTTAAAATTTGATTCATTCCATTTGATTTTAAACTAAAAATTTAATTAGATTTAAATTGGATTTGTATTTGGATTGGATTTGATTGATTTTAAATTAAGTTGTGAATTATCTATTTTGGGTTTAAACTACTCCTAATCCTATCCAAATGGGAATTCCTATATCCTATAAATAGGCAGGTACTCCTCCATATTATTTGTCTCCATAATTCATCTTCCACAAATATCTCATCGTGTTGTGCACCATGTCTGTGTCCATCACCACCCATTCCACTATTTTTTTTTTTTACATTTACAAAATTCTTTTCCGTGCCCGATAACCCCGGCCACGTCCCCTAGATTCGGTGCCGCGTAGGACACGACGCCCAATTCCCTAACCGTAATCCCAAATCTAACCCTAACCCTAATTGGCCGACTCTTGTCCCTGACCACTGCTGCCCCGGCCACCATCTTCTCGACCACCACCATCACCACCACCAAAGTCACCCCTGACCTCACCCACAAACCATCGCCACCTCCCAGACCCGATTTCTGCCCGAGTCGTCAACAGCCCGGCAACCACGTCCGACCACCCTCTACGCTCCGTCCTGATCCCCTAAACACACCACCACCAGCGCCAACTCCGGCTCACCACCACCACCACCGTTGCCGCCACCAGAATCCCTCCCATCCCCGCCGTCACCATGCCCCAGCCACAACAAACCCATCGTAACCACCACCAACCTCAGCCCAAGACCCCCAAAATTTAAAACCCCTAACCCTACTTACCTGACCGCCAAGCCGCCGAGTCGTGCCCTAGCCGTCTCCTCCGGCGTAGCGTTCCACCGCTCGCACCTAGCCGTAGCCACCGCCGACCTCCACCTAGCCGTAGCCACCGCCGACCTCCTTCCCAGCCTCGATGCCGTGCCCGACCCTCTCGGACGAAGCCCTCGAGCGTCCACAGCGTCGAGCGAGCACCGCTCGCTGTTCTCCTATCGCCTCTTCCCACACCAGACGCCCGCCGTGGCCAAAGCCACCGACTCCGACCTCCAGCTCCCACGAGCTTGGTAAACCCCAATTTTTTTGCGTTCCTCCGCAGTAGAAATTCCGATCATCCCCGCCGCACCGGGCAAAGCACCCCTCAGTAAGCCCCCGCACTCTCCGACCGCTCTCCCTCCATGCTGAGCCGCTTTCCCAAACCCCCGCGTCCGCCGGGCAGCTCCCGACTCCACCCGCGCCTGCTCTCGGTCTGGCCGCCTGCCGACCAGAGTAGCGTCGCCCGGAGCCGAACCTCTCCGCCCGAGCCATCTCCTTCCTTCGCGCCGGCCGCACACCCACCGGAACCTCGTTCTCCGCCTATCCCTCCGCTCTCTCCGTCCTCTCTTCCTCTGCTCACTTCCTCTCTCTCTCTCTCCCTCTCTCTTTCAGTTAAAGAGAAAATAACGGGAACACAGCAGCAGGACATTTATTACTTCTTTTTTTATTATTATTTTTTTATAGCTGCTAGCATAGAGAACAGCTGTTCTCATAATTTGGTATTTTTTGTCTCTGTTTTCTTTTATTTTCTTTTAAATATTTTTATTACAGTATAAAGTATTCAATAATAGTTTTCTTATTAAATATAATATTATTTTTGTAGAGAAGTAGCCTACTGGTTGCTATTATATTTGAGTATACTATATGCATATATAACTATATATTTGTTTGTTGCGTTATTATCAATTAGTAATTATTTACCACTAAGAAAAATATATTATTAGTCTTGGTATTATTATTACTTTTGTTTTACTAAAATATATAACTAATAATTTTCAAAACTTTTACTTATAACTAAATATAGTATTGCTTGGCCACTATAATTTCAATTTTTTTGATATAAACCTAAATATATTATTACATTATGTCTAACTAATTTTCAATACAGCTTTTCGAACCAAAATCGTATTTGACAAAATGGGACTTTTAGCCTTGGAATGATTTTCTAGATTTTTAACATATTTATTTACAAGAGTTTTACCTAGAAAACTTATATTTTTTATAAACTTCAAGTTTAGCCCAAAAATTTGTTTTGAGCCTAAAATGATTTCTTAGAATTTTAATATCTATCTAAAAAGTATTTTGACTAGTAAATATATATATATATATATATATATATATATATATATATATATATATATATATATCGTTTCCAAGTACCATAAATTATTTTCCAAAATAGCATATGTATTTATTTATACAATTCCTTCGAATATCAGACCTTGAACATGACTGATCTTATTTTCTCTTTTCTCGCGATTTTGGATTCTTACACATTGACCCTAGCTAAGTTGACCATTCTGGACCCAATGGAATACTCCGTGTCCTCAACAGAGGCTCCCTTGCATAGTTGTAACACCAAAGTTGATCTTGTGCCACCTCTTTTGTAATACACTAGGCAGCTCACCAGGCGTCACAACAGGCAAGTATACCTTGCTAAATTACTGTCAAATTATTTATTTTCTGTATTATTTATTTTGTTTCATATTGTTAGTTTCCTTTGATATAACTTGCGCGTCCAAGCCATACTTGGGTGCAAGCGACTTTATTAGTCGTTACTTTATTTTATGCATGACTTAGTTTTAGCGGACTACCTTCTACTTGGGGGATATCCTTATATCTTCCTTTGGATGTGACACTTACACTACACGATTTGAGACATGTTGTTAGGGGCACGACTTATTGACTAGCTATCTCTAAAGTCGTGTGACAGTAGATGATCGTAAGTGCTATGACTAGGATTTTAGAGACTCAAGCAGTTACAAAACTGGACGAGCCATGGACATGACATGAACAGTATGAAAAATATTGGGGGAGGACAGTCGTTAGTGCGTATGGGAAGCCAAACAGGTAAACCACAGTCTCCGGATGGAACTGTGGCGATATATTTGCAGATACCCTCTGACGTTTGGTCATTACGGCCGGATACAGATGACTGGATGCCAGTTATGTACACATAGCCTAAAATCCCACCCATGCGTATGAAAGTTGTCCTCTAAATTGCACATTAGGCGGTTAGAATCTCCTTTGCATATTTGTGTCTAGGATAGTCATTTATATATTATTTTATTATGGCAGTTCATATTAGCTTGTTCTTCCTGTATCTTGCTACGTCCGTCTGAGGACCTGGTTTTTCCCCAGGTGTGTGTTCATGTCTTCCGCAGGTACACTATCCAAGGCCGTGGTCTTCTCCATTTCTTTGAAGACAATTGCGGTTGGTTCGTCTTGTCATTTTTATCGCTCGATTTCTTGTACATTTCTTTCATTGAGATAGTTGCTAGTGGACTTTGTCTCCGCCCAACGATTGTACCAAAAATATTCAAGTTCATTTTTATATTATTATTCTTTTCATTGTGGGTGAGATTTAGTTTGTCTTGGATTACTACATTTTACAGCTTATGTATTTATACAAGGATTTCCATATATTGGAGTTTTCTTCGTATGAATACAGCTGGCATGTCTACGTTCCTAGTCCTACGTATTTTGGGACTGGGGCGTTACAGTTATTTTTGCTTTTCTCCTTTACTTATGCTTGAGTTCGTTTTATCTCCTATTACGGGGGAGCTTATTTTTCGATAATGTTAAAGGGGGAGAAACAAATTTATGTTAGAACACAATATTCTAGTATTATGTATTTATTAGTGATACATGCATCTATTATATATATATATTAAACTTAACCGATTTGCCATATTAAAAAAGGAAAGATTATTAGCCCAATGATTTTATCATGTTTTTGAATATGGCTAATCAATTAAGTTTACCATAATGACATCACTAATATTCATGTAATCACTATCATGTTGCTACTTAAACTTAGCTTTGTCCTAAATGTTCTATATCATATCGCTATGCTTGTATCATATTGTTTTGTTCGTTTAACATGTTCTTATAGACATGCATTAAGCATGATCAAGTTTTGTCAAACCAGGACATATGTAGTGATGGGCCAAAGACGGCGTCATACAAGAAGATTTCTCTGAATCGCCCAATGACCTATCCGGGGCTTCGCATCGGGGGTTCCGCTGCCCGATTAGCGGACAGGGGTCGAGGGGGCAGTGCTACCCATGGGGGTTCAGGGGCGAAGCCACCGAAAGGTATTCAAATTTCCAAATCTGTTTATCTTTGGACGATTGCCGTCAAGGAAAAAGGCGTCTTCAAGTCTACTCAAATATTTGAAGAAAAACGTCATCAAAGGGATCTTGGCTTTCCAATTTTATCAATGTATTTTTCATATTTATTGAGTCTAGGAATACGATGTACACTGCATCGTACTGGCAAATAGTCTATCCAAGAAACGTTTTCAAAATACCCTTTCATTTTAAAAACAAGCCCACTTACAAAAGCCCAAACTACTTTCTAACTGCTTGACTTTTCAAAAATCCCAAAAACAAATTTGCAAAAATCTTGACAGAACTCCCATAGAATTATGTCCGAATTCGGCCAGAGTTCGGTTAGTGCCCGTTGGATTTTGAAATTGGTCTTCCTGCAGTTACGGATCTTGCCTAGATTTTTCATAGAGTTCTGTCCAAATTCTGTCTGAATTCTGCCAGAATTCTGCCTTTGGAAAAACTATAAATAGAGAAGGATTTCGATCATTTCAATACACCAATTCAGTTTAATATATCTTCTCTATAAGCCTACTACTTCTTCCAAAGTATTCTGAGCTATTCATTTTCAAATCACAAGCCAGTTACTATCCTCTAGTCGATTTGCCAGTACGGTACGGTCTACAAGTTTCAGAGTGATTCTAATCAGAGGCTTGATTGAAGAAAGATACTTCATAATTGCAGTTGGTCGAGTACTTCAGATCAAAGCTCGCGTTGTAGAAGTTCCATGATCTTCGGATGAAAACTTGTGGTGATTTTCCGTAGTGGATTCAACTGGAAGCTAGAGTTCTTCCGATTGGACTAGTCTTCACAAGAGGGAAACCAGTATACATCCTTGTGTTTGCGTTTGCTCTCTTCTCTCTATTTTTCATTTACATATCTGTCATATATATTCTGTAATTTTGCTGCTAACATTTTTTAATAAGCTAATTTTTGCTGCCTACTCTATTCATCCTCCCCCTCTAGAGTATTGTGCTTTACAATTCGTTCCTACAATTATTATTATTATTATTATTATTATTATTATATTATTATTGTTGTCACTATTTAGATTCCTAAAAGAATTATATGTCAATCATGCCATAATTAAGAACTAAGGAAGGACCCCTTGTGCAAAACCCAAATAGGGGAGGGGGTAAGCGCTATTTTACGTATTCGAATTCTTAAATGGGCTATTCTAATAAGAACTCAAATTTGACTCAAATCCCTCCTCCTTCTCTCTACGGGATTTGAGTTAGGGTATGTATATTGGAGAATAGGTGTTCTCGATCCCTGCTACCCAAATCCACCCGTTCTTTTGATTCTTCAAACCCTAGAAACTTTGCTGCTACCTGTTCTTCTTCATGTTAAGGCAATCTTGCGGGGTTGTCATGTATAGGCAATTCATTCCTTATAGGTAACCCTCTAATTTCATAACCGCATTAGTTGATTTCCTAGTACTAGTTACTCTTGATCATGTCCTCTATAGGGTATAGGTATTTAGGATAATTCCTAGGAAGAAACAAAAAGGCTGTAGGTGATTCTATGAGTAAATCAATAACAAGGGGATAGAAGGTGAACTCATGCATCTGCACCAAAGGGTAGAGAAATTTAGTTTATTAGTGCATTAGTGCATCAAACACATGCATGTTCCATATGTTAGGACATGTAGCAACTAGTTTTTGCGTAAGACTATAACCTTAGGTATCTGTCATAAGGATGTTCATGTGGATATCCGATGCAAACACAACGGTAGGTAGAAATTAGGGTAAGTATGTGGCCTTAAACAAACTTGGGTATAGGATTTTAGATGACAATACACCTGTGTATGTGCGCATGATGAATACAAAGCACTATAGGAATTGTGTAACCTCCATGTTATATTGTATGTTTTGGGAGCCTGCACACATATAGTTAGTCTACAGGGATGCAGAATTGGGGGATGTTAGGATACCTACAGAGTATCATATTTTACATATATGCAAGTTACTAGGTGTAACCATAGTGAATATTAGGGAGCAGCGTTTGTAGGGGACGAGCAATAATATAAGCTTGTGATAGTAGGAATTTATATATCTAGTGAATATGCTAGAGTTTATCAGATATAGGATGAGAATATGTGTGTGTATATGAGTAAAGTATCTTGTGTGTTAATACATCAGTAAATTGTGTTCAAATTCAGGGAGAGTGTGCTGTTCTGCATGTGTAAGAATATTATATCCCTATAACAAAGGTTTTCCTAGTGTATTGGATTGTAAATATATAGATACATGTGTAAGAGTGTATGGGGATGGATAATTTGGGCAGTTCTTGTAACAACTTGGGGGTACATATGTGCATTACTACAGATAGAATGAAGTGGGTGCACATGTATATGTGCTTTAGGAGTATTAGTAATTTGGTTGTGCCTTGGTAAGTAAGATATCCAGTGTAAAGACAATAATAGATGTATATAATGTATTGTATGGAACTCTAAGACATGATAGATAGGCCTATGTATCTATATTCAAAGATCATTTATATGGATACATATATTAAGCAAAGGCAATATATAGTTAACTAGTATATGAATTATAAAATCAATATGGGAAAAGTGAGGGTACCAAGCATGCATTAGTGATAAGGGCAGATAGGTTTTACCTAAAAATGGTCACAAACCTACAAGAATTAGAAACCAAATAGGGTAGACTTGACCTAGAATCCAAGAACCAATAGGTGTGTTACTTTTGTTTGTATAATCTATTAACATTGTAATTTTATAAATAGGTTATTTGGACTTTGACTAAGTACTCGACCAGTATCCGCAGCTCAGGACCTCAAGCAAGTACATATATTGATTTCTTTCGATTCCTAATAGTTTTTCTATTACTTATGCTTCTCATGCTTTGCTGACATGCTTGTTACACGGCGTTTGTATCATGGATCCCTACATGTTATATTTCTTGACTACCATTTACATTATTACTGTGTTCGTGACTTGTTTGAGTCCATGAGTACAAGTCGGGCGAGAAAATATCTTAGTTGACGTGTCACTACAACAAAAAATCCTTTTAATGACGGCTAAAAAGCGTTATAAAAAATACTTTTTTTCAAAGCAACCGTTATGAAAATGGGTGTTATAAATTTTTTTTAAAAGCGTTATAAAAAAACCATCATGAATAGTTTCTATAAAAGCATTCTGAAGAGTTAATATATAGTGCACAATTTAGGACATTTTGAAAGCGTTATGAATAGATAATCTGTATAAGCTCAATGGAGAACATTTATAACACTCAATATTACTGAACTCATCAAATTTATAACGCTTTATACTGCACATTATATATTACTTTTCAAAAACTTCTCAATTCAATTTTAAAACAACCACTTTGAACTATATTCACAAGAAAACATCGAAATGTTATATCACCATCTTCATTACATTATCTCAAAATAGGGTATCCAAATACATATATTTACAACTACTACTTAAATGGATCCTCAAAACAAGTAATTACTTTGGCTTCAACTTGAGCACATCAAAACTGTCAATATCACGTGTAGCAAATCCCTGAAAATGATAAAAACATGGTTCAATATACTTTGTAATATTGCTCATGTACCAAAACAAAAACTGAGGAACTGGCATTACCTTTCTAAATCAATCCCTTCCTAGGGTTTACAGGTTTCTACATGCTCAGAGAAAATAGAAATTAGCTACAAATAGAAACCAATTAGGATATGTCCTAGCAATAATTAAGAGCAAGATAATCCAGAAGTAAGCATATTTCTAATCTTAGGTTAGTTATTAACTCAATCTATTATTAATCCACGTATAATCTTTTTGTATATATACATGAGGATGAAGAAGTTGATCTAAGTGCCCTAGTTCAGCTGAACGGAAAACCTTTGTTGACCATATATACAACAATTTTCACAACTCCTTTGACCATATATGTTTAACTAGTTTACTAGATGTTTTCCAATCCCAGAGCTTAATGATTAATACAAAAGTAGATATACCTATTTTCCAAACCCAGCCTAAAAGTCACATAGAAACAGTACATATGCATGTCAGAGAGCTGATGCTTAATACTTGATTTCCCATAAAGCTAGGATGCTCAATGAATTTGGACCTGGGTATTAAAAATTGAACTAGTAAATGAGTCTTTATCACAATATGCTATGATGCACGATACAATTTCTAACAAAAGCTTCTAAATTAAATTAATATTAGACTAACTATTTTTTGCACTTTTCTGAAAAAAAATAGAGTATAAACCTATGCTCTATGTTAGTTCATCATTACCTTATATGCACTTTTCTCACTAGATGATTTCATCTTGTTGAAACTTAGATATAAGCACAGTTTCTTTCACTTGGTAATCAAATAAACATTTACATGTTAAAATAATAAGAAAATTGGATTAACAAAGGTGAAAAGGATATTAAAATTTTATAAGACACAAAGCATGGTTGCAACACTTGCAAAAGATATGTACAATAGTTAAAGCAACTAAAATTTGAGTCAACTTTACAATACCATATATGCAGACACATTAGACACATTAAATGTCTAATTCCCCTTTGATATTTTGATTTTGTTATTTTTTCCAAGATATAAGGACAAAGTTTTCGAGACAACATCCTTATTCAGGCCAGTTTGCACAAAACTATGATTTACACTCTTTACATGTGCAAAAAACTCTAAAACAACCACAAAGTTACTATTTATTGACATTGTTTGTCAAAACAAAGAACATTACCATGATTCCCTGTTTATATACAAATTTAACTTTTAAGTTGTAGCATCATTCACTAATTCATGCTGCTAAGTGAAGTTCATAGCCAAATATCTTAATGGAATCATCTTCTTCAGCTTATGCATACAAATTGCATGAAGGATTAATAAAGATTAAGCTATAACTACTTAAGTATAGCTTCAGAACAGGAAAACAAATTCATATTTGGTAAGGAAATTTCTAACTCCACCTGTGTTTTGCTAAATGTTATATATTTTCAGTACAGGTTCCAAGATTGGAATTACAAGTCACGAGCAATAGGCAAAAGAAAAATTATTACATTGAGAACTAGAGCAAGAATGATATTATTCGACAAATACCTCAGCCTCAGCCTTTTGAATGATTGAATATCTTATATCAAGCATTTGTTTGTACCATTGACCTTCTTCAACAGTTGTATAGTTTCTTGCAACCTAGGACTGACTTCATGGCTTACATTCTTCATCCTACAAAGACAAGAAAAAACATAAAAGGGCAATGCAACAGTTAAATATAAGAAAAAAACATAAAAGTAAAATGCACAAAAAGATGATAATTAATATATCAAAATTGGAACATGAATACAGGAAAATGAAAATTAAAAGGATTTAGGAAAATGTGATTAGTCATAATACGAATATCTATATTTTTAACCCATGACCTAGAAACCATGAAAGCACCAGCAACATGGTTAAAAAGTTTACAAATACTAATAGTTTATAACAAATGGAGGTTTGGAATAGCATATGCACAAGGACATACATCACAATAATAACATAAATTGTCCAAGTGAACAATACATGCATATTTGACCAGAATAAGTTAATAAAAGAAATCAAACATGTTATCTTTATTATAACCTCGTCTAACAATATCCCTGATTTGCTCTTCATATTTTCTATTTCACAAAAATTGTAGCAACAATGTTCATAAAGCAACCTTAAAGATATGTCAAAAAATTATATCCAACAAAATTACCATAGTCCCTCAATTGGCTCCTATTTGTGGTCATTTGGTTACAATGAACCTGCAAAGAGAGTGTATAAAATATATTTGTCTAATAATAAAAGTCAACGTTTAGTTTGGGCAAAAAGTCAGTATTTATATATACAAGAAGCCTAATAATGCTCACCCCTGTACACAAAAACATGGACTATATTGTGAAGACAGAGTAACTAAGGATGATGCTTTTCGAATTAATGTAAACTTATGAGAACTAGCTAGCACAAAGCAAATTGTACTAGAAGAAACAACTAATAAATGTTGTTATAGCAAAGAAAGAGGTGTAGAAGTTCTGTAAATGCTGAACTAATATCAAAATATGTTATTGATATATAGTTCTTTTAGGGCGCAACCAACATTGGATGAGCCTCACTAAATCTCCGTGTTTCTTATGATTGATCATCATGAAGGGAACAAATTAAAAAAATATATATATATATATATATATTTTAAATATATATAGATATAGCTAGTTTGCTTCGCATGCATGCATGCCACAAGCATACCGGTACATAATTTATTTTGTACTCTCTAGATGTCTACATTGGTAGTTTCCTATATATAACAAATTAGATGATCTAGCTACTCTCATTCTTTGGCAGAAAATCATGTATGGTACATTTGTTGTCTACTTGTTCTTTCTTTGACTTCTATCACATTCTTTGGACGGGCTGATGGGTCACATTGCAAACATAGCTTTAAAAAGCTTTTTCCATCAGAAGAAAGGTGAACTAAGATAAAGACTACATACCCGAGTGTCACTCACAGACATGAACAGAAACTGTGTCACCAAGATTACAGTCAGTTAACGATCAATTTTTCGACACACAGCTTACTAAATCTACTCGATCAACAATCAAGAATAGAAAATAAGAATTTTTTTAAGATTTTGTCGATTCACAACCGCAAAAACGCTGATCTTTGTATCCCCAGCCCAAAGTTTGACAAATTCGAACTCAGGAACCTCCTTTGAGATATATCAACAAACACTTGGTGACCGAATCGAACAAGAACAGTTCAGAGTTCAATTGATTTTAATGTATTGATAGAAAGAAACGAGTCTGAATTAAAAGAAAATGAATGCAAAATCGGGTCAAAATCAGGAAGGAAATATGTGAACTTTCTATGATCCGAAGAGCCTCGATCTGATCCCGTTGAATTGATAGAGCATTGGAATGATTACCGTCGTCCAAGAATTGATGATGAACTGGCTGAGCTTTGGTGAAGATCATGCGGCACCTCTTCCACGACGATAAACTTATAGAATTCCTAACCTTTGAGATCGAAGACACGTAGTGGCGACGACAGCCCCTTCCCGCCCCAACCTCCGGAAGGGAGGGAAAGAGAGAGAGAGAGAGAGAGAGAGAGAGAGAGAGAGAGAGAGTAAAAAGAAAATGTCAAAAATAAGAAAAGAATCCGACGGCAGAGGATCGTTGGAGAGGGAGGAAGAGGCGACAGGGGTGGGGTGAAAGAGAGAAAAATTTTAAGGTTTGGGGAGAGGAGGGAAGAGGGGGGCAGAAGGGGAGCAAGGAGAAGGAGAGTTCATCTGAATAAGATCGTAGGGGGGTGGAATATTTTACAGAAAGTTTATTACAAGTTTGCCACCGCTTTTAACTATTAATAACGCTTTATTTAATAAACATTATTAAAAGCCTATAAATAGTCCAAATCGTTATGTTAAAAGGTATTTCTCAACATTGATAACGCTTATGTATCAGCCGTCATTAAAACTTCTTATCGAGCGTCATTAATAGGTCTTTTTGTAGTAGTGTGTGAACTATCATTTCCATCCCATTTATCTTTCGTGGAAAATAGCAGCCGCACACAACCCGTACGGTTGGCCGGATTTACCCCTTAGTCGTCCATATGTTGAACATGATATTTCAACCCACGTAGATAGTTTTCGATTCATTAGTTTTGTCTTGTCTTCATCATCATATACTATGTCATCATGTTTACAAATTTTTCCTTCTAGTTGCTTCCTTCTCTTTTTTGCTGTTCCATGGTGCCTGTTATTTCCTAATTAAATCTCATATGCTATTTTAATGTTTTGTAAATTCTAACATGTTTTGAATAGCCAGTCATATGTATGTTTGTTCAAATCCTGACTGGATAAACTATTTTTAGGTGATAAGTTAGAGGGCTTTTGTACCACTTATTGTGAGCACACTACAGAGAATGACCTTGGCCTAGAGGATGATCTGGATGCGACCTTAGCAGAGTTGCCATCTTCAGATGAAAGTTAGTTAGTTAATATTTAGTTTTGGACGAATTTATCTCCGAGAACCTATTAGTTAGTCATTTATTTTATTTTGAGGATTATATGAGTTGAACAGTGGTTTGTCACTTAGTATTATTCAACTTTTCTTTGAGATTATTCAGTCTTATTTCCTATCTATTTTCTTTAGTTATGGTTGAGTATATTTTAGTTGCTTTAGATTTACATGTAGAATTGAAAGTGACATAGAAAATATATAAACTGAGTGGTTGGGTTTGATAAAACTGTGGAGGATTAGACAGCGTTCTATCGCCGACACTGCGGCATAGGCTGGACGTACCCACGACTCATGCCTAAATTCTGGGTGCGGGTCATGACACATTTTTTGGAGGCCCATGCAGGTCGCTTGGTGGCATCATTTTCCAGAAGAATCCATATGGGAGATAGAAGACGAGATGCACGAGTGTTACCATTACCTTTTCGAGCCAAGGGGTATATTTCTACCTTGTGTCTATCTTTAAATTTTTAGGACGAAATTAGTTTAAGGAGGGTAGATTCGTGAGCCCTTGAACCAAAATTACTACCAATATTATTATTATTATTATAATAATAATAATTATTATTATTGTCACTATTTATATATATATAGATTCCTAAAAGAATTATATGTTAATCATGCCATAATTAAGAAATAAGGGAGGACCCCTTGTGCAAAACCCAAATAAGGGTGGGTAAGTGCTATTTTACCTATTCAAATTCTTAAACGGCCATTTCTGATAAGAACTCGATTTTGACTCAAATCCCTCCTCCTTACCTCTACGGGATTTGAGTTAGGGTATATATATATTGGAGAACGAGTGTTCCCGATCCCTGCTACCCAAATCAACCCGTTCTTCCGATTCTTCAACCCTAGAAACTCTGCCGCCACCTATTCTTCTTCACGTCGAGGTAATCTTGGGTGGTTGTCAAGTAAAGGCAATTCAATCCTTACATGTAACCCTCTAATTTTATTACCGTATAAGTTGATTTCCAAGTACTAGATAATATTGATCATGTCCTCCATTGGTTATAGGTATTCGAGATAATTCCTAGGAAGAAACAAATACGATGTAGGTGATTCTACGAGTAAATCAATAACAGGGGGATAGAAGGTGAACTCGTGCATCTCCACCAAAGGGTAGAGAAATTGAGTTCGTGCATGTAGTACATCAGATATGCAGCGTTCCATCTGTTCGGACACGCGACAACTAGTTCTCGCGTAAGACTATAACCCTAGGTATCTGTCATAAGGATGTTCACTTGGATATCCAACATGGACACAACGGTAGGTAGAAATTAGGGTATGTATGTTTCCTTATACAAACTTGTGTATAATATTTTAGATAACAATACACCTGTATATGTGCGCATGATGAATACAAAGCACTGCAGGAATTGTGTAACTACCATGTTATATTGTATGTTTTACATGTATATTAATCTAAGAATAGTTGAGTGCCTACACACTGATAGTTAGCCTACAGGGACGCAGCAGTGGGGGATGTTAGGATACCTACAGAGTACCCTATTTTGCATATAGGCAAGTTTCTAGGTGTAACAATGGTGAATGTTGGGGAGTAATGTGTGTAGGGGGACGAGCAATAATATAAGCATGCGATAGTAGAAAATCGTGTATCTAGGGAATGTACTAGAGTGTATCAGATTTGGGACGAGAATACATGTGTATGTATATGAGTAAAGTATCTTGTGTGTTAATATATCAGTAAATCATGTTCAAATCCAGGAAGAGTGTGGTGTTCTACTTCTGTGTGCGCATAATGCAACTTGGAGTACAACATTTAACATTGCAGCATGTTATACTAGTGTGAGTTGGGAGTAATCTGTGATACACATGCATGTAAAGGTGATTGTAGTTGAGTTCGATCATGCCTTTGTTTTTCTAAGACCATATCAGAAATAATGTATGCTATAGGTTGTATATTCAATTGGGATGGTGTCAGTTAGCGACATGGGTATATATCAGTTGCCTATAGGTATCCTAGTTAGGGACAAGTCAGTTGGTATCAGGGATAGCAGGGCTAGAGTGTATTAGATGTAGTTAGATAGGGAACCTAAGTTGGAAGGAAATTGGGTCATATGGGACTTCATGCACTACTTGGAGAGATGACTGAAACATTGTTCATTAACCCATGTGTGTGTATTTAAGGCAGTAGTAGGTAGCATCAGGTATCATATGTATAAAGGAACTGCTGCATCCTATAGCAGTACAAATAAATAGTAGATAATTACAATAGTAACAACTATGCTTACCTATATGCTATACAGAGCAATGTTATGTGTGGACAACACCTATGAGGTGCCGAGGTAAGAGATCTTTTGAAGTCTATCAACAACAGGTATTCGGGTTAGATAGGTGGCGTTGGAATGTTGGATATGCATAGGCAGTAAGAATATTATATCCCTATAACAGAGGGTTTTCTAGTATATTGCATTGGGAATATATAAAAATATGTGTAAGAGTGTATGGTGACGGATAATCTGGGTAGTTCATGTAACAACTTGGGGATAAATATGTGCATTACTACAGATAGAATGAAGTGGGTGCACATGGGTATATTTGTTAGGAGTATTAGTAATTGGGTTGTGCCTTGGTAAGTAAGATATATAGTGTAAAGACAGTAATAGATGTATATAATGTATTGTATAGAACTCTAAGACGTTATAGATAGGCCTATGTATCTATATTCAAAGATCAGTTATATGGATACATATATATATACAAGCAAAAGCAATATACAGGTAACCAATATATGAATTATAAAATCAATATAGGAAAAGTGAGGGTACCAAGCATGCATTAGTGATAAGGGTAGATAGGTTTTACCTAAAAGGGGTTACAAACCTACATGAATTAGAAACCAAATAGGGTATAATTGACCTAGAAGACAAGAACCAATAGGTATGTTACTTTTGTTTGGATCATCTATTAACATTATAATTTTATAAATAGGTTCCTTAGACTTTAACTCAGTACTCGACCAGTATCCGCAGCTCAGGACCTCAGGCCAGTACATATACTGATTGCTTTCGATTTCTGATAGTTTTTTTATTACATATGCTTCTCCTACTTTGCTGAAACGCTTATTACACGGGGTTAGTACAATGGATCCCTGTATGTTATATTTCTTCACTACTATTTACATGATTATCGTATTCGTGACTTGTTTGATTCCACATGTACTAGTCGGGGAAGGAAACATCTTAGTAGACGTGTAAACTACCTTTTCCATCCGATTTGTCTTTCGTGGAGAATAATAGCCGTACACGACCCATACAGTTGGCCAAATTTATCCCTTAGTTGTTCACATGTCGAACACGATATTTCAACCCACATAGATAGCTGTCGATTCACTTATTTTATCTTGTCTTCTTCATCATATACCATGTCATCATGTTTACAAATTTTTCTTTTAGTTTTCTGTTTCTCTTTTTGCTATACCATGATGCCCGTTATTTTCTAATTGAATATCATATGCTACTTTTATGTTATGTAAATTATATCATGTTTTGAATAGCCTGTCATATGTGTGCTTGTTCCAATCCTGACTGGATAAACTATTTTTAGGTGATGAGTTAGAGGACTCTTGTACCACTTATTATAAGCACACTACAGAGACTGACCTTGGCATACATGGTGATCTGGATGTGACCTTGGCAGAGTTTCCATCTGCAGATGATAATTAGTTAGATGATATTTAGTTTTGGCCAAATTTGTCTCTGAGAACCTTTTAGTTATTCATTTATTTCATTTTCAGGACTATGTGAGTTGAACAGTGGTTTGTCACATTATTCGACTTTTCCTTAAGATTATTCAGTCATATTTCCTATGTGTTTTCTCTAGTTGTGGTTGAGTATATTTTAGATGCTTTTGATTTATCTGTGGAATTGAAAGTGATATGGAAAATATATAAACTGTATGGTTGGGTTTGATAAAACTGTAGAGGATTAGACTTGTTCTACCACCGACACTGAGGCATAGGCCGGACGTACCCACGACTCAAGCCCAAATTCTAGGTGCGGGTCGTGACAAGTTGGCCTGGGGGTCGGTGATAGATGGTGATGTAGCGGTGGTCGATAGGAAGTCGACTAGGAGGTGGGCAGAGGTTGTCTTGTCATAGAGTTGCATGTTTCTCTTTTTGCTATACCATGATGCCCGTTATTTTCTAGTTAAATCATATATGCTATTTTTATATTTTGCAAATGCTATCATGTTTTGAATAGCCTGTCATATGTGTGCCTGTTCCAATCCTGACTGGATAAACTATTTTTAGTTGCTGAGATAGTGGACTTTTGTACCTCTTATTATGAGCACAATACAGAGACTGACCTTGGCATACAGGATGATCTGGACGCGACCTTGGTAGACTTGTCATCTGCAGATGATAGTTAGTTAGATGATATTTAGTTTTGGCCGAATTTGTCTTCGGGAACCTTTTAGTGATTTATTTCTTTTATTTTTAGGATTATGTGAGTTGAACAGTGGTTTGTCACTTAGTATTATTCGACTTTTCTTTGAGACTATTCATTCTTATTTCATATATGTTTCTCTAGCTGTGCTTGAGTATATTTTTAGTTACTTTTAACTTATCTGTAGAATTGAAAGTGATATAGAAAATGTAAAACCCCTAAATTTCTACTGTATATATTTTTTATAAATTTGGTACTGATTTTTTTGTATTTATACGTCGCGTAGTTGCATTGTACGTCGCGTACGAAATTCGTTTTTGGTAATTGCTCGACGAGTGCGAATATGTGCAAGCGTATATATTTTTAGAAAAATATTTTTCTATTTTTATAGTTTCAAAATAATATATATAATAATTATTTTAGTTATCGTACCAAAGTTTCTAAGTTATTATTTTATTTATAAAAAGTCTTTCGTTTATAACAGTTATTAATTATAAATAAAAATTCATCATGCATACATATATTTCGTAAATATTTTATTAGTTTATTTTAAATAATAATGTAATTTTTGAAATTATTATTATATGTATTTTTAGAAAATATATTTTGAAATTTTTGTGGAAATTTAAATCTTTGATTAAATTTTTATGGATTTGCTTTAAATAGTTTAAATTTAAAGATAGAAATTATATTTAATTTAAGTTTAGATTATCTAGATTTAAATTAAAATTTGATTTGGATTATTATTGATTGAATCGATTTAAATTTGATTTAAATTAAGTAGCAAATTACCTATTTTTGGGTTTAAATAACCCAAATCCTTATCTTCTAAGGATTACATCAACCCTATAAATATGGGAGCCTCCATAAGTTTTTCATCCATTATTTTTTCCATAAATTTCCACCACAAAAGCGAGCGCCTCGTGTTTGTGTCCAACATCTCCCGTGTCAGCCGTGACGGCCTCGGGTCCGACCCCGGGTGTCTTTCCAATGCCTTATTCCATAATTTACACATACATTATTTTTTTCCGTGTCGGACACCCCCGACACAATCAATTCTCTAATCCTAATCCTAACCCCCGTCATGTCCGCTGCCTCCAGCCATCTGCCCGGCAGAGCCGCCCAGTGCCGATCGCCCATCACCTTCACCCTCACTATCACCCAAAATTTCCCTCTGAGCACCTGCAGTCCCAGCCCTTTCCACTATCGAGACCCCCAACTCTACCGCCGTCATCTCCTCATTTCCGGCCACCCGACTCTGGCACCATCGCCATCAGCAACTTGACACCTCGACCAAAGCATTGGCATGACCACCACCGTCCTACCACCACGTTTGGATAGTCGACCCCCAAACCACCTTCGCCTATGCGACCAAAACTACCACAACCCTAAAACTCCGTCGCCCATCCCTGCACTCCGACAATACCACCACGTGGCCGCCGCCTCTAAATTCAACACCCGCCACCACCTTTGCAACCACCACCACCGTCACTCCGTCCATCCCACTACCTCGACGCCCCACCCAACCAAACACACACACACAACCCACTCACCGTGGCCATCGGCCGGATCCGCCGCCCGTCGCCCGTGGAGCCAGCCTCCCTTCCTCACCGATCCGCCGCCCTCGTCACGAACCGCCGTCCTCCGCACTCGCGCTCGGCTCTGGCCGAGCGAGCGACCCTCCGTCGACCGCACCGGCGTAGATTTTACTGCCGCGTCCCCAATTCATCCAGCGTGAACTGCCAAAACCCTCAGTCGTGCCCGAGCTCTCGCGACCGCGCTTGAACCTCCGCCTCCCTCTGTGCGCGCACCTCCGCTTCCCACCTTCACCGCCTAGCCCCCGCGCCCATTCTCCTTCTTCGGCCACCGTATCACCCGTGTGGTCGACGACCGCTCACCTCTCCCCCCCGACTCGATCCCGCTCTCTCTCGTCCATAACCTTCTCCCCAAGCCCACGGTCGAGCTTCGCCCAAGCACTGCGGCCGCGCGAGCTTGGTAAGTCTCTAGCCACCTTTTCTCTCTCGCTCACTCTCTCATCTCCCTCTCTCTAAATCTCACTCCTTCTCCCTCTTTAGTAAGTACTGTTTGCTTTTTTGTTTTTTTATAAATAATTTCTAATAGGAATAGAAAGCCACTGTTCTCGAGACATATGTTATTGTGCTGCATACTTTTATTTTTTTTATTTTATTTTTTTTTGTGTTTTATTGTGTTGTGATTTATTAACAACAGATATATTGATTAAAATTTTATGTATAAAATATTTGATAAGTATTAGTATTACAGATTTATTATTAATACCAGTATTATTATTATTATTATTATTATTAATAATAATATTATTATTATTATTATTATTATTATTATTATTATTTTGGTTGTTCTATTTGATAAAACATATAGGTATGACTCATAAACGGGTATTGTAATATTTTGCCATTGTTAATATAGTAGTAATATTTTGGTAAATTTTATAAAATAATTATAGTAATATATTTGTGAAAAATATTATTACAAGTTATTTCAACTATAGCTCTTTGGACTATAAATTTTTTATCTTAACAGATTTTATTTTTAATCTAAAAATATTTGTAACAAACAAAAATATAGATTTTTACCTAAAAATAGTATTTTGACAAACTTGGAGTTTAGGCTAAAAATGTTGTTATTTTCAAGCATATACTTTATCTAAAATTTATTTACTAATAAAATCTAATACTATAGATATTTTCTAAAAATAGAATATATTATTCCTTCTATTATCTTTCGGTCCAAGACTAAGCCTATTATTCCTATCCTACTGCCAATTCTGTCATTCCTTCTATCAACCCTAACGAATTTGACCCTTCTAGACCCAATGGAACTGTCCGTGCCACCATCATAGGTCACCTTGCATATTCGTTGTACCGAAGTCGCAGTTCGTGCCTCATTGATCATTACAGCACACCAGGCGTCCTACCAGGCAAGATACCTTGCCATTTGCTGTTTATTTATTTTAGCTCATATTTCATGCATTATTTTTTTATACAAAATAAACTGTAATACATGGCATAACCTGTTAGAACTTACTGTTCAGTTATATTTCCTGCTATATATTATTTTTCTTACACATTAAACCTAGATTTAAGGAACCACCTTGTGTGTTGCATTCATTGGCCTTGACACATTGTAACACAAAATTGTGTGTCGTATGTAGAACACGGACATGCGTGATTGGCTGGCCACCGGTGCGTATAAGCCGTGCGATAGAAATAACCACTAATAGAGGTTGCATGCTAGTTTGACTTAACGGTTATAGAGGTTTTCTGTTGTGGATACAATATAGTAGGCATTGGGTGGGAAGGACAATTCCATAGCGTACGGGCTTCGATGCACTTTTTCTTGTGACCCGGAAGCTCCGATGGAGATACGGGGTTGATGACCCATGATTACTGACGGCCACTGCCGTTCTGTGAAATGTTATGCTCTTATTATTTTGTGGCATCTGCCATCCCGATTATAATTTAGTGATATTTTTTTCATTTTATTTGAATAGTTTCCATTTAATTTTCTTTGATCATAGGAGTTGTGACTAAGCCCACAGGTGATTTATGACCATTATGTGGTCACATGATCTCTAGATATGATTTATATGCATTCTATAACTATATTTTATTATGATTTTTAGACTTTTTTTTATATATTTTTAAGTATTTATTCTTTGAAGATTTATATTTATAAATTATTTTCATAATTTATTTTGAGGCCATTTATGACTATTTTGAGACCCAGTATTTTTCTTTAGGTTCTATTAGGTTAAATATATTTTCTGTATTTTTCTACAAATTTTTGGAATTTTTAGATAAATAAATATAGGAAAAACCTATTTTCTACGACTTCTAGAATTTACTTTGCAAGCCTATGAACAAATATTGACCCCAGATATTTTTCTAGGCTTTATTATGTTATTTTACATTTTCTAGAATTTTTCCATATTTTTTTGGCTATTTTTAATATTTATTATAATTTATGTAATTAAATTCACTTTAAAAAATGTTTTCTGGTTATTATAAACCATTTTACTAAGTAAAATACCCAGTCAGCAGGCTAGCCCACCCGTAAGCCTCCCGTTGAAAGTGGGCGGGCCCAGCTGTCAACCAAAGGGCGCTGAATCACCCCCCATTTCTTTATTTGGAGCTTGGCTCCTTAGCCGACCCCAAGTCGGTTTGGCCCCAAGAAACACGGCCATCTGGCCGTTCATTCATTTGAATGGGGCAGAGGAGATCACGACACGTGTCTCAGCCACTCAACCAACTCAGCTAGCCGCCTATATATAAATATATATTTTCGGTTTTCGAGAAACCCTAGATTAATTATCAGCCGACTTTGGAGTTTTGATCCCGGTGATCCCCCAACTTCCCGAGGTGATTTCCGCCAACCCCGTCCTCCTTTTAGCGTGCTATTTTTTTGTTCGATTCGTATCGAGGTAAATTTTTTGAATATAATATTTATTTTTATAATTTCTCAACCTAAATTTCTAGAAAATTCGTAGAGTGTCGGTTGTCCGAAACTTGACAGGTTTTGGTGTTTTCGAGATTTCGGGAGAACCAGAAATCGAAATCATGAACCGTTTGAATTTTCGGAAGGCTAACATAGAGCTCTGTGACCAATATTTTTCCCAGAAATTATTTTGTCCATTTATTATTTTAGTTTTTCTGTTGAACTCAGAATTGATCGGTTGATCACCGTTTTGGTCACGATTAGCCATAACGACGATATCTTTTGACCAAAGTATGATTTTGTGGCACGGTCGATTCCAGCGCACTTGTGGCACTAAAATCTACCAAGGTGTACTTTTAAAATCTAGAGTTCACAGCATTTGACTAAAAAGATAATGGTACATCTCGATTTGTGTGCCATGGTTTTCAAAATTGAGAAACACGACTTTTGATGGCCAAACTTGCACGTTTAGATTATATTCAGATTATTATTAGGTTAAATTATGTTTTAGGTAAATTATTCTAGAATTAATTATTATTAGATTAGTAACCCAACTAGCTACTATTTAGAACTAGAACATTAGAATTGATTTGTGGTTTTCGTGTACGGTTCGTGGTGCGATATGTGTTATAGGTTGACAGCTTCTTGATCAGTATTTCCCTCATCCTCGACTCCTGGCTATAGTTTGAGCAAGGATTCAGGCAAGTACAGTATTGTATTTATGTTTTATTTTATTATAATGTTTACTCTATAGATTTCTTATTTGATATTCCGTTGAGTCATTGCTTGATATTCTATTGAGACACGATTGTGACACTGTAGTTATCGTATCCTTCTCGGTGTATCATTGACCGTTATTTATTATTAGAGAGTCGAGAGGGGAAATACTCGGTAACTACGTGAACAAACCCAATTACTATTACCGAATGATAGTTAAGTCATACACAACCGTGTTTGAGTTAGCCGTACCATTCTAGTCTATTATCTTGTTAAGTTCATACCTCGCCAGTTCATATCTTGTTAGATCACGTCTTGCTAGTTTACTTTTTGTTACTTTATATCTTGTTAGTTCATATCTTGCTAGTGCTAGTTCATATCCTGATAGTTCTTCTCTTGCTAGTTCTTTATAAATTCTTTACCTTTACGGCTTCTCGCTTGTTCTAACTTATTTTGGACTAACAACATTAATTGCAATATGGTTGTACTCTGCTCCTTTCCTGACTGGATCGTTGTTATAGATGAGGGAGAGTATCTCTAGCACTTCATGTTATGGACCAGCAGTGGGTAGTGCTGACGTTGTTAGTACCGAGACTCAGGAGCCATGGTTGATCTCTGGAGGGATCTAGATTTACCTTTATGCATGTCATAGTTTATTCCTTAGATGGATCAGATTTGTTCATGGATGGATGATATTTTATTATTCTGGATTTCAGTCTATTTGTCATTGGATTTGGATATTATTATTTCATTATCTATCGTACTCTTGTTTTCTTTGGTTTGTGTCACTGTTGAGTACGATTTGTATTTGTGTTCTATTGTATCTGTGGATGATGTTATTGTGTGTACTAGATAGCGTTCTACCGCCGATACCATGGCATAGGCTGGGGTTGGACACGAACTCGTACTCGGTTATCCGGGAGCGGGTTGTGACAAGTTTTTATGGTGGCCCATGCTGGTCCATTTTCGTAAAGACTACGAACTCGTGGTAGTACTTAAGTTAGTCGTACTACTGCGGGCCTACGAATAGGATTAGATTTTAAGGACATCCTCCGTCGACCGCACCAGCATGGATTTCACCGCCGCATCCCCAATTCCTCTTGCGTGAACCGCTAAAACCCTCTGCCGCGCCCGAGCTCTCGCGACCGCGCATGAACCTTTGCCTCCCTCCGCACGCACACTGTCGCTTCTCGCCATCACAGCCTAGCCCTCGCGCCCATCCTCCTTCTCCGGCCGCCGCATCACCAGCGTGGTCGACGACCACGCACCTCTCCCCCCGGCTCGATCCCGCTCTCTCTCGTCCCTAACCTTCTCCCCAAGCCCACAACCGAGCTCCGCCCTAGCGCCGCAGCCACACGAGCTTCGTAAGTCTCTAGCCCGCTTTTCTCTCTCGCTCACTCTCTCATCTCCCTCTCTCTAAATCTCACTCCTTCCCTCTCTCTCCTCCTTCTTTAATAAGTAATGTTTACTTTTTTTGTTTTTTTCTAAAATTTCTAACAGGAATAGAAAGCCACTGTTGTCGAGACATATGTTATTGTGCTACATACTTTTATTTATTTATTTATTTTTATCTTCTTTTTGTGTTTTATTGTGTTGTGATTTATTAACAGCAGATATATTGATTAAAATTTTATGTATAAAATATTTGATAAGTGTTAGTATTACTGATTTATTATTAATACCAGTATTATTATTATTATTATTATTATTATTATTATTATTATTTTGTTTGTTCTATTTGATAAAACATATAGGTATGACTCATAAACGGGTATTGTAATATTTTGCCATTATTGATATAGTAGTAATATTTTGGTAAATTTTATAAAATAATTATAGTTATATATTTGTGAAAAATATTATTACAAGGTATTTCAACTATAGCTCTTTGGACTATAAAATTTTTATCTTAGCAGATTTTATTTTTAATCTAAAAATATTTGTAACTAACAAAAATATAGATTTCTACCTGAAAATAGTATTTTGACAAACTTGAAGTTTAGCCTAAAAACATTGTTATTTTCAAGCATGTACTTCATCTAAAATTTATTTACTAATAAAATCTAATACTATAGATATTTTCTAAAAATAGAATATATTATTCCTTCGATTATCTTTCGGTCCAAGACTAAGCCTAATATTCCTATCCTCCTGTCAATTCTGTCATTCCTCCTATCGATCCTAACAAATTTGACCCTTCTAGACCCAATGGAACTGTCCGTGCCATCATCAGAGGTCACCTTGCATAGTTGTTGCACCGAAGTAGCAGTTCGTGCCACATTGATCATTATAGCACACCAGGCGTCCTACCAGGCAAGACACCTGGCTATTTGTTGTTTATTTATTTTAGCTCATATTTCATGCATTATTCATTATTTTTTTATGCAAAATTGTAACGCTCCAGTCCCAAAATATTTAGGACTAGGTACGTATCCATGCTAGCTGCATACATACGAAATATACTCCAATATATGGAAACCTCGTATGAATACATAAGCTGTAAAATGCAGTAAACCAAGAGTAATCTAATCTCATCCACAAATAAGAGAATAATATATAAATCAACTATGAAATTTGTTGTTTATACATGTAGTTGGGCGGAGACAAATCTACTACCAACTATCGCAAAAGAAAGAAATATACAAGAAGGAATAGAGGAAATAACAAGACGAGCCAAGTGCAATCATCTTCGAAAGGATGGAGAAGATCACAGCCTCGACTAAAATACCTACAACTATCACAGAAGCACCACCTGGAGAGATAACCAGGTCCTCAGAGGGACGTAACAAGATATAGGAAGAATATACCATAAATACTGAATACAAAATATGCCACAAAGAATATAGTGACAGGACAACAATAAGGTAATCTAACAGTACTACAGTGTTCATGCAGTTAGGAACAAACCTCCAACGCATGGGTATCTAGTTCAATAGCAGTAACTCAGGTATGATCCCATCAGTATACCAGAGACCTCAAAGCATAACATTTCACGAATGTCAGAGGCCAGCAGTATCAGTAATCTCAGGTATGGCCCCATCAGGATACCAGGGACCTCAAAGCATAACATTCCTCGAATGTCAGAGGCCAGCAGTATCAGTAATAGGAAAGTGCATAAGGACCCATACGTTAAGGAACTGTTCTTCCCACCCAATGACTAACAGAGTCACATCCATGTCTCATATACCTCTACTAACTGCTATGTCTCCTAACATACCTCTATTAGTAGTTAGCCCTAACGCATGCACATAGGGGATCAGGCCATATGTAAGGACCTCTACATGCTACTCGTCTCACACATCCTCGTGGTACAACTGTGTCGAGGTATATGCAATACACTACAAACGGTAGTCCTCTAACTCTAAGATCATATGAAATCAAAGGATAGTAACAAAGTAACTAATAATCACTAAGCATGTAGTAAATCAAGAACTGTAATAACTAGAAATAATGAATAGTAATATTTAATAAAATGCAGACTGAATGTAAACAGTATAATGGCAAGGTATCTTGCCTGAGGTTATGTTTAAAAGAGAATAATCCAGTAGATCGAACAGACAAATAAACGAAGTAAGAAAAGCCAAATCCTGCAGATGACTCCGGATGCTGCAACAAACATCACGAATGAGTTTGGAATATAAGATATGCCTAGGAAATGTCTGTCCAAAAGTTAAAGTCTAAAACAGGGGCAAAATCGTAATTTGGGTCAAAACGATGTCCGTCGTAGGACCCGCTTTGTACCGAAATGCATGTCAATATCTACGGTCTCTAAAGTCATCAATCTACATATCTATAGATTTATTTTGATGAGATGAACCGAACGGTATGTCAAATTTTGGATTCCGGTGGGCCGTGCACAAAATCGCCCATTGAGTGGAATTGTGGGCCCGCTAAAATGGCGTCCCGATCAACCTTCTCAGGATTGAACCAAACTTGGCTAACAGGACCAGAAAAATATTTTGAGTCCAATGGCACAAGTTTCATTACTATTTGATGAGTGTACACAAAGTTGTGACTTAATTTGTAAATGGTCGATACGGGGATATCTCGACGGATACACACTGATTTCGTCGCGCATATGCAACAAAATTGGGTTCTGTCAGTTTCCACACGTCGACAACATCCATACGCGCCTTTCGATGCATATAGTGCGCGACCACGTCGCCCGGTTTGTTGGGGCGCACGCCGTATTGGGTGTTTTTCTACTTTTTGAAAACATAATTTATAATTTTTCGTAAAACTTTAACAACGAATAACTTTTTACACACTAAATGAAAAGTGAATCCAGAAGGTGCGTTACAATCTCGGTTATGTTGTCTTTGACCTTATTCAATTAGTTTATACAAAATCCTATTGTACAGAACAAAAATTGGTCGACAAGTTGGTGTTTTACAACAGTTTAGAATATTCCAGAAAAGTATTTTTTCTCCAACTTCGCTTCGAAGCCCAAATTGCCCGACAAGTTGGTATTTATTTATTTTAGCTGATATTTTATGTATTATTCATTATTTTCTTTATGCAAAATAAACTGTGATACATGGCATAACCTGTTAGAACTTACTGCTCAGTTATATTTCCTGCTATGTATTATTTTTCTTACACATTAAACCTAGATTTAATGGACCACCTTGTGTGTTGTATTCATTGGCCTTGACACGTTGTAACATGAAGTTGTGTGTCGCATGTAGAATACGGAGATGCGTGACTGGCTGGCTACCTGTAGCTCCCCTTTCCGAAATTTTTTTTAAATATTTTATTTATTTATTTATTTGATTTAAATAAGGATTTTAGAATTTTATAAATATTTATTTAGTTAATTATTACGGTAGATAATTTTAGCCATGGTTGAGTTTTGAAGTACTAGACGACTAGAATTTGTGGCACAGGAGATGTAGCAGTGTGCCTTGACTAGTGTACTAGCCACGCCCGGGGAAACCTAGCCATAGGGATGTCCTAACTAGGAAAACCAGGCCAAGTTGTGACATGACCATTATAAATAATTAATTATTCGTTATTAATATTATTTGACATCTAGGTGACCCGGTCGCACCAAACTAGTCAAACTGGACCCGAACCGAACCTCAGCCCGTGTCGTCATGCGGTACGTCCAACGACATTCGTGTTGATGAAATTTGGTATGAGTGTGTTATATTCCGTTTTAAATGATTCAATGATTATTTCTAAACAGTCATATTTTAAGTATTATAAATATTATTATTAATTAATATTCAATGATATTGGTAAAAATGAGTCTTTGCACATTTTTGGATTTTTAGACTACATATAATGGTATATATATACACCAGTATCATTTATTGAATTTCGTTATTATTCCCATTATTATTATTATTTTTATTGTTATTATTATTATTGTTTTATCATCAAGGTTATTATTATATAATGTTATTGTGGTTACTATTATATAGTATTATTTTATAATTATTGTTTATAGCATCTTCGTCAAAAGATGTTATTTACATAAATATTCATATTTATAAAGTAGGCCCTAATTTAGGAATAGATAATACTGGTATTTTAATTATATTTTTATGGATATTATTATAATAAGTATTCCTATGAATATATATATTGATATGTATATATATTGATATGTATATATATTTTGTATTATTTTCTTTAAATACTATAAATAAGTATAAGTAACTATAAATGATTATATGTATAAATATATATAGATGTATGTGTATATATAAATATATATAAATATATGAGTATATGTGTATTTTATATAAAAATATATTGCATAAATGTGTAGTGTATATATATATAATATATATGTAATAGTGTTTAAAAAAAAAGGGAAAAAGAAATCGGGCATACACTGTTCCTTGCGGGAACAGTGGCCCCCCCAAGTGTTAAACCATCAGCCAAATCGAGAGATCCATATGGTATATACGGCTATGTATATATAATCGACAGTTCGAAATAGAGAAGGAAACCTATCAAAAACCCTAAATGAACTCCACGCCGCGTGCACCCCCGACTCTGGGCGGTCACCCGTCGCTGGCACCACTGCCGTGTCGGCCGTCGGCCGGCGACGGAGTCATCGGAGAGCTCCATACGCGCGCACCAGCGCGGAGATCAACAGCAACAGCCTGGGATCGACCTCGACTTCGCGGTATGACCATTCACTCAATACTACATTATTTAACGACCCGTAAGTTGCTTTGGAAAGCCAACATAACCGACTCTACGTCCCAATAATTAGATTAGAATAGATCGAAATAAAGGCCTAGGAGAATTCGACTCGAAGTTCGACAAAAACCAGTTTGGAAAACAGAACGTTTACAGTCCTTTTGTCTATGTTTAGAGGTCATTTTCGATCGATCTAGGTCATAATAGAAATTCTAGTTGAACACGTTTTTAGACAACATATAGGAGATCGGAAACCATTTCGTAGTTCTGAGTTTCATAAACCATGTACAGTTTAAACCATTCTTGAAAACTCGAAAAAACCTGTTTTTGAAAACATAAAAAACCATCCACACGACGTGCGTCCCGCCATTCCGGGCAACGTGGTCGCGAACCGAAGGCATCGAAAGCTGCATAACGGCTTCGTGGTCGTATGGGCTTTGGCGGAATTCAAATTGGTTGCGTGTGCGGCACGAATTTGATGCGTATCCGTCAAAATTTCCCGTATCGTGTACTTTGCAAATTCTCTAATTACTTTATGTACACTCATCAGATTGAGACGAAACTTGTGCCAACAGAACCGTATCATTTTTCTGGTCCTGTATGCCAAGTTTGGTCCAATTCTGAGACCGTTGACAAAATTGCCGTTTTGCGGGTCCCGCGGTCCTACTCAACGAGTGATTTTATGCACGGTCCGCCGAAATCAAACTCTGGACATACGGTTGGGTTCGCATCGGAAAACTGGATCCGTAGACATGTAGTTTGACAACTTTAGAGACCGTTGACTCTGGCACACTTTTCGGTGCAAAACGGGTCCGACGACGGATATCGTTTTTGTCCGAAATTACCGTTTTGCCCCTGTATCCAGAATTGGACTTAAGGACAGGCAATCCTAGCTAATTTGACTATTCTGAGAATGTTGGTACTATTTATTTTAGCATCCGGAGACTTCTACATGTGTTGACTGATTGTGGCTCATCGAGTGGTATAATATTATTGGTTTCTCCAGCTAAGGACCTCAGGCAAGTGCACTTTCTGATTCATTCTGATTCATAGTAGTCTTTTCATTTCATGTCCATATATATATCTTGCTGTTTGTTGACACGCTCGTCACACGGAGTAGTCGGGAGGGGAAATACTAAGTAAATACATGAACAAAACTAATTACATTACTGAACGATAGCTAAGTCATACACACTCACGTATGAGTTAGCCGTTCCATTACTGAACGATAGCCATCGTATGATGTGCCGTATTAGCCCAGCCGTTCATGTATTAAAATGTATTTCACACCACATAGGTAGATGTCTTTTATTTTTCCTTTTACTTTTCTACCGTGCCATGTCATCAGTTTTCTTACTAGCTTTCATATTCCATATGCTATTTTCATGTCTTGTTAATTCTATTGTGTTTTGCATTGTCATCGGTTTGTGTACTTGTTACATTCCTGACTGGAAACCAACATTTTTTAGGTTTAGCCGCTATCACTCTTAGCACTGGGGAAGACTTGGGTATACTGAAGAAAACCTAGAAATAGAAAGCAATTGTATCAATTTCATTAATTGTAAATCTTGCATTTTCTTTAATTATAAATCATGTAAATGTTGTAATAAATTTAGAATTGTGAATGAGCAGCAAATATTATATTTTGCAATTTTGAGCATTTATTTCTTGCGGGCTTGACAGCGTTCTACCGCCGACTCTACGGCGTAGGCTGGCTTGGACACGTCTCGTATCCGAAAAGCGGGTACGGGTCGTGACAAGTTTTTGTGGTGGCCCATGCAAGTCTATTTTCGCAAAATATTACGAACTCGTGATGGTACGTTAGTCGTACTGTTGCGAGCCTGCGCCCAGGAAATGCTCATTCACAAACTAGGATTAAAATGAATTAAGATAATGACTAGGACAAGTAGTCCCTTAATTGTTTGACTAATTGGGTAGTTAAGGTTGTTAGATAGGCCATGCTATTTTTGAATTCAGATGACTTGCCCGACCTCTATAGGTGCACACTATTTCTTTTGATACGACAATGTGGATATATTATTTGCTTGATTAATTAGGCTTACCTATAATTAAGGCTTTGATCTTGATAACCTGTTCAGTTTTCTTTTACTCTATTTAGATATAAATTTTATATCATGATTTAAAATTGTCTTTTGTTGTAAGAATTTAGTTTATAATTTCTGATTCTTCAATTCGGGTGTGAATCTCGAGGCAGATTGCTTTGAGATTTTCCCTCAATCATAGAAATGCATATGAGATAAATACTAGAATGTTTGTATCTCTTTTGTCTTAGTTATTTCCTCCATATTGACTCTTTTATTTTAAGTGTTGTGACTGATAGGACAGTTACCTATGCTTTTATTTTAGTCAACCTGTTTGAATCTCTAGAGGCTCATGAATTTTTATGGTTAAAGGAATATTAGTAAACCCATAAAGTTTAGACAGCAGCACACTGTCGTCAATTATTTGAGAGTGGAGAATGTGGGTTTACTGCAGCCAGCAGCGCACTGGCGAGGAACAACCCATAGAAATGAAACCAATTTGAGGATCATAGGTTATAGAATATTACTAAAACTATGTCCTAGTTGACCTCTTAGATCTTAGATACCCTTGTGTCAATATAGAGTAGAGTACCTGATAGCTTATCATATCTGAATCACGGAACCAAGGATTTACCCTGGAATATAGAATTTAGAGTTCCATAACTCATTAGTTGACTAAGGCCTTATTGATAGGAAGATAGTAGGAAGACTATATGAGCAATAACACCATGTAAGGTTTTGATTCTCTCAGAACTCGAACTACTTGTACCTCCTTTCAAAAATCTCGCGTATTTATAATTTGACTCTCTTGACCAATGCCGCTATTACAGCCTAGTTTTTGCAAGTTTACTCTTTTATCGAGCTTGATTCGAGACATATGTTTATTGGGGACGCCCGCTAATATATCGTCTAATCAGAATCATTATATTACGGTCTGATCAACCATGATACAATTGGTTCGCTCTTCATTTAATTACCCTACGTGGACTGAGATATAGAGATATCCAGGATCTCATCCACGATTGCTTGACAATTCTTCTTGAATTATATATTCGCCTTTGAATCACGTAATTGTATTCCGCGACATCGCTTGAGCTCTTTATTATTTTTGTCTTTCGCTGATTGGAAAGACAAAAATTCGTAATTGATAGATAGATACAGAGTATTCCCATGGTTATGATAGTTGTATATGCAAGTGTAGCTACCATCGGCCAGCCCTGTGACAGGAACCTTGCCACCATATCATAGCCTCTAAGGTGGGTAGACTGTAAGCCTTCAAAAAATTTGGTATATACGAGGATTACCGAGTGATTGAATAAATTTCCACTAGGATGATAATTAGAGCCCATGGACTCCCACTTTCCATTTAGATCCTTTTTTGTTCCCGGCCGTGTCATTAATATTCCGAGCACGAGACCAGCTGTTACCTTTCAACAGATTTCACATGTAAGATCTAGACGAGTCCATCTTCATCTAGGTATATCGTGTCCCACTCAAACCCGTCCCCTTGTACTCTATTTTGTGGTACGACTTTCAGGATAAAAAGATTAGTTATAACCCTTACCATACTACCGGTAAAATTCTCGACTTCCATTAGAGCCTCAGCTTCGACTCAATCCCTTCGACCCAATATATGGTTGTGATCTACTCGGAGCCTACTGTGCACATGTCACTAGTGTGCCACCCAATTGAGGCCTCATGTGCTACTTAAACTCAAAAGTCACTGAAGGCGCATTTCAGGCTTATGGACCTAGCAAACTGACATGACGGGCAACTAGCTCAATCCCTTGGGTAGGAACCTATTCTAGGATACCCTAACCTAGTAGGAACAGTTTATCTTGGGATCTGGTTCAGCCCATATAGATTGAAACCCAATGTTTATCCAACCAACGATTGATGTCCGAATAGAGTAACCTCTTAAGACCACAATCTTGATTCTCAAATTCCATTCCGTTATGGAACCTTATTTGAATTAGAATTTCGAGGACGAAATTATTTTTAAGGTGGATAGATTTGTAGCTCCCCTTCCCGAATTTTTTTTGAAATATTTTATTTATTTATTTATTTGATTTAAATAGGGATTTTAGAATTTTATAAATATTTATTTAGTTAATTATTACGATAGATGATTTTAGCCATGGTTGAGTTTTGAAGTACTAGACGACTAGGATTTGTGGCACGGAAGATGTAGCAGTGTGCCTTGACTAGTGTACTAGCCATGCCCGGGGAAACCTAGCCATAGGGATGTCCTAACTAGGAAAACCAGGCCAAGTTGTGACATGACCATTATAAATAATTAATTATTCGTTAATATTATTTGACGTCTAGGTGACCCGGTCGCACCAAACTAGTCAAACTGGACCCGAACCGAACCTCAACCCGTGTAGTCATGCGGTACGTCCAACGACATTCGTGTTGATGAAATTTGGTATGAGTGTGTTATATTCCGTTTTAAATGATTTAATGATTATTTCTAAACATTCGTATTTTAAGTATTATAAATATTATTTTTAATTAATATTCAATGATATTGGTATAAAATGAGTCTTTGTGCATTTTTGGATTTTTAGACTACATATAATGGTATATATATACACCATTATCATTTTACTGAATTTCGTTATTATTCTCATTATTAATATTATTTTTATTGTTATTATTATTATTATTTTATCATCAAGGTTATTATTATATAATGTTATTGTGGTTACTATTATATAATATTATTTTATTATTATTGGTTATAGTATCTTCTTCAAAAGATGTTATTTACATAAATATTCATATTTATAAAATAGGCCCTAATTTAGGAATAGATAACACTGGTATTTTAATTATATTTTTATGGATATTATTATAATAAGTATTCCTATGAATATATATATATTGATATGTATATATATTTAGTATTGTTTTCTTTAAATACTATAAATAAGTATAAGTAACTATAAATGATTATATGTATAAATATATATAGATGTATGTGTATATATGAATATATATAAATATATGAGTATATGTGTATTTTATATAAAAATATATTGCACAAATGAGTAGTGTATATATGTATAATATATATGTAATAGTGTTTAAAAAAAAGGGAAAAAGAAATCGGGCATGCACTGTTCCTTGCGGGAACAGTGCCCCCCCAAGAGTTAAACCATCAGCCAAACCGAGAGACCCATATGGTATATACGGCTATGTATATATAATCGACAGTTCGAAATAGAGAAGGAAACCTATCAAAAACCCTAAACGAACTCCACGTCGCGCGCACCCCTGACTCTGGGCGGTCACCCGTTGCTGGCGCCACCGCCGTGTCGGTCGCCGGCCGGTGACGGATTCGCCGGAAAGCTCCACACGTGCGCACCAGCGCGGAGATCAACAGCAACAGCCTGGGATCGACCTCGACTTCACGGTATGACCATTCACTCAATACTACATTATTTAACGACCCGTAAGTTGCTTTGGAAAGCCAACATAACCGACTCTACGTCCCAATAATTAGATTAGAATAGATCGAAATAAAGGCCTAGGAGAATTCGACTCGAAGTTCGACAAAAACCAGTTTGGAAAACAAAACGTTTACAGTCCTTTTGTCTATGTTTAGAGGTCGTTTCCGATCGATCTAGGGTCATAATAGAAATTATAGTTGAACACATTTTTAGTCAACATATAGGAGATCGGAAACCATTTCATAGTTCTGAGTTTCATAAACCATGTACAGTTTAAACTATTCTTGAAAACACGGAAAAACCTGTTTTTGAAAACATAGAAAACCATCCACACGACGTGCGTCCCGCCATTCCGGGCGACGTGGTCGCGAACCGAAGGCATCGAAAGCTGCACAACAGCTTCGTAGTCGTGTGGGCTTTGGCAGAATTTAAATTGGTTGCGTGTGCGCGACGAATTTGGTGCGTATCCGTCGAAATTTCCCGTATCGTGCAGTTTGCAAATTCTCCAATTACTTTGTGTACACTCGTCAGATTGAGACAAAACTTGCGCCAACAGAACCGTATCATTTTTTTGGTCCTGTATGCCAAGTTTGGTCCAATTCTGAGACCGTTGACAAAATTGCCGTTTTGTGGGCCCCGCGGTCCCACTCAACGAGTAATTTTGTGCACGGCCCGCCGGAATCCAACTCTGGACATACGGTTGGGTTCGTATCAAAAAAGTGGATCCATAGACATGTAGTTTGACGACTTTAGAGACCGTTGACTCTGGCATGCTTTTCGGTACAAAACGGGTCCGACGGCGGACATCATTTTTGCCCAAAATTACCGTTTTACCCCTGTGTCCAGAATTGGACTTAAGGACAGGCAATCCTAGCTAATTTGACTATTCTGAGAATATTGGTACTATTTATTTCACCATCCGGAGACTTCTACATGTGTTGACTGATTGTGGCTCATCGAGTCGTATAATATTATTGGTTTCTCCAGCTAAGGACCTCAGGCAAGTGCACTTTCTGATTGCTTTCCAATTCATAGTAGTCTTTTCATTTCATGTCTATACATATATCTTGCTGCTTGTTGACAAGCTCGTCACACGGAGTAGTCGGGAGGGGAAATACTAAGTAAATACGTGAACAAACCCAATTACGTTACTGAACGATAGCTAAGTCATACACACTCACGTATGAGTTAGCCGTACCATTACTGAACGATAGCCATCGTATGATGTGTCGTATTAGCCCAGCCGTTCATGTATTAAAAGGTATTTCACACCACATAGGTAGATGTCTTTTATTTTTCCTTTTACTTTTCCACCGTGCCATGTCATCAGTTTTCTTACTAGCTTTCATATTCCATATGCTATTTTCATGTCTTGTTAATTCTATTGAGTTTTTGTATTGTCGTCGATTTGTGTACTTGTTCCATTCCTGACTGAAAACCAATATTTTTTAGGTTTAGCATCTATCACTCTTAGCACTGGGAAAGACTTGGGTATGCTGAAGACAACCTAGAAATAGAAAGCAATTGTATCAATTTCATTAATTATAAATCTTGTATTTTCTTTAATTATAAATCATGTAAATTTTGAAATAAATTTAGAATTGTGAATGAGCAGCAAATATTATATTTTGCGATTTTAAGCATTTATTTCTTGCGGGCTTGACAGCGTTCTACCGCCGACTCTGCGGCGTAGGCTGGCTTGGACACGTCTCGTATCCGAAAAGCGGGTGCGGGTCATGACACCACCGGTGCGTATAAGCTGTACGATAGGAATAACCGCTAATAGAGGTTGCATGCTAGTTTGACTTAGCGGTTATAGAGGTTTTCTGTTGTGGATACAACATAGTAGGCGTTGGGTGGGGAGGACAATTCCATAGCGTATGGGCTTCGATGCACTTTTCTTTGTGACCCGGAAGCTCTGCTGGAGATACGGGGTTGATGACCCATGATTACTGACGGCCACTGGCGTTCTGCGGAACATTATGCTCTTATTGATTGGGCCTATGGTGCCCCAAGGGGGGACCATGTCGATCCCATTTAGCCAGGGCCCATGCGTAGGAAGTATTGTTCTTAACTACATTTCATTTAGAATGGTTAGGCTACCTTATCTGTTAGGTACGAGTACTTTTGGTTTGGGTACTTGTATCTGACCATGGCTTGGAACAATAACTTGTCGCGGATTAATTTGCCACATCTTATCCTTGTTTGGTTGTAGGTGTGGCTTACTACTTCGTTGAGAAGGTATTGAACCTTGTTGTGGTCCGGATACCATATTGGATTTATATCATGGAAAGATACGTCACCGTGAATTAGTTTACCATCTCTTGTCCTTGTTTGGTTAGGAGGATGGTAAGCTAGTTCAATAGGTGTGTATTGGACCATGTTATAATTCAATTGACTTATTTATTTGAGCAATATTTATTAAGTTTATATGGCATGATATTATGTGTCTTGTTACATCCCTCTAAGGACCTGGTTATCTCTCCAGGTGTGTTCGTGTCTTCTGCAGGTATTCTAGCCGAGATCGTGGTCTTCTCTAATTATTCGAAGATGACGTGCCTTGGATCTATCTTGCTACCTTCGTCAAATTATTTTATATATTATGTACTTCTTTCCTTTTATTTGGTTGGTAGTGGATGTGTCTCCACCCAACATATTTTATCAAGACAATTCATTATCATTATATGATATCTTTTATTAATTTATTTTTGTGGATGAGATTAGTCATGGTTCTACTGCATTTTACAGCTTACGTATATTTATTATACAGCCGGCATGTCTATGTTCCTAGTCCTACGTATTTTGGGACTGGGACATTACAAAAAAATATATAAAATGTGTGGTTAGGTTTGATAAAACTGTGGATGATTAGACAACGTTCTATTGCCGACACTGTGGCGGAGGCTGGACGTACCCACGACTCATGCCTAAATTTTAAGTGGCGGTCGTGACACATGTTATTGGTGGCCCATGCAGGTCGCTTGTAGGCATCATTCTTCGGAAGAATCTACATGGGAGAGGGAAGACGAGATGGGCAAGCATTACCCTTACCTTTTCGAGCCATGACATATTTCTACCTTGTGTCTATATTTAAATTTTGAGGACAAAATTTGTTTAAGGAGGGTAGATTTGTGATCCCTTAAACCAAATTTATTACCAATGTTATTGTCATTATTATTATTATTATTATTATTATTATTATTATTATTATTATTATTTTCACTCTTTATATGTATAGATTCCTAAAAGAATTATATGTCAATCATGCCATAATTAAGAACTAAGGGAGAACTCCTTGTACAAAACCCAAATAAGGCGGGGGGGGGGGGGGGGGGGGGGTAAGTGTTATTTTGCAATTCAAATCCTTAAACGGCCCTTTCTGATAAGAACTCAATTTCGACTCAAATCCCCCCTCCTTATCTCTACGGGATTTGAGTTAGGGTATATATATATATATATATATATATATATATATATTATATATATTATATAGTTAGGATATATATATTATATATAATATATAAATATATATATATATATATATATATATATATATATATATATATATATATATATATATATATTGGAGAACAGGTGTTCCCGATCCCTGCTACCCAAATTCGCCCATTTTTTCCATTCTTAAAACCCTAAAAACTCTGCTGCCACTTATTCATCTTCACGTCCAGGCAATCTTGGGGGGTTGTCAAGTAGAGGCAATTTGTTCCTTACAGGTAACCCTCTAATTTTATAACTGCATTAGTTGATTTCCTAGTACTAGTTAATATTGATCATGTCCTCAATAGGGTATAAGTATTTTGGATAATTCCTAGGAAGAAAGAAATATGGTATAGGTGATTCTAGGAGTAAATCAATAACAGGGGGATAGAAGGAGAACCCATGCATCTGCACCAAAGGGTAGAGAAATTGAGTTCGTGCGTATAGTACATCAGACACATGCAGCATTCTATCTGTTAGGACATGCAGCAACTAGTTCTCGCGTAAGACTATAACCTTAGGTATTTGTCATAAGGATGTTCACTTGGATATCCAACACGAACACAACGGTAAGTTGAAATTAGGGTACATTTGTTGCCTTATACAAATATGGGTATATGATTTTAGATAACAATACACCTACATATGTGCGCATGATGAATACAGAGCACTGTAGGAATTGTGTGACTACCATGTCATATTGTATGTTTTACAGGTATATTAATCTAAGAATAGTTGGCAGCCTACACACTGATAGTTAGCCGACAGTGACGCAGTAGTAGAGGATGTTAGGATACCTACAGAGTACCTTATTTGCATATAGGCAAGTGTCTAGGTGTAACCATGGTGAATGTTGGGGAGTATCGTGTATAGGGGGACGAGAAATAATATAAGCATGTGACAGTAGGAAATCATGTATCCAGTAAATGTGCTAGAGTATATAGGATTTGGGATGAGAATACATGTGTGTATATATAAGGAAGTATCTTGTGTGTTAATATATCTAGTAATTCGTGTTCAAATCCAGGGAGAGTGTGGTGTTCTGCTTCAGTGTGCGCAGAATGCAACTTGGAGTACAACCTTTAACATTACAGCATGTTATACCAGTGTGAGTTGGGAGTAATCTGTGATACACATACATATACAGGTGATAGTAGTTGAGTTCAATCATGCATTTGTTTTGCTAAGATCATATCAGAAATGATGTAAGCTATAGGTTGTGTATTCAACTGGGAAGGTGTCAGTTAGCGACATGGGTATATATCATTTTCCTACAGGTACCCTAGTTGGGGACAAGTCGGTTGGTATCAGGGATAACAGGGCTAGAGTGTATCAGATGTAGTTAGATATGGAACCTCGGTTGGAAGAAATTGGGTCATGGGTAACTTAATGCACTACTTGGAGAGATGACTAAAACATTGTGCATCAACCCATCTGTGTGTATGCAAGGCAACGATAGGTAGCATCATTTAATATATGCATAAAGGAACTGTTGCATCCTATAGCAGTCCAAATAAATCATAGATAATTGCAATAGCAACAACTATGCTTATCTATATGCACTACAGAGCAATCTTATGCGTGGACAACACTTGTGAGTATAGGTGTCCAGGTAGGTGATCTTGTGAAGTCTATCAACAATAGGTATCCGGGTTAGATAGGTGGGTTAGCTAGGTGGGGCTAGATTGTTGGATATACATAGGCAGTAATAATATTATATCCCTATAACAGAGGGTTTCCTAATATATTGGATTGGCAATATATAGATACATGTGTAAGAGTGTGTGGTGATGGATAATCTGGGCATTTCTTGTAACAACTTAGGGGTACATATGTGCGTTACTACAGATAGAATGAAGTGGGTGCACATATGTTTGTATTTTAGGAGTATTAGTAATTGGGTTATGCCTTGGTAAGTAAGATATTTGGTGTAAAGACAGTACTAGATGTATATAATGTATTTAAAAAACTCTAAGTCATGATAGATAGGCCTATGTATATATATTCAAAGTCGGTTACATGGATACATATATATACAAGGAAAGGCAATATGCAAGAAACCAATATATGAATTATAAAGTCAATATGGGAAAAATGAGTGTACCAAGCATGCATTAGTAATAAGGGTAGACAGGTTTTACCTAAAAGGGATTACAAACCTACATGAATTAGAAACCAAATAGGCTAGAATTAACCTAGAAGCCAAGAACCATTAGGTGTATTACTTTTGTTTGGATCATCTATTAACATTGTAATTTTATAAATAGGTTATTTGGACTTTGACTCAGTACTCGACCAGTATCCACAGCTCAGGACCTCAGGCAAGTACATATACTGATTGCTTTTGGTTCCTGATAGTTTCTATTATATATTATACATATACTTCTCTTGTTTTGCTGACACGCTTGTTATATGGGGATAGTATCATGGATCCCAGTATGTTACATTCTTGACTACCATTTACATGATTACCGTGTTCGTGACTTGTTTGAGTCCATGAGTACTAGTATAGAGAAGAAGTATCATAGTAGACGTGTGAACTACCATTTCCATTCCATTTGTCTTTCGTAGAGAATAGTAGCCGCACACGACACGTACGATTAGATGAATTTACCCCTTAGCCGTTCACATGTCGAACACGATATTTTAACACACGTAAATAGTTATTAATTCACTTGTTTTATTTTGTCTTATTTATCATATACCATATCATCATGTTTACAGATTTTTCCTTCTAGTTGCTTTGTCTTGTTATAAAGTGGCATGTTTTTCTTTTTTCTTTACCATGATGCCCGTTATTTCCTAGCTGAATTTTATATACTATTTTCAAATTTTGCAAATTTTATCATGTTTTGAATAGCCTGTCATATGTGTGCTTGTTCCAATCCTGACTGGATAAACAATTTTTAGGTGATGACTTAGAGAACTTTTGTACCACTTATTATGAGCAAACTGCAGAGACTGACCCTAGCATACATGATGATATGGATGCGACTTTGGCAGAGATTCCATCTGTAGATGATAGTTAGTTAGTTGATATTTAGTTTTGGCCGGATTTGTCTCCGAGAACCTTTTATTTTCAGGATTATGTGAGTTGAATAGTAGTTTATCACTTAGTATTATTCGACTTTTCTTTAAGATTATTCAGTCTTATTTCCTATCTGTTTTCTCTAGCTATGGTTGAGTATGTTTTAGTTGCTTTTGATTTATCTGTAGAATTGAAAGTGATATAGAAAATATATAAACTGCATGGTTGGGTTTGATAAAACTGTGGAGGATTAGACAGCGTTCTACCACCGATACTGAGGTGTAGGCTGGACGAACCCACGACTCAAGCCTAAATTTTGGGTGCGGGTCATGATACGTTGGCTTGGGGGACGGTGATAGGTGGTGATGTGGCGGTGGTCGATAGGAAGTCGACTGGGTGGTGGGCCGAGGTTGGCAGGAGTAGAGGGTTTGATGGTCGGGTCATGGCCGCTATGGCAAGTTGGCAGTCAGGATGGATGGTGGGCAGAAATGGCCGGGAGATGCTGGTGGTAGGGCTAGTCGGGTCGGGTGTCGATGAAAGCGGCTGGGAGTTAGGGTTAGGGTTTCGGTTTTAATTTGGACGATTGTATCATGTCCTGCACGACAAAAGAATCAACTCCAGGTGGTGTCCGGTATGTCGGACACGAAAGGGGAAGACTGTAAATATAAAAGATGAATAGTGGAAAGGAAAGATGGACACTGACATGATGCACATACACAATTGAGAGGGTGGTTATAGGCTAGATGGTGATAATGGTGGCGAAGCAGATTTTTGGGTCGTCGAAAGAAATAGGGAAGAGCCTCTCCTTAAATAGGGGAGGAACTCCCAATTAGATAAGGGGTAGGAGTAGTAATGGATAAATCTCCCATTTGGTTTAAATCAAATAAATTATTTAAAACAAATTAATTTAATCAAAATCTACTAGTAGATTGTAATATTTAATTTATACCAATATTCGTTATTATCGAATAATTTGAATTCTACAAATTCAAATCTAGCTCAAATAAACGATCAACATATTAATTTAAAATAATATTTGATATTTACCAAATAACTTTGAACATACAAATTCAAATATCCAATAATTCATTAGATAGTATTCTATGTCATCAAGATAATTTCATCCATATTTTTATGATCCAAAACTCTATTTAAAATACTTTTAACAAATCTTTTTATTAATAGAAAAAATTTATGTTGTTTCCAAAACCCTTTCAAAGTCCATATTTAGAAAGTCCAAAAATTAACATCTTTCTTAATACAAAATATTCGATTTCGAGATAAATATTTTTAAAATCAAATAGTATTTTTTTAACCATAATGTTTAAACTAGTTTCAAAATACAAAGTTAATCATAAAATATCTTTTACAAAATTTTTATGAAAATTACTTCTAAACACAATATTAATATATATAAATAATTAAAAAATAATAATAATTTGAAAATTTGGGAAGAGGTGTTACACTTACCAATTGTTCTTTCGTAGATAGAGCATTTATTTTTCACAAAATTAATATCATAACCATTGTCAGCTACATGAGTGATGCTTAACTGGTTATATTTTAATTTTGTTACTAAGCAAGTTCGTTTACTATAGGGAAGGGAGGAATACAATGGTACCATTACCAAATGATATACCCTTTCAGATTATTGCCAAAGGAGAAATATCCTTCTTCTTCACCGATAACATTACAAATAGAGTAGCATCACCTATTATATGATGTGAGCAACTATTATCGAGAATCCACTTACTTCTAGTATGAGATGGTAAATCCACATATAACATAAGTTGAAGATGTGATCTTTGCTACCAACTTCTTTTAGAGTCCTGGTATGTTATTTTTTTGGAACCCATACATATATATATTCATATATACTAATCTATGGATATAGAACTGACGTAAAATGTATCATTCTAATCCACATTATTGACAGAATGTGTTAGTGATAGATGCAGTAGTATGAGTACGTGAAGTAGTGTGTTGAGTCTTATTTAGATATCTATATTAGAAAGCATGATTGTGCAGCTTGTAATTTACTTGCTTTCTTCTTATAAGATCTATCGTGTGGGACATTGTCATTTGTCACATCTCTCGTGTTAAGCTGAGTAGTAGGTTGAATCACCTGTTTTTCCAACTATATCTTTATCTTTTTCTATTTTGCATAAAAATTACTATACTTAGTCGTGAAAGCATCTATTTTTTGTGTAGCTAGATTGCATTTCTTCTTTTCTGAAACATAAGCTTCGTTAAAGTTTGCATATTCTTGTGTATTCTTTTTAATACGTTCAAGAGCATTATGCACTTAATTTAAAAGAAAAAATTTCATCTGTGTCATTAGTCAAAGGTGTCTCTTATCTCATTTAATAAGGACGTGAGTCTATCATTATCTTATTTTTGCATTTGTGTCTCTTTTCTAGCAAGCTTATATTTATCACTAAGTGTCTTATCATCTTCGAAGAGATCATTAAAAGCATTTGATAATTCATCATAAGTAACATCATCTTCAAAGAAAGGATTATATTTTAACTCAGATCCTAATGCCATAAGACATACATTAGCAACATTCCAAGGATTTCCTTCTTATTCGGTGTCTCTACCATCGCTTTCATGCCATATACTTGTATTATCGTACTTACGAGATGAAGATACTCTTTTGGTTGATTTTCTATACTGAACTTCCTTTTTCGCAGTTGGGTTCCTTCTTCATGTGACATGTCTTCTTGTAGTTGTAACATATGGGCTCTTCTTCATTGAAGTATTTTTTCTTTCTGTTAGATCTTTCATACTTCAAGAATTGCTTGGAATTTCTAGTGATTAGGGCCAGTTCATTATCGCTTGAATCATCTTCTTCAGTTACGTCATCAGAGACCTTCTTGTGATGTGCCTTGAAAGTACTGGGTTTCTCCTTTGGTGTTGATTCATTTTGCTCATTGAGATCCAGCTCATGTGTAATTAGTTTGCCTATGAGTGTCTCAAGAGCCATGACGATGAGGTCATTTTCTTCTATGACTTCTGTTGCCATGGGATTCCAGTACTTGGTGAGTCCTCTAAGCACTTTGCGTATCTTTACATGATTATTGTATTCTTTGCAAATAGAAGAAAGAGGAATAACAATATCAAGAATCATGCCAACGTCTATGTAATGGTCTCATTTGGCTTCATTTTGAAGGCCCCTTATTCTTGTGTCAGTCTACTAATTTGGCTTCCTTTAATTATTTCATAAGTTACCTCAAGAAGTTTTCAAACATCATAAGCAGTATCAGATGTAGATACTCTATTGATCTCAATCATATCTACAACACAAAATAATGTATTTATGGATTTAGCATCAAGGTTGGATTGTTTATTTTCTAGGTCTGTATCTGTTGTGTGATTTTTCTACAATATTTCCTTCTATAATAATTTTGACCGCCTTTTTGTAGCCACTAATAGCAATAGACCATAGAACAAAAATCTATTGACTTGAGATAGAAGCTCATACGTATTTTTAGTATGTGTAGTCGGTACCATCAAATAGGGTGGCCTATTTATGGATTGGCCTTCTCTATTGACGGTGTAAAGGATTTCACAGTTTTCATTGGTCGAACTCTTACGATGTTATGCCTATTAAAAGAGAACCTGCTCTGATACCAATTGAAAGATAATCTAAGCAACTCTAGAGGGGGTTAGAGTGTGTGTCACAATTTACTCCATAAAATTAATTGTAGTTATCAACTTAACAATAATAACATCAAGTATGAAAAGTAAATAGAGTCAAGTCATAAACGCAAACACCGCGATGTATATTGTTTTCCCCCATTGAGGACTAGTCCAGTCCGAGAACTCTTACTCGATATTAATCAACCATTGAATAAATAGAATGCGCCACGTGCTTTAATCCAAAGAGCACGCCGACTTCTTAAAATAATAAGCTTTGTTCCGAAGATCTTGTCGACTTCAGACAACCATGAATTTTGATCCGAAGGACATGCCGACTTCAACACAACGAATTAAAATATCATTTGGAAAACCAAGCTTTACAACTCTTGAATACTTCTAACTGAGAACACACTTTGTACTTAGAAGCTAGGAGAGTTGCCGTAGAGATAAGTAGATTATGCCTCTTGAAATAATAGATGAGAAGATTGAGAGTGAATAAGTGAGTAAGAATGGGATATTCAACATCTATTTATTAGATTTTTTGAACCGAGTTCGGGTAGGGTTCGATTTACTAAAGTTCAAAAATTCAAACGTTTCAGCCTGGTCTTTAGGAAGACTTAGCAATTTACGGTTCTATTTTTAGATGACCGAGTTCTGTTAGAGATAAAACTCTGGCCGAGCTCTGTCTCCTAATTTACTGAATGTTGGGCTTGAAGAATTTGTAGAGTTTTAGTTAGTTATGGGTAGGGTTTTGGGTAGGTTTATGTTAGTCGACTTTGGAGTGCTATTAGTTGCCAAGTGAGACTCAATGTACATTCATCATGTTGGCCCATTCCATGGTCACACCCGATTTCGATAATCAACATACACTTTAGTCAATACACAAAATATAGAAAATACTGCTAATCATTTCAGGATTCATGAAATCATATTCAACGGACGATGTACCGCATCAATCAAAGCGTCAACTTCATCAAATCTACTGGAGACTCATTTCTCATTTTATTATGTATTTTACATTTTATTGAGTCTAGGATTAATTCTGTAAAATCAATTGTGGTAATACTGGCTTAGGGTTAAAACTGTCCACATTCCAAAATGCCTACCTATTTACCATTCGTATTTTTGTTTACAAGTATTTCAAAAACATATTTCGAAAATAGTTTTTCAAAATGATTTTACAAATAACCAAAACAAATTTGAAAACTGTTTTTGCAAAAGATTTTTAAATATCTCATGACAGAACTCCTAACCGAGTTCGGCCCGAGTTCGGTCCGAACTATGACCGAGTTCGGTCAAAAGTTATTCAAATTTATGTTGCCTCCAAATATGCGAGCAACGTCTCTTTGCGAGATATTTGCATCCGAACTCTGTCCGAGTTCTGCCCGAGTTCGGTTGGAGAAAACACCTATAAATAGAGAAGAACTTTTTCATTTCAAATCATCAATTCATTCTTCATTCTCTCTTCTCTATTACTCAAGTGCTTTCAAACGATCCAAGATTTTCAAATCTCACCTATACATCTCTTAGCCAAAAGCCAGTACTATCAGAGTTGATTTAGAGTCTTTTGGTTACTCAAGAGTTGTAAAGAGGTCGTTCCAAGTTTCAACAACTTTTTTTGTTGTGGAGCTGGTCGTGCGCTCGTCACCAAGTACGGTGTGTGTGTGGAGCTGGTCGTGCGCTCGTCACCAAGCACGGTGTTGTAAGAGACTGCAAGCTCTCAGTTAAAGCTTGTGCCATAGTGGATTAACATCGAGCAAGAGTACTCGAGACTGGATTAGTCCTCTCAGAGGGATACCAGTATATATCACCGTGTCACTGAGTTTGAATTTTCTATCTCTATTTACTGTCTCTTACATATCTGCCATAGGTTATAATTTTAATTGGTGATTATATTCCGCTGCACACACGCACTCTATTCACCCCCCTCTAAAGGTGCTCAACGGTCCTACAATTGGTATCAGAACAGGTTATATTCTTATATAACATACCTTAGAGAGTATATATGATAGCCGTGAAATCTATTTTCAACGGTGAAGGGCAATCCACAAATAGACCTCCCCTATTTGATGGAACAAATTACACATACTGGAAAATACGGATGACTTTCTTTCTAAAGTCTCTTGACTTTGATCTTTGGTCAATAGTCATTGATGGTTATAAGAAGCCAGCACCCACAGTGGTTGAAGGCATTCTTATGGAAAAGCCTCATGACAAATACACCGATGCTGAAAAAGCAAAGGCTAGTCTTGATGCTCGAGCCATCAATGTACTGTTTTGTGCAATTGACAAAACCGAGTTCAACAGAGTTTCAACCTGTAAGACGTCTCACGAAATTTGGAAACTCCTTGAGGTAACCCATGAAGGGACTTCCCAAGTAAAGGAATACAAAATTAGTAGACTGACACAGGAGTATGAATCTTTTAAGATGAAACCCGGTGAGTCAATTACACAAATGTTAACTCGTTTCCTTGATATAACTAATCCTTTACAATCTCTTGGCAAGGATTACAGCAATCACGAGATGATCAGAAAAGTGCTGCGGGCTCTAACAAAGAATTGGAATCCAAAAGCCATAGCAATTATTGAAGGAAACGATCTCACCACGATGACTCTGGAGACACTGATGGGCAAACTCATGACCCATGAACTCGACTTGCAAGATTTTGAAGAAGCAACACCAAAGGAGAAAACTATTGCCTTCAAAGCCCAAGCAAGAAAATCAACATACAATGATTCCGATGAAGAATCGTCAAGTGGTGATGAAAGAGCCCTACTTGTGAGGAACTTCAAAAAATATCTAAAGTTCACAAGCAGAAAGAAGAAAGACGTCCAAGAAAGCAACGAAGATGAAACTATATGCTTTGGATGCAAGAAATCAGGGCATATGAAGAAGGACTGTCCAACCACCAAGAAAAGCAGTCCATACGATAGATCAAGATCAAGCAGAAAAGCTACATCTGGTCGAAAGTATGCGAACACAAGCATCTGGAACGAAAGCAATGCCAGTGATTCAGAAGAAGAAGACAGACCCTGCAGCAATGCAAATGTTTGTCTCATGGCTTTTGAAAAGGTGGACCCTCAACCCTCTCATGCTAAAAGCAAATGGATTCTCGATAGCGGATGTTCGCGACACATGACTGGTGATGCATCCTTATTCGCTACGCTATCGATGAAGAAAGAAGGATACGGAAACAACTTGAGAGGTGATATAATAGGTAATGGTACTGTAGGTATTTCTCCTTATCCAATAATAAAGGATGTTTGTCTAGTAACTGAATTGAAACATAACCTATTGAGCATAAGCCATTTGGCAGATAATGGTTATGGTATCAATTTTGTGAAAGATAAATGTACCATATATGATATGTCATCTGGTGATCCCGTATATAAAGGGATTAGAGAAGACAACATTTATGTTTTCTTTTTGGAGAATACTAATAATGCAGGAAGGTGCCTAGTAGCCAATCAAGATGAAAGCTGGCTATGGCATATGAGACTAGGACATGCAAACATGGATACTATCTCACGTCTGAATACAAAGAAGTTGGTAAAAGGACTCCCTGAAATTCCATTCAAGAGAGATCTGGTATGTGCAGACTGTGAAAAGAACAAAGCACATAGGTCTACTTTTAAATCCATCAACGCTGTAAGTACTTCGAGACCTTTGCAGTTGATTCATATGGATTTATTTGGTCCTAGTAGAGTCGGTGGTCTTGGCGGTAAGCTCTATGCTTTTGTTATTGTTGATGATTTCTCTCGATTTACTTGGGTTTACTTTTTATCAAACAAAAGTGATGTTATTTTTGAATTTTAGATATTTTGTAAAAAGGTACAAAACGAAAAAGGCTTCATGATTACTCGTATCCGAAGTGATCATGGTGGCGAATTCGAAAATTCTGATTTCAAAAAGTTTTGTGATGATAGTGGATATTACCACGAATTTTCTTGTCCTAGAACTCCCCAACAGAATGGTGTTGTGGAGCGGAAGAACCGTACTCTAAGCGAAATGGCTAGAGTCATGCTGAATCAGTATAATCTTCCTAAATACTTTTGGGCAGAAGCTGTTAGTACAGCCTGTCATGTTTTAAACATGGTGTTAATTCGACCAATCTCGAAGAAAACACCATATGAGCTTTGGTTTGGAAGAATTCCAAACATTTCTTATTTTAAAGTTTTTGGTTGTCGCTGTTTTATCCTGAACACCAAAGATAACTTGGGAAAGTTCGACTCCAAAGCAGATGACGGGATATTTCTCGGATATGCTGCTAAGAGTAAGGGATATAGAATTTTTAATAAAAGATCTATGATTGTTGAAGAAAGTATTAATGTTACTTTTGATGAGTTGAATAGTCACAGATCTAGCGACAGTGATGATGAAGATGTACCTAAAAATACTAAGAAGAATTTTGAGAAAGATCTGACCCAAGAGGCAAGGACTGATAAAAGTTCCGAAGATGCAGGAAGTGAGAAAAGCCTTGTGAAGGGTATGGCCCAAAGATTTGAATCATTGAGATTCAAGCCAGATCATCCAGAAACTCTCATTATAGGTGATGTATCCAAAGGTGTAAGTACACGTTCATCTCTTAAAGATTCTGAATTAGCAGCAAATGTTGCATTTATTTCACAAATAGAACCTAAGAATGTTGATGAAGCTTTTTCTGATGAGTTTTGGATTTCTGCCATGCAAGAGGAACTTAATCAATTTGAGAGAAACCAAGTTTGGGAACTTGTTCCTAAACCAATTGGTCAATCGATAATTGGTACCAAATGGGTGTTCCGAAATAAACTCAGTAAAGATGGACAAGTTCTACGCAACAATGCACGTCTAGTTGCACAAGGTTATAATCAAGAAGAAGGAATTGATTATGATGAGACCTATGCTCCTGTTGCTAGACTAGAAGCCATCCGCATGTTTTGCGTATTTACATGTTTTAATAATTTTAAACTTTTTCAAATGGACGTGAAAAGCGTATTTTTAAATGGTTTTTTGAAAGAAGAGGTTTTTGTGAAACAACCCCCTGGTTTTGAAGATTTTTGAAAACCTGATCACGTCTTCAAGTTTAAGAAAGCACTTTATGGACTCAAACAAGCACCTCGTGCTTGGTATGAACGCCTAAGTGCCTTCTTACTTGATAATGGATTTTTGAAAGGAAAGATTGATACTACTTTATTTATAAAATCCATGAATGATGATATACTTCTAGTGCAAATCTATGTGGATGACATTATATTTGGTTCTACTAATGAAAAACTTTGTCAAGATTTTGCCAAGTGTATGCAGAGTGAATTTGAGATGAGTATGATGGGAGAACTGAACTTCTTCCTAGGACTGCAAATCAAACAACACTCGACTAGAACATTCATCAACCAAGCTAAGTACACGAAGGACATACTGAAAAAGTACGACTTCGAGAATGTAAAGCCAATCGGGATGCCTATGGCTACATCTACAAAGCTTGATGCTGATGAAATTGGCAAACCTGTCGATCAGCGTAAGTATCGAGGTATGATTGGTAGTTTATTATATTTAACTGCTAGTCGCCCTGATATTATGTTTAGCGTTTGCATATGTGCACGTTATCAGGCAAACCCTAAGGAATCACATCTTAGTGCCGTTAAGCATATCTTCCGATACCATAAAGAAACTTCTACAGTTGGCTTATGGTATCCCAAAACCAAATCCTTCGACCTTATAGGTTACTCGGATACGGATTTTGCAGGATGCAAAGTGGACCGTAAAAGTATCAGTGGCACATGTCATTTCTTAGGAAAGGCCTTAGTCTCTTGGTTTAGCAAGAAACAAAATTCAGTAGTATTATCAACAACTGAGGCTGAGTATATCGCCGCAGGACGTTGTTGTACTCAGATTTTATGGATGAAGCAAACCCTAGAGGACTACAATCTGCACTATACAAATGTTCCTATTTATTGTGACAATACTAGTGCAATAAATCTGACTAAGAACCATGTTTGTCATTCACGCACAAAATACATAGAAATTAGACATCATTTTCTTTGTGATCATCAACAACACGGGGATATTTGCCTAGAATTTATTGACACTGTTCATCAACTAGCGGATATATTCACTAAACCATTGGCTGAAGACCGTTTTAACATTTTGAGGCGTGAGCTCGGCATTCTTGAATTCTCGGACTCATAGTGCATATGGTAATTAAAATTGAATTTATGACTTGATATTTTATTTAAACGAAAATTATTTTTGGGTACAAACTTAAAAAGGGTATGTCTGTCACCATGGCTACGGTCGAAGCGAAGCGGTATTTAAGAGTTCCCCGGTGAACCTTCGTTAGCTGGGACAACCCCTATAGTTAACTCAGAAATAACAATCGTTATATAATAAAACAGTCAATGTTATTAAATTTAACTTTTAAACTTACCAGCCTACACTGTTTATCTCGGGAATGCAAGTGGCCAAACTCGGCCCGAACTCTGACCGAGTTCGGACCGAATTCGGACCGAGTTCGGTCGACGCTGTGGTAACTTCCAGAACCGAACATCCGGCCCTAGTGCCTATATAATCCAACTTTCCTTCCACTTTTTCTTCACAACAAAACATGGAAAGCCTTCCTCTCCTACTAGAAGCCTCTCCTCCTCCTTCTTAGCAAGGGTTCGACGAGTTCCAGTGGGCGGTCATCTTCCTTCTCCTTCTTTTTTCCTTAAAGGTATTCTTTTTCTTTCCATCTCCTTATGGCCCCCAAACGTCAAAGAGGAACCTCTTCTCAAGGTGCTTCCTCTTCCTCTGACTACACTCCTGCTAGTCTCTTTAGTCCAGCACGACCGAGAGATCCCAAAGAGTACGATGCTACTTTGTTCCCTGACAAAGACTTCTCGGATCTCTGGTTCGATTCTTTTTCTAGTCGTCGTATTTGCTCTGGAGCTTTCGTCAATTTTACCACTTTCTTTGAATATGCTCAAATCTTTGACTAACTTGGATACCGCGATTTCTTCGAGGTCCAAGAAAGCATTTATGACAATGCAGTCCGTATGTTTTACTGCAATCTGCAGGTAAAACCAAACGGCAATTTCTATTCTTGCATTGCTGGGCAAGAATTAGAATTTAGCGCCACCGACATCAGTGAATTCTTTCACATTCCTGATCTTGGTGATGCATTAGTTGACATCTACCACATCCAGTTCCCTGCTGATGTCACTTTGGCTTCCTTTAGGGAATTAATTTGTCATCCTAACCCTCCTCCCCGGAGAATTTTTGCCAAACATCTGAACCAAACATTTTATGAGCTTCATCGTATGATATTTTTTGCTCTTCTTCCGAAGAAAGGCTCTACCGATGAAGTTACCTTTTTGGAACTATCTGCTCTATATCACATCCACTTTGGCATCCCATTCTCCGTTCCCAAAACTATGATGTCCTGGATGCTTAACTACAAAAATCCAGGTAGGAATCTAGTATATCCTATGCACCTTGCTTCCATATTTCGATGTTTCGAGATTGATCTTGAGACGTGTGCCATCTCTTTTTCTCCTGTTGAGCTGACTCATTCTCGTCGATTTCCTGCACCACCTGGAGCTGCTCCTGCTCCAGTTACTGATGCTGAGGTCCCTCCAGCTGATGCTCCTCCTGCTCTGGCACCTGCCCCAGGATTTGACCCGACTTTCTACCAGCGCTTCGATGATTTTGTTGCGGTCTCTACGCAACGTCATCAGGACTCAGAGTTCCGGCATATTTCTCAGGCCCAGGTGCTGAGAAATAGTATTGCTGACCTCCACTATAGCCTGGCTCAGGATCCAGTCCATCCGGTCACCATCCTTCCTCACCCTGCTTTTCTGGGTCCTCGTTTCACTGATGAGGTTACCTTTCAGTTCTTCGACCCAACTGCAGCATACTTTCCTCATAATCCTTCCGGTGCGGACGACCCCACGATGTGACGTAGATTCAGCCTTGGACTAGTGGATATTGATTTGATTAGTTGATACAGTTGATGTAGTAGTTTTTTTTTCTTGTCTAAACTGTTTAGTTAGACATTATCAGTTGTACTCTTTGGATTTCTAGTGGAAACTTCTATGTTATTTCAGTTTATTATGAGTTGGTTTATTCTATATTAGTTGTTCCATATATGTCTATGCTGTGATTATTTCTTTTGCTTCACTTTGTCTTGTGTTTGTCTATTGTTGGCTTCACGATTTACGGGGGAGCCTATTCATTTTACTACTTGACAAAGGGGGAGAAAAAGAGTATACCAAAGCGCGAGCATATACAACAATCGAAAAACAAAATCCAAATATTTTTTCAGGTACTTTATATTTTGTTCTATTTGATATAAATATATTTTGGTATAGACTCAAGTTTGTCAATTATCAAAATGGGGGAGATTGTTGGCCCATTCCATGGTCACACCCGATTTCGATAATCAACATACACTTTAGTCAATACACAAAATATAGAAAATACTGCTAATCATTTCAGGATTCATGAAATTATATTCAACGGACGATGTACCGCATCAATCAAAGCGTCAACTTTATCAAATCTACTGGAGACTCATTTCTTATTTTATTCTGTATTTTACATTTTATTGAGTCTAGGATTAATTCTGTAAAATCAATCGTGGTAATACTGGCTTAGGGTTAAAACTGTCCACATTCCAAAAAGCCTACCTATTTACCATTCGTATTTTCGTTTACAAGTATTTCAAAAACATATTTCGAAAATAGTCTTTCAAAATGATTTTACAAATAACCAAAAACAAATTTGAAAACTGTTTTTGTAAAAGATTTTTAAATATCTCCGGACAGAACTCCTAACCGAGTTCGGCCCGAGTTCGGTCAAAAGTTATTCAAATTTCTGTTGCCTCCAAATATGCGAGCAACGTCTCTTTGCGAGATATTTGCATCCGAACTCTGGCCGAGTTCTGCCCGAGTTCGGTTAGAGAAAACACCTATAAATAGAGAAGAACTTTTTCATTTCAAATCATCAATTTATTCTTCATTCTCTCTTCTCTATTACTCAAGTGTTTTCAAACGATCCAAGATTTTTAAATCTCACCTATACATCTCTTAGCCAAAAGCCAGTACTATCAGAGTTGGTTTAGAGTCTTTTGGTTACTCAAGAGTTGTAAAAAGGTCGTTCCAAGTTTCAACAACTTTTCTTGTTGTTGAGCTGGTCGTGCGCTCGTCACCAAGTACGGTATGTGTATGGAGCTGGTCGTGCGCTCGTCACCAAGCACGGTGTTGTAAGAGACTGTAAGCTCTCAGTTAAAGCTTGTGCCATAGTGGATTGACATCGAGCAAGAGTACTCGAGACTGGATTAGTCCTCTCAGAGGGATACCAGTATATATTGCCGTGTCACTGAGTTTGAATTTTCTATCTCTATTTACTGTCTCTTACATATCTGCCATAGGTTATAATTTTAATTGGTGATTATATTCCGCTGCACACACGCACTCTATTCACCCCCCCTCTAGAGGTGCTCAACGGTCCTACACATCATACACTCAAATAAAGTATAAAATATATAATAAACTAAAAAGACTAGAAGTAGTCTTTTTGACATAGCGACAGTGACTTCGTAGCAAACATGATCAAGTAGAGATATTTTAAGTCGAGGTTTTAATTACTTACCAAAATTGAGTTGATCATTACCTAGTGGACCAACAATCACTAGGTCTAGGAACAAATTGCTAAACTTGATTTCTCTCAAATTGGTTTAATTTTGCTTGAATCGTAGTAATCTGAAACTAATTAGTGAAAGCTTCTAAAACATTCTTAGGTTCTATTTGCAAAATGAAAGCTACATTTGCAATAATATCTCCATTTGTTGAACGAGTGCTTACTCCCTTGGATACATCACCTATTACTAATTCTTCTGGATGAGCAATTGTAAACTATAGATTCTTAAGCAAATTCTCTGAATAGCTTGTATCAACAATGATATTATCTGGGCTGATTCTTTGTAATGCTCCAGTCCTAAAATACTTAGGACTAAGTATGTAGACATACCAGCTGCATACATATGAACTATACTCCAATATATGGATATATCGTATGTATACATAAGCTGTAAAATGCAGTAAACCAAGAGTAATCTAATCTCATCCACAAAATAAAAGAATAAAAGATATCATATAGTCAACTATGAAATGTTTTTCTACAATATATTAGGCGAAGACAAATCCACTACCAACAAGTAAGGAAATAAATACATAAAAAATGAAATGAGTTTGGAAAGCGAAGTGAAGATGATCCAAGTGCAATCATCCTCGAAGAAATAGGGATGATCATGGCTAGAGGTAGAACATCTGCGAAAGATAAGAGTACACACTTGGAGAGATAACCAGGTCCTCGGCGGAACGTAACAAGATACAAAAAAATACAATGCCATATAAACTGTGATATATAATAGAAAATAAAGCGATGCATGCAATAGGGTGCCTAACCGTACTATAATGAATATGCAATAAAGAATAATCCTTCACATATGGGTGATCGGGCTGTATAGCAGTGGCATCGTCCCTTTCATCGGGAAACAGTCGTCCCCATCCATAACGCTCGTTGAATGTCAGAGGAAATCAGTAAGAAAACGACCAAAATGCTTCAGGAACGTTAGAGGAAATCAGTAATAGTAAGGTGAACCTGCGTCTCCAACGGAGCTTCAGGTACAATACCAATGTATATATGGCCCATACATCAAGGAACTGCTCTTCCCACCCCATGCCTAGTGGAGTCACATCCATGGCTCATATGATCCTCTAGTAATTGCTAAGTCTACTAGCATGTAATTCTATTGGCATTTACTCCTAACCGTCGCACGCCTCATACGTATCGATGGCCGACCGACTATGCGAGTACGTATCCTATATGTGACTCACAATACGTGGTAAAGTAGGTGTCAAGGCCGTATAAGATATACCAATACCTCTTCATGAAATGGGTGGTCACTAGATGTCACTCCATTTTTTCGTTATACGTATTTTTAGTATACGTATATGATTTTGGCCCGTATTTTATTTTACTATATTTTTGTATTTCTTTACGGCTTGTCTTGATGTATCTTGACTAGGGTTGACCTTGGGTTGGTTCGGTCCAACTTGACTTGCTTTGGATGGATTGGTTTGGTTTATTTTGATGGTTGGTTCAACATGTTGAACCATCCACTCCCTTTATAAAACCCAACCACCCCTTTCTCTCTCTTTATTACTTCCATTCATTTCTTTACTTTCTTCTCCATTAGTCTTCCACCAACCTAGAGAGCCTAGGCATGTACAAACTTGCTTCATGATAGATCTTAGATTTTATTATTCCATTATCTTCCCTCTTAATTCTAAGCCTCTTTAGAACTTGGAGTGCTTGGACTAGACGAAGGGATCCATGTAGATCTAAGTTTGTGTCATTTTTGGTTTTCTTCGGTTTTGATCTATCAAACTTCATTATTTTTATTTTTTGATTGTTCTATGTCGTAGAGAGTTCGATTTCACTCAAAATGGACTTTTAAAAACCCAAATTTTGACTTATTTTGAGTGATATATGGACTTCGGAAGTTCGTGCATTCTATGGCCATCCTTCTAAGATTTTTGGAGAAGATGAACAGTCTGGCCGTATATGTCCTGAGGACCGACTTGAGTCCTACGGACCATATGCATGCATCCTTGACCGCATGAACCCCTTGACCGCATGAGTCCTGCGGACCGCATGCATGCATGCTTGACCGCATGAAACCTTTGACCGCATGAGTCCTGCGGACTGCTTGAGTCTGTGGACCGAATGCATGCATCCTTGACTGCATGAACCCCTTGACCGCATTAGTCCTGTGGACCGCATGAGTCAGCAGACCGCATACATACATCCTTGACCGCATGAATCCCTTGACCGCATGAGTCTGCGGACCGCATGCATGAATCCTTAACCGCATGTAATCTTGGCCGCATGCAGTCCTGCGGACCGCATGTTTGGGCCGCATGTATTACTAGGACGCATGCCGATCTGTGGACTGCATGTTTGGGCCGCATGAGTCCTTGGCCGCATGCAGTCCTGCGGATCGCATGTTTGGGCCGCATGTATTCCTTGGCTGCATGAGTCCTTGGCCGCATGCTTCCTTGGCCCCCAGGCCCTTGTCCCTTGTATGTTTTTTATTATTATATTATTTTATATTTTAAATTGCTTAAATCTTGTACTCAGCCTAACTTGTGACTACCCGATTTGATGATTGTGAATCTTGGGCATAACTGGTTTTAGTTGAACCATGATCATGGCATGATCACAAGAACATGATATAACAACATGACATGATAACTCTTGATAGTGACCCGTCGTGGTGCACTCTTGACAAGTAACTAACATTATAATTTATGATGGTGGTCCGTCGTGACGCACTCTTGACATGATAAGTAATCTTGATAGTGGCCCACCGTGGCACACTCTTGACAAGTAATCTTGATATGTAACCTAATATGATAATCTTAATATGCTGTTGCGACGGCTATCTTGACTTGATAAGTAACTCTTGTCTTGACACCGTGGATTTTTGTGCTTGTATAAGCTACATTTCTCGTCTTGCATCATGTGTGGGACATGGATTCCTGGTTACCACGGTCAGGGATTCATACTGAATCTGACTAGGATAATGACTATATTGAAAAAGTAGTTCATGCAGAGATTTTTCAACTACAGGCAGTCCCGTTATCTGGGCGCTTTAATTGGACTTGTAGCCTGCCGTTGAGTAGGGCACATTTTTAGCACACTGTCATGTGTTGTACCCCCAAGTCACCTAATCCAACTCTCTCAACTTGCAACTGGATAACCTATATTAAATCTACAGGGCTTGTGGCTGTTGGAACATCTCAATGCATCTTGTTAGTAACTAGGCTTATGATAACCCTAGTTAGTTCAAGTATCAAGCCATATTCTTTGCTTGGCTGTGATTGATGGATGGAGTCTAGTCTAGTCTTCCCTAGACAAGGCCAGTACATGGTTACTTCAGTCCGTTACTGTTATGCTTTACTTATTCGATAATTGATTAGAAACTAAGTTCTGTTCAGGTGAAGGATTATAACCCCGGTCCTTGTTTGGTTTACGGGTTGTAACTTAGTTACTGGAATAGTCCTTTAGTTATCTTATCATTTATTACCTTGTTTTTTCTAACTCGTATTTTTTGTTATCCTTTATGTATCATGTGCTAATATGCTAGTTTTAGTTCTTAAGTGAAGCTCCCTTGTAGCAGTTTCTCTTTCTGGGGTCTAATCCATCTGGTTTTGTATGGCCAAATTTTGGAGTAGCTCTCGAGGATCTCCCCGCCTTCCAGCCAGAAGGTGAACACTAGAAGAAACCCTGGCAACGAGTGAGTTTATTTTGCTCTCCTACTCTATTGTAAAATTATTCTTTTGAGGCATTTAGTCACCGAGCAAGTGTTAGCTCGTGTTTTATACTTTATTTACTATCTGCCTACGAGCTGTAATATGATTAACAAATCCTAGGGTTGATCATGTATGACTGAAATTCTTGCTAGTCCTTCTATTTTATACGACTAGTTTTATGATCATCTGTATATAAAATATATGGGACGCCTTACTATTGAATATCTGATGGTTTAATATCTTGTAACTATTATTACTTGCTTGAGATTGAGACACTAGGCTTGTTCTTGACCATAAGAGACTGATAGGTTGTAGATAAGCCCTCATACATCTAGACCATTCTAACCGTATATTGAGGTAGATTACACTTCTATATACGTAGCTTGCTGTGTCTGTCTCCCGCTCTCCAGTATTCTGGTTCTGGGCTGACACGGTTTAAGTGGTGGCCTATGCAGGTCTTGTAAATCAAGATGTGTGGGGGTTTTACCGAATAGATGTCTCAATCAACACTAGCCCTTGATCTCTACTCGTGTCTCCTAATCATTCTGAAATCTTGACCTGGTCATATGCGTATATCATCGATCTATCTTGGTCCTTCCTTATTGTTTTCTATGTCATTTCTTTAGTGGCATTGTTCCTGGTCCTGCAGATCAGCCCGGCGGAGCACCTCCAATGAACCAGCAGCAACCTGGGGACCAAGCCTAACATACTGGAGCAGCCTTCTGAGTCATAAATTCCGGGAATCCAGAGCCCCCAATTCAACCCATCCAGCCTGTAGAGCCTGATAATGGAACCCTGGTGGGACTCATCCGGGAATTGCGTACATCACAAGATCATCGGAGAGATGTCCTGCACTAGACAGTACAAGATGCCATGGGAAGAGTTGGTTAGCGAGGGAACAATGCAGCTAATAATTTCAAGGGCTTAAACCCTTCCTTCTTTGATGGCATTGAAGATGCTATCGCTACAGATGCATGGCTTCAGGACACAAAGGTTATCTTGGAAGCAGCTAGGATTCCTGAGGAAGAGAAGGTGGCTGTAGTTCGCCTACAGTTATTGGACTTAGCCCGTACCTGGTAGACGATATTAGCAGTTGGATTAGCAACACCTATTTTATGGGCAATATTCAGCGACAAGTTCCAGACCAAGTACTTCGACGAAGTAGCTTGCTATGATCGATAAACAAGATTTACTAATCTCAATCAGAAAGGAAGGACGGTCGACGGTTATGCGGCCGAGTTTTCAAGACTTAATCGGTTTGCTTCCAACTTGGTGGCAACCAAGTTGGACCGATCCCAGCGATTCCAGCAGGGGCTTCACTTAGAGATTATTATATTAGTGGAGCAGTTTGAGCACCATACGTTTGATGCCTTCTTGCGAGCAGCAAAGAGACATGAGTATACCTCACAAAGGATCATGGACAGAACCAGAAGCAGAAAGCGGTCCCATGGGCAGATGAGTCTGTCCTCAGCACCATCTCCAACAGCCAAGGCTTTGACTATTGGAGTTCTCCGAAGGGCGAATTCGGTTTCATTGGTTCAGTACTTGACACCGTCATTCCCTCAGTAACAGAAGGAGAAGTAGTTTTCTGCAGTGGGCTCCACTCATTGTAGGAAGCCAGGGCATGTAGTATCAGAGTATCGCAGAGCATAGGGATTGTGTTTAGCTTGTGGTGCACCAACTACAAGATAGGATCCTATCTGAATAAAGCCAGTTCATCATCGTCGAACCTAACTAGTCCATCGGTTAGGGGACCAGCCCCAGCACCAGTACAGCAGTAGTACCAGCCTCCAAGGCCATTGCCGCCTCATGCACAAGCCATCCAGCAGCAGAGACCCCAGCAGTATGCCGCGACCCAAGCTCAAATACAGAACCGACAGAAAGGTTTCCAACATAATGTCTTCCTTATGCCTTATGCTTTTAAATTCCTTGCTTGCATGAATGATTGCTTGATTGCTTGCTAGTCTTAGATTGCTCGTGCTTTAGTATAGCTTGCCCCAACATCTCTAGTCTCTTGATTAAATTCCGAGGATGAAATTCTTTCAAGGTGGGTAGAGTTGTCACTCCCGTTTTTTGTTATACGTACTTCCAGTGTTCGTATACGGATTTTGACCTGTATTTTATTTTACTGTATTTACGTATGTCTTTACGGCTTGCCTTGATGTATCATGACTAGGGTTGACCTTGGGTTGGTTTGGTCCAACTTGACTTGCTTTGGATGGCTTGGTTTGGTTTATTTTGAAGGTTGGTTCAACATGTTGAACCAACCCCTCCCTTTATAAAACCCAACCATCCCTTTCTCTCTCTTCATTACTTCCATTCATTTCTTGACCTTCTTCTCCATTACCCTCCCACCAACCTAGAGAGCCTAGGCAAGTGTACTCTTGCTTCATGATAGATCTTAGATTTTTATTGTTCTATCATCTTCCCTTCTTGATTCTAAGCCTCTTTAGAACTTGGAGTTCTTGGGTTAGATGAAGGGATCCTTGTAGATCTAAGTTTGTGTCATTTTCGATTTTCTTGGGTTTTGATCTATCAAACATTATTATTTTTATGTTTTGATTGTTCTATGTTGTAGAGAGTTCGATTTCACTCAAAATGGACTTTTGAAAACCCAGATTTCGACTTATTTTGAGTGATTTATGAACTTTGGAAGTTCGTGAGTTACATGGCCATCATTCTCGAATTTTTAGAGAAGATGAACAGTTTGGCCGTATGTATCCTGCGGACCGACTTGAGTCCTACGGACCGCATGCATGCATCATTGACCGCATGAACCCCTTGACCGCCTGAGTCCTGCGGACCGACTTTAGTCCTGCGGATCGCATGCATATTTAGAAAGTCCATATTAATAGAAAAAAATTATGTTGTTTCCAAACCCCTTTCAAAGTCCATATTTAGAAAGTCCAAAAATTAACTTCTTTCCTAATACAAAATAGTCGATTTCGAGATAAATATTTTTAAAACCAAATAGTATTTTTTTTTAAACCATAAAGTTTAAACTAGTTTCAAAATACAAAGTTAATCACAAAATATCTTTCACTAAAATTTTATGAAAATTACTTCTAAACACAATATTAATATATATAAATAATTAAAAAATAATAATAAATTGAAAATTCGGGAAGAGGAGTTAAACTTACTAGTTGATCTTTCGTAGATAGAGCATTTATTTTTCACAAAATTAATATCATAACCATTGTCAGCTAAATGACTGATGCTTAACAGGTTATATTTTAATTTATTACTAAGCAAGTTCGTTTATTATAGGGAAGGAAGGAATACAATGGTACCATTACCAAATAATATACCCTTTCAGATTATTATCGAAGGAGAAATATCCTTCTTTCTTCATCTACGACATTACAAATAGAGTAGCATTACCTGTTATATGATGTGAGCAACTATTATCGAGAATCCACTTACTTCTAGTATGAGAGGGTTAATCCATATATAACATAAGTTGAAGATGTGATCTTTGCTACCCACTTCTTTTAGAGTCCTGGTATGTTATTTTTTTGGAACCCATACATGTACATTCATATATACTAATGTAGGAATATAGAACTGACGTAAAATGTATCCTTCTAATCCACATTATTGACAGAATGTGTTAGTGATAGATGTAGTAGTATGAGTACGTGAAGTAGTGTGTTGAGTCTTACTTAGATATCCATAATAGAAAGCATGATTTTTCATCTTGTAATTTACTTGCTTTCTTCTTACAAGATCTATCGTGTGGGACATTGTCATTTGTCACATGTCTCGTGTTAAGCTGAGTAGTAGGTTGAATCACCTGTTTTCCCAACTATATCTGTAACTTTTTATATTTAGCATAAAAATTACTATACTTAGTCGTGAAAGCATCTATTCTTTGTGTAGCTAGATTGTATTTCTTCTTTTTTGAAACATAAGTTTCATTAATCTTTGCATATTTTTGTGTATTCTTTTTAATACGTTCAAGTGCATTATGCACTTAATTTAAAAGTAGATATTTCATCTGTGTCAATAGTTGAAGGTGTGTCTCTTATCTCATTTAATGAGGACGTGAGTCTATCATTATCTTATTTGTGCATTTGGATCTCTTTTCTAGCAAGCTTATATTTATCACTAAGTGTCTTATCATTTTCGAAGAGATCATTAAAAGCATTTGATAATTCATCATAAGTAACATCATCTTCAAAGAGAGGATATATTTTACCTCAGATCCTAATGCCATAAGACATACATTAGCAACATTCCAAGGATTCCCTTCTTATTCGGTGTCCCTACCTTCGCTTTCATGCCATATACATGTATTATCGTACTTACGAGATGAAGATACTCTTTTGGTTGATTTTCTATACTAAATTTTCTTTTTAACAGTTGGGCAATCCTTCTTGATGTGACATGCCTTCTTGCAGTTGTAATATATGGGCTCTTCTTCATTGAAGTCTTTCTTCTTTCTGTTAGATCTTTCATACTTCAGGAATTGCTTGGAATTTCTAGTGATTAGGGCCACTTCATCATCGCTTGAATCATCTTCTTCAGTTACGTCATCGGAGACCTTCTGGTGATGTTCCATGAAAGCACTGGGTTTCTCCTTTGGTGTTGATTCATTTTGCTTATTGAGATCCAGCTCATGTGTCATTAGTTTGCCTATGAGTGTCTCAATAGTCACGACGATGAGGTCATTTTCTTCTATGACTTCTGTTGCCATGGGATTCTAGTACTTGGTGAGTCCTCTAAGCACTTTTGTCACTACCACATTCTAGTTTGAGGGTATTTTTATCATTTTTGAATTATTTGAATTTAATATATTTTATTAGGAATTTTAAATAATTTAATTGAATGGGTTGATTTAAATACTAATTTATTTATTGCCATGTGATTTTGGTTAGTCTAACCTAGATTGGACCTAACTTAGATTGGTCATAACTAGTTTAGTTAGCCATTTGAGAATTAGTTGGTATTGGTTAATGGTTTAAGTCAAGTTTAGTTAAGATTGAGTAATTTGCTAAAGACTAGGAAAGAGCCCTAGATTTTAGACCACACATTACCCTTGATTCATTCCAAGCCCTAGGATGCAACCTAAAAACCCTAACCCTAACTAAAGTGGCCAGCCAAGACCCCCCTTGCCTATATAATGTCTCCTTAGGAATTTGTGCCTCTTTTTTTATTAGTTCATCATTTTCCTAAGACTAGGTGAGCCTTTATTTATTTTTGTTCATAGTTTAATCAATAGGACTCCATTTTTATTGGGATTTCTTCCATTATGTTCTAATCAATGTCCTCTTGCTGATTGTGGAGTCAAATCTCAGATTTGAATCAATTTGAAGGATTTGATGGCTTTTAGAGATTCCTACATTGAAGGAGCTTTTGTGTTGAAGAACACCCGTAGGTAAATTCCTATCCACCCATTAAAATTAGGTTTTAATTGCATAGATACCTAGCCCTAGGTGTCCTGGTCCTGTAGGAATAGGGTTTGCCAATTTTCGTGTCCTGTACGTGTCCGTATCGGACACGTATCAGTTATGTGCGCAGGTGTTGGACGAAATGCCACAAAGGGCATTTCGATCGATATTTCGAGATGTGTTTGAATAGGAATTCGTGTCTTGGTGTCGCTTATGGGTTTCTAAGCGACTGAGCTGGTTTTGTGTCGAGTTGGAGTCGAACTGGACTCGTGGACACGCTTGCGCATGCGTGGACAGCAGTGTTCTGTTGCTCGTAGGTTCGTGTGGGTTATCCAGGACACGTGGACGCATGATTTTTGACATGAAGCTCGGGCAGTGTCTGACACGACACTCCCTAAGTCTCGTGTCACTTGGTTGCATGTCGGGTGCGTGCGGACACGTGCACTGGTCACGCGAGCTTGTGCCAGTCTCGTGCGTGTATTTGCATTGCTCTGGACACTTGTGTCTAGTGTTATTGGACACGATACTACAAGGATGACACGTGCACATATCAATTATTAACTAACTATCTACATTTTATCATTTCATTATTGATCGAATGTGGAATGGGAATAATCCCCATTCGACTGATACACTGAGGTATCAGTGATATCAACAATTGTTATCAATTTGTCCTTCACTAATTTTCCTTGTTAAATGTTAAGTATTAGTTATGTTTTGATTACCTGAATATTAGACATCATGGTTTAGATTAGATTCTCAGTTTTGATTGATTATCATGATCGAATGGGATTGGGATAGACAGTCGACTGATACAACAGTGTATCAGTGTATACACTGTTCTTTCTTTTTTCTGTTTTAATTTTCTATTATTAGTGGTTAAATTGATTTCTAAATTAAGTCCTAATTATATTCAAATCGCTGTTAGTGTAGGGGATCCTTGTGAAGAGTTGTTGAATGGAATTCGAATGTGAGGATTGTGGTTAACTGTTGAAATGGATTTAACCCTGTGAACATGTGTAACCTGAGGATTTGAATTTGAGTGTTAACTGATTGATGGTTTTTCAAATCTGAGTTTGAATTTCAAATTCCTGAACACTAAAAACTGTTGTCCTTTTTTATTTACATTTAAGTATTGATAGCATGTTATTAATGTGGTTTAGACTCTAAGCATATGGGTCATGTTGGGGATTTATTTGATGTGATTCATGAATGGTTACATGAGATTGAATATTAGTTAGTACATGAATTGTTTTTTCTATTCCTTTGCCTAACTGTCATTTAAACTGTCAATTGGTATTCCAAAATCTGAGAACTGCATTTGTATTTTACTGTTAGGATGTTTTAATCCTGAGATTGAACTAAAGTTCCTAAGAACCTATTACATGTCATTCGCACTGTTTTGATTTTTGAGACTTAATGTAAATCTGTGAACTGAGATTGCTTGTTGTTTTGAACTCAAATCTGAGTCCATATGAAACCTGAGATTAGTGTGGGTTAACTAAATTAGTTTCCTTTTCTTTTCTCAGTTAGATTTAGTTGTTGAACTGTAATATGCTCACTGTTTTCCTGTCATACATTTTCCTGCACCCATGTTGCTGTGATACACTGGTTTGTATTACCTGTCACATTTTTTCAGCTCACATATATTCCCACACACACAGTTCACTGTACACTGTTTGCACATTCCTGTCAACACATGTTACTGTAAACACGCACACACTCATGAGCATATTGACACATTCACAGGTTCCTCTCTATATCCACACACACACATTTATGTATCTAGATATTCCTAATCCATGTGTGTGTGTAATTATATATCCCTAATCCGTGTGTGTGTGTATATATATATATATATATATATATATATATATATATATATATATATATATATATATATATATATATATATATATATGTGGGATGGTAGTGTAAGTATAAGGGATTCTATATGTGTGATAGCTAGAATACTAGGCATATCCTACTATACATGTAGACATATATATATATATACTCGTATGTGTGAATATATTGATATATATATGGTGTTGGCCTATAGGCTATGTTGTATTAGCTTATGGCCTACATGGCTATGACTCTGCATGAGTTATGGCCTAGTGTATGGCTAGTGCCTAGAGCTTGGGCCCATAGCCCATGGTTGACCAACCTAGACTAGTTTGACCTAGTTTATACTTGTTTGACCATAGTTGACCTAGGTTTGACTTTTTGGTTGACCAGGGTTGACCAAGAGTTGACTTTGGCCTAGTTTGACCTAGACTCATGTAGAATGCATTGTAGTGCTTATCTTTACCATTTTGGACTTGTTGTGACTTGTGCTGTTCTGAATAGGAGCCAGACACCTCTCCTCGGACAGTACATTTTAGTTGGACACTCAGATAGCAGGCGAGTACATTCTCTGATCATTTTATATCTTATTTAGGATTATATTTCCTGTTTTAGATTATCTTACTTGATGCGGACACGTTGGTAACACGGATTAGTACTATATGGATCCCTTCATGAGATGTTATCCCTCTCGGGAGCATCAGATACTTTTGTCCTGTGTGTTTCACTTACATCACGTATCTTATGCTTCTATTATCATGAATCTTCGGGAATCAGCTAGTGACTCATGTACTCTCATAATCACCGAGCCTTCACGAATCAATTCATGAATCACCCTTTACGGGTAGTAGTTTAGTCACGAATCTTAACGTAACTTGACTGGATCCTTGTGTATTGATTGGGGTACGGGGGAGTATGAATGGTCATGTGAATAAATATCCAAAGTAGTATAGTCATGAATCACTCTTAGTGTAGTCATAAATCAGTCCTAAGACATTTACGTGTTCCTCTATACTCTAAATCACTAGCACTGTCTCTCTTTTATATATCATAGATATTTACTTCCAGCCTCTCTCTTACATTATGTTGTTCTTTAGTTTCTTGTATTTTATTCTCCAGTATGAGTATATTTTCTTTCCTGTTATGACTTGTTGAGATGTATTGTGCTCGCTCCGGTCCTGACTGGACCTGTTGAAATATTACAGAGGATGAGGACGAGGCAGGCTGTCCCACTTATTATGGGGCTACCCTAGATAATAGTACAAACTTGGACCAGCAGCAGGAGCCTTTAGCTGTGGACGACACTCCTCTAGACTAGGATGTCTTCTTTTATATTTATTCTGGATGATTGTATATATTGATACTTGGCATTTGGGATATGTACTTATCTTAGGCACTTAGACTCTCTGTTTGTACTTGTGGATTCCTTTCCTTTTCAGCAGTATTTATCTATCTATCATTCCATCTTATCTTCCTGCCTTAGTTGTGATTGAGTTTACTTTCTGCTATGTCACCCCCATTCGGGGAGTATAAACTGTTCAGTGTTATATTGTTAGATGTTGTGACCTAGGACAGCGTTCTATCTCCGATACTGCGGCGTAGGCTGGACGTACCCACGTCTCGTGCCCTTACTCTAGGGTGCGGGTCGTTACATATTTCTAGTTGTGGCCCATGCAGGTCTAGATTAGAAATGTAGTGGTATTCGAACTAGAATATCACTGCAGCCTGCAGTAGAATTAGGAAAAATTTTGAAGGTACTCAATCACATTTGGAAAAACACTTTATCAGATTCCGTATATCTAAATTTTACTGCTTATTGTCTTCCTTTGAATTTAACTGTCCTCCCTTGATATTTCGACTCATTCTCAGTAATTATTTCTTTTTGATCTGTGTCTCTAGGATGGTTGAGACGAGATCGCATCGCCAGGGCCATGGGGACGCCGATGAGAGGTCTGCCACCTCTCATACTCAGCAGCCAGCCCCTGGTACCGCAGCCCCAGTCATGCTGGCTGGGGTAGGCGTTTCAGCAGCTTTCGGGGGAGCACCAACACCTGTGAGGCATGAGCCGAGTCCGGTGATTCCGGATGTGCTTCAGCAGCAGCAGCCACCTACGGGGACAGTTGACGCCGTTCAGCTGTTAGCTTTCTTCCGGCAGTACATGGAGGGTCAGCAGACCCAGCAGCAGAGGCACATAGCAGAGCTCATACGAGGCATTGAGCTGGCAGTAATTGCAGTAGAGAGAGTTGTAGCTTAGCCAGCGGCAGCCCCGCAGCCGTACCATCCGCATGAGAAGGGCATCCAAGATTTCCAGAAGATGTACCCGAGAGACTTCCGAGGGATAGAGGGGATCTTATATGCCGATGAGTGGATTGAGCACATGGAGGAGATATTCAGGTTGGCTGAGATCCCGACGAGGCTCCAGATTCAGGCAGCAGCCAGCATGATGCACGATCTGGCTCGTACATGGTACAAGACCGACCCGATGGTCGGTACAGCAGGACAGACTTGGGCAGCATTCAAGAAGCTGTTCAAGGAGAAGTTCTTCCCAGATACAGCACTGGGAGCCCTCAAGACTTAGTTCGAGGCCTAGTTCAGGGGAACCAGTCTGTGGAGGAGTACGCAGGAGAGTTCTGCCGCCTGGGCATATTTGTAGAGGGCTTGACGGAGGTGACGTAGGCCCGGAGGTTCCGGAAGGGCTTGGTAAAGGAGGTCAAGTCCTACACCAAGAACGCCCACAGCGCTACCTTTGAGGAGATCCTGGTGGACGCTTTAGCTGCAGAGGATGATCTTGATCTTAGGCTCAAGAGGGGGCAAGACTTCCAGGGAGGCAGCAGTAGTGGAGGACCGGCCAAGAGGCCATACTTTCAGCAGCAGTACCAGTAGCAGAGGTTCCAGCCGCAGCAGTTTCAGCAGCCGAGGCATCAGGCAGTTCAGCATCAGCAGCAGAGGGTGCAGCAGCAGGCACCGAGGCAGCAGGCCACCACCTGTGCTTATTGCATGAAGTCAGGGCACGGGTGGGACGAGTGCAGGAATAGGTTGGGTAGATACATTCTTTGCGGAGCAGCGAACCATCAGCTGAGGGACTGCGCTCAGTATATTGGCAGAATAGCACAGGGAGCCGGAGCCAAGGCTCCAGGAGGACCGCAGAAGGGATCTTTGTCGACTCAGCAGTAGCGGTTTGTGCAGCACCCGCAGCAGGCCAGCAGGGGCGAGCTTTCGCCATGGCAGCCGAGGATGCGGAGGCCATAGGAGAGCTGATCGCAGGTTCGGTTCTTCTTGATTCCAGACCAGCTTTTGTATTATTCGATTCCGGTGCTTCGCATAGCTTCATATCAGTATCATTTGCGATTAGACACGGTATCATAGCTGAATTGTTGCCTAGGACTCCCAAGATCACGACCGGGGGTGGCATTATCCTCGTACGTGATGTTTGTAAGGGACGGAGTGTTGTTTTGGCAGGCCGTGAGTTGGAGGTGAGCCTTCTCGTAATGCCATTGTCGAACTACGATATAGTACTCGATATGGATTCGTTGAGCAGGCACTATGCCAGCATTGATTGTAGAGGGGGTAGAGTTCTCTTCAGAGTGCCGGGGGAGCCAGAGTTCGAGTACTCCAGACGTCAGGCGGAGCAGAGCAGCGAAGTTTTCTATGGAGTCTCGATTGAGGAGCAGACGATTCCACACCCCTTGATAGTAGAGTATATGGATGTTTTTCCAGAGGAGTTGTCGGGATTGTTACCAGACAGAGACATAGAGTTCTCGATAGACTTGGTTCCAGAAGCGGAACCCATCTCTCAGCATGTCTATCGAGTAAACAATAGTGAGCTGGTGGAGCTGAAGAAGCAAGTGGATGAGCTGCAGGACAAGGGCTTCATATGCTCGAGTTCGTCGCCATGGGGTGCACCAGTGTTGTTTGTGCCGAAGAAGGATGGATCAGTATGGATGTGTATTGACTATAGGGCACTCAACAACCTCACGATCAAGAACAAATACCCACTGTCGCGGATCGACGATCTTTTTGACCAGTTGAGCGGAGCTCGGGTATTTTCCAAGATTGATCTGAGGTCGGGATATCACCAGGTGAAGGTGAAAGGGGAGGATATTCCCAAGACCGCTTTCAGGACGCGGTACGGGCAGTTTGAGTTTTTGGTTATGCCGTTTGGGCTAACCAATGCACCAGCAGTGTTTATGAACCTAATGAACAAGGTGTTCCACCAGTACTTGGACAAGTTCGTGGTGGTGTTCATTGACGACATCTTGGTGTATTCCAAGACTGAGGAGGAGCACGAGGAGCATCTGCGGATAGTACTGGAGACTCTCAGGAGGGAGCAGCTTTATGGAAAACTCTCCAAGTGTGAGTTCTTCTTGGACCGGGTGGACTTTTTGGGGCATGTGGTGACTGGAGATGGTATCTCAGTTGACCCCAAGAAGATCGTAGCAGTTGACGCATGGCCAACGTCGACTTCAGTGGCAGAGATCAGGAGTTTCCTTGGGTTGGCAGGATATTATAGGAGATTTGTGCAGGATTTCTCCCGGGTTGCAGAACCGTTGACTCGGTTGACCCGGTAGGATGCTGAGTATGTTTGGTCAGAGGAGTGTCAGGCAGCTTTTGATGAGTTGAAGAAGCGGCTTACGACAGCTCCGATTCTGACATTGCCTTCAGATCAGGAGGATTCACTATTTATAGTGATGCTTCAGGGAAGGGGCTGGGTTGTGTCTTGCAGCAGCATGGGAAGGTGATTGCCTATGCTTCCAGGCAATTACGTCCCCATGAGAAGAACTACCCTACCCACGACCTGGAGCTGGCAGCAGTGATATTTGCTCTGAAGTTGTGGAAGCATTATCTATGTAGAGAGAGGGTAGAGATTTTTACAGATCACAAGAGCTTAAAGTATGTGTTCACTCAGAAGGAGCCAAACATGAGGCAGCGCAGATGGCTAGAGTTGAGGAAGGACTTCGACATATCACTTCAGTATCACCCAGGGAATACCAACGTGGTTGCCGATGCCTTGAGTAGGTATCCGACAGCCATGTGTTTGACTATGGATCGGCACTTGCTTGCAGATTTGGAGAGCCTTGGGATTGAGGTGATCGTGCCCGGAGTGCATATGCAGATGTAGAGCATGCAGATTCAGTCAGAGTTGGTGGAGAGGATCAAGTCGGCACAGTTTGAGGACGTTGCTCTGCGGTGTCTCTGAGAGCAGGTTCGTACAGGATTGGTGGATGGCGAGTTTTCTCTTGCTGAGGATGGTGCCTTGAGGCACGGTTCCAGGTTATGTGTGCCCAGCGAAGAGCTCAGGAAGCAGGTTTTGCAGGAGGCCCACAGATCTCAGTACTCTATACACCCAGGTGCCAACAAGATGTACCGAGATCTGAGGAAGAATGTTTGGTGGTCCGGGATAAAGCGGGAGGTGGCTCGTTTCGTAGCTAGGTGCTTGGTCTGTCAGCAGGTCAAGGCAGAGAGGCAGAGGCCCGATGGATTGTTGTAGCTGCTGCCCATTCCCGAGTGGAAATGGGAGCATATCACTATGGACTTCGTATCAGGTTGCCGCGTACACCAGAAGGGAAAGACGCGATTTGGGTCATCGTTGACAGGTTGACCAAATCGGCCCACTTCTTGCCATTCAAGGTTGGTAGGTCTACAGAGAGACTGGCGGAGATGTATATGCGGTAGATAGTCAGGATTCATGGGGTTCCGGTCAGCATCGTCTCGGATCGGGATAGTCAATTTACTTCCCATTTCTGGAGGAGTCTGCAGACTAGTTTGGGCACCCAGCTCAAGTTTAGTACTGCATACCACCCCCAGACAGACGAACAGTCAGAGAGGACTATTCAGACGCTCGAGGATATGCTGCGGATGTACGTCTTGGACTTTGGAGGTTCCTGGGAGGATCATCTGCATTTGGTGGAGTTTGCTTACAACAACAGTTTCCAGGCCAGCATCGAGATGTTACCTTTCGAGGCTTTGTACGGGCATAGGTGTCGTACACCCTTATCTTGGGATGATTTTGGAGAGCGGGCTTTACAGGGACCAGAGATGGTTGTTGACACAGCCGAGAAGGTGAAGCTCATTAGCGACAGACTTCGCGTGGCGCAAGACAGACATCGGCACTAGGCCGATAGCCACCGGAGGCCCTTAGAGTTTGAGGTACAGATTAGAGTAGGATTAGATTTAGGTTTGATTTATTTTTTTTATCATGTTTATTTATCATAGTTAATTTGAGACCTTGCTTGTGTTTAGTTCGGAGACATGGTTTTTCTACGAAAATCTCCGACTCGTGGTACCAAACATTTTGGTGGAGGCGGGATGCTTAGCCCGCGCTTCATCGGCCCTTTCGTTATCAGCGGGAAATTCGATGACGTGGCATACAGGCTAGACTTGCCACATGCACTAGTAGGTGTCCACAACGTTTTCTACGTATCACAGTTGAGACGGTACATGGCTGACCCTAGCCATGTGCTCGATCATTCGTAGATTGAGGTTGGACCTACTCTCAGTTATCCAGCGCAGCCTGTGGAGATTCTGGATCGCCGGAAGAAGGTTATGAGGAACCAGGTGATACCCTTGGTATGCGTCGTATGGAGGCATCATTCTCCATGAGAGTCTACCTGGGAGCGGGAGGATGAGATGCGCGAGCGTTACCCATATCTTTTTGGACCTTGAGGTATACTTTCTATCGTTCTCATCAGTTGCATTTCGCCTTTCAATTTCGAGGACGAAATTTTTTAAGGAGGGTAGATTTGTCACTACCACATTCTAGTTTGAGGGTATTTTTGTTATTTTTGAATTATTTGAATTTAATATATTTTATTAGGAATTTTAAATGATTTAATTGAATGGGTTGATTTAAATACTAATTTATTTATTGCCATGTGATTTTGGTTAGCCTAACCTAGATTGGACCTAACTTAGATTGGTCATAACTAGTTTAGTTTGCCATTTGAGAATTAGTTGGTATTGGTTAATGGTTTAAGTCAAGTTTAGTTAAGATTGAGTGATTTGCTAAAGACTAGGAAAGAGCCCTAGATTTTATACCACACATTACCCTTGATTCATTCCTAGCCCTAGGATGCAACCTAAAAACCCTAACCCTAACTAAAGTGGCCAGCCAAGACCCCTCCCCCCTTGCCTATATAATGTCTCCTTAGGAATTTGTGCCTCTTTTTTTATTAGTTCATCATTTTCCTAAGACTAGGTGAGCCTTTATTTATTTTTCTTCATAGTTTAATCAATAGGACTCTATTTTTATTGGGATCTCTTCCATTGTGTTCTAATCAATGTTCTTTTTCTGATTGTGGAGTCAAATATCATATTTGAATCAATTTGAAGGATTGTGTGGCTTTAAGAGATTCCCACATTGAAGGAGCTTTTGTGTTGAAGAACACCCATAGGTAAATTCCTATCCACCCATTAAAATTAGGTTTTAATTGCATAGATACCTAGCCCTAGGTGTCCTGGACCTGTAGGAATAAGGTTTGCCAATTTTTGTGTCCTGTACGTGTCCGTATCGGACACATATCAGTTATGTGCGCAGGTGTTCGACGAAATGCCACAAAGGGCATTTCGATCGATATTTCGAGATGTGTTTGAATAGGAATTCGTGTCTTGGTGTCGCTTATGGGTTTCTAAGCGACTGAGCTGGTTTTATGTCGAGTTGGAGTCGAACTGGACTCGTGGACACGCTTGCGCATGCGTGGACAGCAGTGTCCTGTTGCTCGTAGGTTCGTGTGGGTTATCCAGGACACGTGGACGCATGATTTTTGACATGAAGCTCGGGCAGTGTCTGACACGACACTCCCTAAGTCTCGTGTCACTTGGTTGCATGTCGGGTGCGTGCGGACACGTGCACTGGTCACGCGAGCTTGTGCCAGTCTCGTGCGTGTACGTGCATTGCTCTGGACACTTGTGTCTAGTGTTATTGGACACGATACTACAAGGATGACACGTGCACATATCAGTTATTAACTAACTATCTACATTTTATCATTTCATTATTGATCGAATGTGGAATGGGAATAATCCCCATTCGATTGATACACTGAGGTATCAGTGGTATCAACCATTGTTCTCAATTTGTCCTTCACTAATTTTCCCTTTTAAATGTTAAGTATTAGTTATGTTTTGATTACCTGGATATTAGACATCATGGTTTAGATTAGATTCTCAGTTTTGATTGATTATCATGATCGAATGGGATTGGGACAGGCAGTCGACTGATACAGCAATGTATCAGTGTATACGCTGTTCTTTCTTTTTTCTGTTTTAATTTCCTATTATTAGTGATTAAATTGATTTCTAAATTAAGTCCTAATCATATTCAAATCTTTGTTTTAGTGTAGGGGATCCTTGTGAAGAGTTGTTGAATGGAATTCGAATGTGAGGATTGTGGTTAACTGTTGAAATTGATTTAACCCTGTGAACATGTGTAACCTGAGGATTTGAATTTAAGTGTTAACTGATTGATGGGTTTTTCAAATCTGAGTTTGAATTTCAAATTCATGAACACTAAAAACTGTTGTCCTTTTCGAATTACATTTAAGTATTGATAGCATGTTATTAACATGGTTTAGTCTCTAAGCATATGGGTCATGTTGGGGATTTATTTGATGTGATTCATGAATGGTTACATGAGATTGAATATTAGTTAGAACATGAATTGATTTTTCTATTCCTTTGCTAACTGTCATTTAAACTGTCAATTGGTATTCCAGAATCTGAGAACTGCATTCGTATTTTACTGTTAGGATGTTTTAATCCTGAGATTGAACTGAAATTCCTGAGAACCTATTACATGTCATTCTTACTGTTTTAATTTCTGAGGCTTAATGTAAATCTGTGAACTGAGATTGGTTGTTGTTTTGAACTCAAATCTGAGTCCATATGAAACCTGAGATTAGTGTGGGTTAACTAAATTGGTTTCCTTTTCTTTTCTCACTAAGATTTAGTTGTTGAACTGTGATATGCTCACTGTTTTCCTGTCATACATTTTCCTGCACCCATGTTGCTGTGATATACTGGTTTGTATTACCTGTCACATGTTTTCAGCTCACATTTATTCCCACACACACAGTTCATTGTACACTGTTTGCACATTCCTGTCAACACATGTTCCTGTAAACACACACACACTCTTAAGCATATTGACACATTCACATGTTCCTCTCTATATCCACACACACATTTATGTATCTAGATATTCCTAATCCATGTGTGTGTGTGTGTGTATATATATATATATATATATATATATATATATATATATATGGGATGGTAGTGTAAGTGTAAGGGATTCTATATGTGTGATAGCTAGAATACTAGGCATATCCTACTGTATATGTAGACATATATATGTACTCATATATGTGAATATATTGATATATATATATGGTGTTGGCCTATAGGCTATGTTGTATTAGCTCATGGCCTACATGCCTATGACTCTGCATGAGTTATGGCCTAGTGTATGGCTAGTGCCTAGAGCTTGGACCCATAGCCCATGGTTGACAAACCTAGACTAGTTTGACCTAGTTTAGACCTGTTTGACCATAGTTGACCTAGGTTTGACTTCTTGGTTGACCAGCGTTGACCAAGAGTTGACTTTGGCCTAGTTTGACCTAGATTCTTGTAGAATGCATTGTAGTGCTTATCTTTACCATTCTGGACTTGTTGTGACTTGTGCTGTTCTGAATAGGAGCCAAACACCTCTCCTCGGACAGTACATTTCAGTTGGACACTCAGATAGCAGGCAAGTACATTCTCTGATCATTTTATATCTTATTTAGGATTATATTTCCTGCTTTAGATTATCTTACTTGATGCTGACACGTTGGTAACACGGATTAGTACTATATGGATCCCTTCATGAGATGTTATCCCTCTCGGGAGCATCAGATACTTTTGTCCTGTGTGTTTCACTTATATCATGTATCTTATGCTTTTATTATCATGAATCTTCGGGAACCAGCTAGTGACTCGTGTACTCTCATGATCACCGAGCCTTCACGAATCAATTCATGAATCACCCTATACGGGTAGTAGTTTAGTCACAAATCTTAACGTAACTAGACTGGATCCTTGTGTATTGATTGGGGTACGGGAGAGTATGAATGGTCATGTGAATAAATATCCAAAGTAGTATAGTCATGAATCACTCTTAGTGTAGTTATGAATCAGTCCTAAGCCATTCACATGTTCGTCTGTACTCTAAATCACTAGCACTGTCTCTCTTTTATATATCGTTGATATTTACTTCCAGTCTCTCTCTTACATTATGTTGTTCTTTAGTTTCTTGTATTTTATTCTCTAGCATGATTATATTTCCTTTCCTGTTATGACTTGTTGAGATGTATTGTGCTCGCTCCTGTCCTGACTGGACCTGTCAAAATATTACAGAGGATGAGGACGAGGCGGGCTGTCCCACTTTTTATGGGGCTACCCTAGATGATAGTACAGACTTGGACCAGCAGCAAGAGCCTTTAGATGTGGACGACACTCCTCTAGACTAGGATGTCTTCTTTTATATTCATTCTGGATGATTGTATATATTGATACTTGGGATTCGGGATATGTACTTATCTTAGACACTTAGACTCTCTGTTTGTACTTGCGGATTCCTTTCCTTTTCAGCAATATTTATCAATCTATCATTCCATCTTATCTTCCTGCCTTAGTTGTGATTGAGTTTACTTTCTGCTATGTCACCCCCATTCGGGGAGTATAAACTGTTCAGTGTTATATTGTTAGATGTTGTGACCTAGGACAGCGTTCTACCGTCGACACTGCGGCGTAGGCTGGATATACCCACGTCTCGTGCCCTTACTCTAGGGTGCGGGTCGTGACAACTTTGCGTAACTTTACATGATTATTGTATTCTTTACAAAGAGAAGAAAGATGAATAACAATATCAAGAATCGTGTGAACATCTATGTAATGGTCTCATTTGGCTTCATTTTGAAGGCCTCTTATTCTTGTGTCAGTCTACTAATTTGGCTTCCTTTACTTGTGAAGTTCTTTCATAAGCTACCTCAAGAAGTTTTCAAACATCATGAGCAGTACCAGATGTAGATACTCTATTGAACTCAATCCTATCTACAACACAAAATAATGTATTTATGGATTTAGCATCAAGGTTGGCTTGTTTATTTTCTAGGTCTGTATCTGTTGTGTGATTTTTCTACAATATTTCCTTCTATAGTAATTTTGACCATCTTTTTTGTAGCCATCAATAGCAATAGACCATAGAACAAAAATCTATTGACTTGAGATAGAAGCTCATACGTATTTTTTAGTATGTGTAGTTGGTACCATCAAATAGGGTAGCCTATTTGTGGATTGACCTTCTCTATTGTTGGTGTAAAGGATTTCACATTTGTCATTGGTCGAACTCTTACAATGTTATGCCTATTAAAAGAGAACCTGCTCTGATACCAATTGAAAGATAATCTAAGAAAATCTAGAGGGGGGTTAGAGTGTGTGTCACAATTTACTCGATAAAATTAAGGGTAGTTATCAACTTAACAATAATAACATCAAGTATGGAAAGTAAATAGAGTCAAGTCATAAACGCAAACACCGCGATGTATACTGTTTTCTCTCATAGAGGACTAGTCCAGTCTGAGAACTCTTATTCGATATTAATCAACCATTGAATAAATAGCATACACCACGTGCTTTGATCCAAAGGGCACGCCGACTTCTTAAAATAACAAGCTTTGATCCGAAGATCTTGCCGACTTCAGACAACCACGGATTTTGATCCGAAGGACGTGCCGACTTCAATACAACGAATTAAAATATAATTTTGAAAACCAAGCTTTACAATTCTTGAATACTTCTAACCAAGAACACACTTTACACTTAGAGGCTAGGAGAGTTGTCGTGGAGATAAGTAGATTAAGCCTCTTGAAATAATAGATGAGAAGATTGAGAGTGAATAAGTGAGTAAGAATGGGATATTCAACATCTATTTATTAGATTTTTTGTAAACCGAGTTCGGGTAGGGTTCGATTTACTAAAGTTCAAAAATTCAAACGTTAGAGCCTGGTCTTTAGGAAGACTCAGCAATTTAGGGTTCTGTTTTTGGATGACCGAGTTCAGTTAGAGACAAAACTTTGGCCGAGCTCTGTCTTCCAATTTCCAGAACGTTGGGCTTAAAGAATTTGTAGAGTTTTAGTTAGTTTTGGGTAGGCTTTTGGGTAGGTTTATGTTAGTCGACTTTGGAGTGCTATTAGTTGCCAAGTGAGACTCAATGTACATTCATCCTACACTCAAATAAAGTATAAAATATATAATAAAATAAAAAGACCAGAAGTAGACTTGGAAGTAGCTTTCTTGACATAGCGACAGTGACTTCGTAGCAGACATGATAAAGTAGCGATATTTCAAGTCGGGGTTTTAATTACTTATCAAAATTGAGTTGATCATCACCAAGTGGACCAACAATCACTAGGTCTAGGAACAAATTTATAAACTTGATTTCTCTCAAATTGGTTGAATTTTGCTTGCATCGTAGTATACCAAAACTAATTTGTGAAAGCTTCTAACACATTCTTAGGTTCTACTTGCAAAATGAAAGCTACATTTGTAATAATATCTCTATTTGTTGAACGAGTGCTTACTCCCTTGGATACATCACCTATTACTAATTCTTCTGGATGAGCAATTGTAAACTATAGATTCTTAAGCAAATTCTCCGAATAGCTTGAAACAGTAATGATATTATCTGGGCTGATTCTTTGTAACGCCCCAGTCCCAAAGTACTTAGGACTAAGTACGTAGACATGCCATATACTACAATATATGTATACCTCATATGTATACATAAGCTATAAAATGTAGTAAACCAAGAGTAATCTAATCTCATCCACAAAATGAAAGAATAAAAGATATCATATAATCAACTATAAAATATTTTTCAACAATATGTTGGGCGGAGACAAATCTACTACCAACAAGTAAGGAAAGAAATACATGAAAAATGAAATGAGTTTGGCGAGTGAAGCGAAGATGATCCAAGTGCAATCATCCTCGAAGAAATATGGATTATAGAAACATAAAAAATGTGGATTTCATGCAGATTACAAATTACCGCATAGGTACATTGGACCAAATAGGTCCGCATAAAGGAAAGCCGCATGACTGTTCAAAAGACATATATGTCCCATCGACGAACAGCTGTAGAAGGAAAATATACGACCAAGGAGGAGCAGTTCGACTGATAAAGCTGACAAGTCCTGGCAAAATATGACAGTTCTGACACTTGACAAGAAAGATGAGACGTGGGATGTCGTCCAAAATTAGGGTTTGTACGTCTCCATGCGGCCAGAAGAGTGTCATCTAGGCCGTATGACACTTATGCGGCCCGGATTATACGGACCCGAAATTTCCAGCGGCCGAGAGTACTTATGTTTCAGGCCACATGCTTGAGTCTCATGCGATCCCATATGATTAAAGACTGAGAACACCATACGCAGCGGGTCACGTGGCAATCTGACAAATTCCTTAACTACCCAGATTTGCTGCAACAAAATCCCAACAAACCGACAGATGGCAGCCCGAGAGCGGGTCTTTGCATGCCAATCAGCCACGTGGCCTTAAGCCGTCCATGCGGCTCAAAATCCATCCTATTATAAATAGCAGGGTCGCATACCCCTGCAATGGCTGACCACCATCAAGAAAAAAGCAATATCTTTACGAGCTAGAGACTGCATCAGATAGTCCACGGAGTAAGGTAGAGTTGATAGCACTTTCCCGAGCCTCCACCGTCACCCCCAGAATCAAAACTAAAGAATTATACTTAGATTGTTTCCTAGGCTTTCTTTCTAGGCCCTTTCTTTGTACAAGCAAGTTTGCAATCAATTCCAGTGTTCTATAATACCTGTTGTTGATTTTTATGGCAAACACGATGGCGTCTCTGCTGGGGACATCTTTCTTTTTCGATGAGAAGTTGGTGAGGCAATCTGACGCGTCCAAGCTCGTCTCTCCATAGCAGATGCTTATGGTCCGCTTCGACCAACAAGCCTTTGAAGAATTGCTCTCTGAATGGAGCACCAGCCCGTCTCAGAAGTGAGCCAACCAGAAGAGGACTCGCAAGGCGTCGGTGCACAAAACTGTTTCCCCCGACCAAGTTCTCGAAAAAAACTCCTTCTGCAGCCCAAGACGGTGACCAGAACTCTCCTGTGGCTCTGTCTCCAACCGCAGAGGATCCCACTGTTCCCAAATCCAGCAGAGGAAAATACTACGATGTTGAGTTTTTAGGGACACAAGGAAACTCCATGCAGACAAAGAGAAGGCTGCAGAGAGGAGATGAGCAGTTTGCCCATGCAACGGCCAACTCTGGCCGCAGGTAGACAACTCATGCGGCAGCCAACTATTGCCGCAGGAAGATAATCCTTGTAGCAACCAGCTCCAGCTGTAAGAAGATGGGCCATACGACAACCAATCCTGTACATAGACAGGACGTTTCATGCGGCCATGTAAGAAGCTCTATGTTCGACCGCCTCTCATGCGGCTTCGACGCCATACGGCCCACCAAGGATGCAGAATGTATCAATCTGGACTCTTTTTACTACGCGCCTTTGGGCGCTAAGTTAAAAAAGTCTAGGACAGTACGGGCTCAACCAGCCCAGTCAACTGTCCAAGTTGCTGACTGTCAGTGGGCCCCGTTAACTGTTACTCGGGCTCCTGACGGAAAGTTGTACAGAACCACCCACGTCCAGTCCTCCAGGGCAAACAGACAGGGTGGGTCTTTAAAGTCTCCCTCTAAAGATCCAGAGCAAGTGCTTTTACTAGCCACAGATGAGGGAACAAACATGATGCCTAAGCACTCGTGCGCTCGGGATCCTCGAGTTCACAAGTTTGGTGCAAAGGCAGAGCGGCTTCCTACCCACTAACGTGACGTGATTACTCACAAGCGCAAGACGGCAGCGTCAGCATGCAATGAGTCTCACTCGGGGCGTCGTTGCACCCAAGTCATCATCAACTGCGGTTGTAACAAATCAGCAGCACCTGAAGTTCGGCAGTCAGTTTTTCGGCGACTGCAGCAGCCAACACCTGTCCGACAGGTGCAAATTCCAGGGGACGAAGAACTTCCTTTCATCTCCTATAATTCAACTCAAAAAGTTCCTCCTGGCAAGGGAGGAAAGAAGACAGGCTCTTCCATCCCGGCCATCTCGACCAGTATGGCAAGGAGACCCTCATCTTGGGGATTCCCATCCACCACAGGGGATGTCTATTTAGGCCCCCAATCCAAAAAGAAGCTTCCGGCACTCGGGGGTGCACTTTCAGCCTCCTTGAGAGTGGATAAAGCTGAGGGTAGCAGCCCCTTCAATGTATGCGACGACCCGGTGTACCAGAAGCATACACAGGGGATAGAGATCCTCCATAACCCTGCAACAGAATCGGATTTTCTTGAGGGCCACCATCCTCGCCAAGACGATGCAGCTTCGTGCACATGGGGTAGCACCCCTTCCGAGTCTGACGAAGATGATATTTCAATATTTCTCGAAGATTTCTCTATACAAGGGTACAGCACTGAGAGTACCTCTGCCACAATCCCTTCCACCTCTACCCACGTAAGAATAGTCTTTATGACTGACGAAGATCATGAAGCGCCTTTCGACCGACAAAAGCTAGAAGTGCTCTAAGCCATGCTCATGTCCTTAGTCAAATTGGTGGACAAGATCAAAGCCGCCTTGCCAGCTCAACCAGCAAGGACGCTCAGACAAATAAGCTTGGGACCCGCAGTCAACGCGGACTCCAACACGATCGCCCCTCCTTTGGGTAATGATCCCGTAGCACCATCCATTCCTTCAGCTGCAGATGAAGCCAAGCAGGCTAGAAAGGAAGTCCAAGAGCTCCGAGCGATGTTCAATACCCGAGACTCCTCTCGATATCTCAGAATACGGCAGCCATATCCCGTCGCATGGAGAGACGTGTCTTTTTTTACCTTGGTATAAGCCGTTCCATATCGACTTTTATGATGGGAAGACTTCTGCTAGTCGGTACATGACTTACTTTGAAGTCACCACCGACCACTTGTCGCACAGTGATGCTATCCTCACGCGATTATTCATCGGTGCACTGGAGGGGATCGCGTTCGACTGGTACCGCAACCTTCCCAACAACTGTATTCACTCTTTTGACTGCTTCAAGCACATATTCCTAGAGAGATTCTACGAAGTGTGGCATGATGTCACAATATCATCTCTCATGGACGTCATTCAGGGAGAGAGGGAGCTCACGAGGAACTAAAGTTGATGGTGACTTGGATGGGAGATGATATGTTCAGAGACTGGATGACTTTCATCATAAGTGCTACCAACGATGAGATTGCCTTAGGGTAATCCCAAGAGCTCCCTAATGGAAATCTTCCAGAAGAAGCTGCTCCCTGCAATTAGCCTATGGATGGGAGATGATCAGTTCAGAGACTAGACGACTTTCATCATAAGTGCTACCAACGCGGAAGAAAAATTGAAGAAGGCTCGCCAGCTGGGATTACACATACCAGACGGAGAAGACAAGGGTAGACGTCCTGGTCCCACCTCCAGTAACAACAACAATGGCACCACCACCAACCGAGATAACAAGGGCAAGCAGGTCTTGGTCACTGATGCGACTCAGAAGCCCGAACAAAAACATGTGGAAGGTCAGTGGCCCAAGATCAACTACTCGTTCGAAGATAGTCATGTCAAACCTATCTTCGATATGCTCTTGCAAGGGGGTAGGATCCAGCTCCCGCCACCAAGGTGCGAGCCCCGAGCAGCAGAAAAGGAGGACCCAAAGTACTGTCACTTCTACCGCTATGTCCATCATGCCACCCAAGATTGCTTCCAATTGAAGCAGTACATCCAGAGTCTTATCGACTCGAAAGCTCTATCGATAGACTTCGAAGAGGTTACTGTGGTAGTGAATATGGTATCTATTCAGTTTGGCGACTTTCCTCTAACAAGCACTCCTGACGGGGTAATACCTGTCCCCTGGGCAACGATGGGGGTTAACAATCTTCCACCCGCCCGAAGCCAGACATCCGAATTGGTACCCCTCACCATACTGCGAGGAGAGATCATGTGGGTGCATCCAGACTTGGTGTCCGAAGTTACCCAGGGGGTGTCATCCCCTCCCAACAAAAAGAAGGGTAGAAAGTCTAGAGCCTGCCACACAATTTTAGCCGAAGCTGAAGAAGCCGCAGATGTTGTTACCCGGTCTGGAGCGCAAGTCCAGCCCGCATGGAATAATCTAGCTGAAGAACATCAGCCAGCAACGTTCACTCCCTCTGATGTTCCAAGGCCATCTCAGCCTCCCTGGCGGATAAGTCCAAGATAAGGGAGACCCGCTTCGACAGGCCCCTCCGCAATGATGCACCGCAGGGACTGGAGCGACCTTACAACTTTGACATATTAGCACAATTGGCTAATATGCCAGCAAAGTTGCCGCTATACGAACTCCTAAGGTTCTCCAAGGATCTTCATGTCGCATTAAGCGAAGCACTCCAGAATGCTAATGCCTACTTAGCTCAAGTCAAGCATCCAGGGGAAGACCCACCAGCAGATCTACAGGACGGTGGTAGCACAGATGCAATGCCCAACATCATATTTACTCACAGGACATATTGATTAAGACCAACTTACCTGATCGCCTTTTGTACTACACTGGATACATAGGCGACATCAAGGTGGATAGGATGTATATCGACCCGGGATCGTCAATAAGCATCATCCCGAAAAGCCTGCTCCAACTTTTTTGCATCCCTATGCACCGGCTAGCAGCAAACAACACTGCCATTAGCGGGTTTAACTTAGGAGAAGCTGTCCCCTAGGGAAGATCCGGTTGAATTGCCATATTGGTGACCTGAGGACAGAAGTTACCTGCTACGTCATAGATGCAGACACCTCCTACAACATCCTCCTGGGACATCCGTAGATACATGACTATATGATCGTGCCATCCACCCTTCACCAGTATTTCAAATATGTTAGTAAAAATGGTTCCGTGATGACCGAATTTGTCGATATTGATCCCTTCAATTGAATCTTATTACTCGTCAGAGGCTTGTCTATATGACGAATCTAAGAAACACATAACGGTCGAGCCGGAGGCCATTGCAGGGCCAGAGGAACCCTTGAGAATCTGTCTCCAACCTCGCAAACCAGGCAGGGCCGTACCCCTTATCGCAATCCTACATAAAGAAGTGCTCGATTCTCCTGTCACACCTACGCAGTCGTAACTAATGGTCATCCGCCTTCCGAGATCTAGTCAGAAGCCAAAACCTGTTATAGGACCAATGGTGATTCGGCTGCCAAAGTCCAATCAAAGATAATAGGAAGATGCGAAGCCCTCAGTAACACCGATGGTAATCTGGCTGCCAAAATCTTCTCCAAGGTAACTAGAAGACATAAAATCCCTTGCCAAGCCGATGGTCACCTATCTTCCCAAGACGAGCCAGCTGCCAAGTGTTGATCCAACACTCCCAGGCAGATCATACCTCAAGCATAACCCTTAGTGGTCAAGTTACCCAAGATAGCGGCCCAAACTCTGAGCTCATAGAGGATAACCAAGGAAGACGAAGAACTCGCCAAATATGTGGTTACACAAGCGGATAGTCCCTCTCTGGATGATGTAATTCCGGTGGACAAAATTCCTTATTTTATCAATAAGAGGATGTCGTTAGACTATTCTGAGTATGATAAACCTAATCTAACGTATGCCGTACGGGACTGTCTAGTCGTTTGCCTGCACACCTAGGTGACAACCGTCCATACCCCGAATCGACTTACTTCTATAAAAGGTACTTATTTACCGGTCTCATACAGAAGAGGATGGGATCACACAATATTCTTTGGCCGAAAAGAAGGTCCTCAATCTTTCACACCACATGTGTCCGACCTCGGACCCGAAGCTGGAAGACTACCGCTCTACTTGTATAGTCCTCAGGCCAAGTACTTCATGCAAAAGCAGGGGTACGACATGGAGGCTACTCTGGGTCTAAATTATGGTAGTGGTCGATGATTGCCTCTACAGCCGCCGACACCGATAGGAAAACTTCAAGATCATTATCACAAATCCAAACGTGGCCTCGGGTATGCTACTCCACCTACGACGCCCGAAAGTTCTGATGAGGAATGTGAGTGGCACTCCCATTCGTCCGAGTCACCCATTTATGACTCCGATAGCATTATTGGAGATATATTCAGACAGATATTATCTGCCAATATGACATCCACTGATATCGAAGAAGAAGACGAAGACCTACTTGAACCTCTTGAGTTGGAGCCGTGGGTCCAGCAACTAGATGCACAATAGGATAAATGCTTCGAACTTCATGATCCTCCTACTGAAGATGAGGTTATACAAGTTAACCTCGACAAAGAATCCTTTCTAAAGCCAATCTTCGTCAGTAAAAGTCTGACAGATGACGAGCGGGAGTCGTTATTACAACTCATCAAAGAGTACATCGACATCTTTGCTTGGAGCTATGAAGACATGCCAGGGCTAAACCCCGAGATTGCACTCCATAAGCTCAACATCAATCCGGACGCAAAACCAGTCAAGCAACAACAGCGACGATTTCGTCCATACTTCATGAATTCCAACGAGGCGGAAGTAAACAAGCTTATAGCTAGCGGTTTCATCCGTAAAGAGCATCACCCAGACTGGGTAGCCAATGTAGTGTTAGTCATCAAGAAGAACGAGAAAATCCAAAACTGCATTGATTTCTGCAATCTGAATGCGGCATGCCCTAAGGATGAATTCCCTCTTCAGATCACCGATATAATAATCAATAATACATGCAGCTTCGAGGGCATGTCCTTTGTGGATGGCTTTTCAGGATACAATCAAATCAAGATGGCTCCCGATGACGAGAAGCAAACATCATTCCGAACGTCGATCGGCATATAATATTATACAGTCATGCCCTTTGGCTTAACGCCGGTGCAACATATCAATGGGCCATGAGTGTCATCTTCAGAGATCATTTGCGCAAGGCGGTGGAGTGTTACATAGACGACATCGCCGTCAAGAGCCGCTCCAAAAATAATCATTTACATGACTTGAGAATAGCATTCGACCTCATGCGGGCACACAACCTGAAGATGAATCCCACCAAGTCCTTTATGGGGGTGTCCAGTGGAAAGTTCTTGGGCTTTGTCATTACTTCCCGGGGCATTCACATAGATCCCGACAAACAAAAGCAATCTTGGAGATGAACCCACCAAAGAACCTCCGCAAACTTCGTGGCCTTCAGGGAAGACTAGCCTATATCAGGAGGTTATATCTAACCTCTCGGGACGATGCCAACCCTTCACTTAACTCATGAGGAAAGGTGTCTATTTTGTATGGAACGAGGAATATCAGCGTGCCTTTGATGATATTAAGGAGTACCTAATGAATCCTCCAGTTCTGGTAGCCCCGGTCGCCGGGAAGCCCTTCATGCTCTATGTACGGGCGATGGAACATTCCCTCGGCGCTCTGCTAGCCCATAATAATAACGCAGGACATGAACAAGCCATTTACTATCTTAGTTGGATGATGGTAGGACCTGAACATAGGTACACTACCGTGGAGAAGGAGTGCCTTGCCCTAGTGTTCGCCATTCAGAAAACACGACACTATGTGACAGGGCAGACCATCCATGTGATTTCATGAGTCAATCCCCTCAGGGTTCTCATGACCAAGCCTGGCGTACTCAGTTCTCGTCTAGCCACCTAGGCGATACTACTATCCACTTATGACATGGTCAAGCCCTGGCTGACTTCCTTGCAGCCCATCCAGGCTCAGAAATAGCCAAAATTTATGAAAAAATTCCTGATGAAGTCGTTGCCTCAACATGACTTCGCATGGCACCATTTGGTGGATGTTCTTCGACGGTGCTTCAAGAACAGGGCCACAAGGTGATATCGTTCTGGAGTGAGGGTGGTATTAATTTCTTCCTCCGGACTAGTAGTCAATCGGGCGTATTCTCTTACAGAACCCTGTTCGAACAACGTAGTCGAATATAACGCTCTAGTCATTGGACTCCAACTCGCGAAAGAAGTGGGAATCAGATACCTGGAAGCTTATGATGACTCACAATTGGTTGTTAACCAGATCTGAGGTTCATACGAGGTTCACAATGAGGACCAGATTCCTTATTTTTAGACAAAAATGGCCATCATAACAACCTTGGAGGGGTTCTTTATTGAGCACGTTCCTAGACTTCAAAATATCGAAGCCAATACCGTGGCTGGTCTCGCAGCTTTCTTGGCACTCCCAAATAATGCTCATCATCTAGTCGACGTAATAGGCCATGAACTAGTCTGCCGTAGGAACAACCTTCAATGGGGTATGAGTTGCTCTGCCCAGATAACCAATGACATTCAAGACTGGAGATGTCCGCTCATCGACTTTGCAGTCTATGGAATTCTGCCAGAGAATGGGAAGGAAGCTACCTCCATCAGAAGACGTTCCCTCAGATTCTTCTATGATACGGAGACGAAAATGTTGTATCGGCAATCCTATGATGGGCTAAGATGCTTGTCAAATACAGAAGCCGAAGAAGCCCTACGTGAAGCTCATGACGGTACTTATGGGGCTCACTAACCTGGCCCAAAACTACAAGATCGCCTTCGCCGAATAGGTTATTATTGGCCCACAATGGTTGGAGAAACAGTTGATTGTGCAAAAAGTACAAGGCTTTCCAGATCCATGCATATTTCATACATCTGCCATCTGAATTCTTGCACCCGACAGTAGTCTCTTGGCCATTCGAAGCATGGGGAATGGACGTTATTGGGCCAATCACCCTGCCGTCGTCTAGAGGGCATCGGTTCTTAATTGCAATCACCGATTACTTCTCCAAATGGGCAGAAGCTGTTCCATTAGCTGAGGTCAAGACATCGAACGTGATTAGCTTCATAAAACATCACTTCATCTACCATTTTGGACTACCCCAAAGGATTATCCAAGCCAATGGTCTGCAGTTCGTAAGCCATGCTTTCTACCGATTTTGTGATAAGAATCGGATCCAGAACATGGCCTCGACGACATATAACCCCTCGGCCAATGGTCTGGCTGAAGTGTTCAACAAAACCATAATCAAGCTCCTTAAAAAGTTCGTGTCTACAAACAAATGCGACTGGAATGAAAAGCTTGGTGAGTGCCTATGGGTGTATCGGACGATAATTCAGACGGCTACAGGAAAATAACATTCTCCTTGGTCTACGGGAGCGAGGCGGTCCTTCCATTAGAAACTCAGATCCCCTCACTTCGAGTGGCCCTCACCTACCTGTTAACGGCGGACGATAACTACCGCCGACGTCTACAGGAGTTAGAAGCATTAGATGAGAAGCGTTTACAAGATCAACAAAGCATAGAGCTCTACCAAGCGCACATCTCTCGGGCTTTCAACGAGAAAGTCAAGCAGAGAATATTCCAAGTGGGCGATCTTGTCTTGGCCATTCGCAGACCAATGGTCATGACTCATAAGACCCCCGACAATTTTTAGCCTAAGTGGGAGGGTCTGTTCGTCATCGAGACAGTATTCTCTAACGGTGCGTACCGTCTCGTAAAGTAAAATGGAGACTTACTCATGATGCCTATCAACGGCAAGTTCCTCAAGAAATACTATGTCTAAAAGACACCTTCCAACGATCTCTCGGATTGTGAGTTATATACCCGCAGGTATCGCTGAACTTGCACTCTGACTTTAAATCTCCCAGATTGTTGAGTTACGTACCCTCAAGTGCTACTGAACATACTCTCTGATTACGCCAAATGAATTCTCTTGGTCGTATCTATGTACCCCCTGGTCATAGCTTTTCTACCACCAAGAATTTGCCTCAAAATCTATTGCCTGCACCACTGGTGCGCAGAAGGGTAATAGGTCCACACAACTTATCCTAATCTATTGCTCATACTGTCAGTACAAAAAAGGGTAATAGGTCCATAAAACTCCCCAATGGAAAAAAGCAACCATGTCCATATTTCCTCTGAGTTGTTTTTCTCGTCCATCACAAACAAATCACCTAATGTATAGAACTTCCACATCGATAGCACCTCTGAGTTATTCTGTGTATCCCTATCATACCTACCCCTAACATGTCCTCATTACCTCTGAGTAGGAAGGATTTGTTTTGACCCGTATTTACCACATCCTCATTACCTCTAAGTAAATACGTTGTCTTCCTCTCTACTTATTATTAGTACTCGCATCGCCAGTACACAAAAATGATGATAAGTCCACAAAAAGTTATCATAATCTATTACTCGTACCATTGGTGTACTAAAGAGTAGTAGGTCCACAAAATACCATTTAAATCTATTTGCTCGTATTTTCAGATGCATAAAAGGGCAATAGGTCCACAAAAATACCCAGTGGGATGTCTTTTACAAATGCTGTATAGGCCCTCTAGTACAAGCTCCATAAAATATCACAAATAGAATGGAGTGAGCATACTCTGGTCATTCAAGATCAGTTACATTCATAAAACTACATCGATAGCAAAGAAAGGAAAATCTGGCAATACATAGTTGGGTTTGACATCGCTTCGTCTTCAAGCAGTTTCGTGGCCCTCGATGGAAGTTATGTTTTACTGCTAAGAAGCAAACAAAGCTGTTGAATCTCCATGGAGCTGCCGGGAGGAGGGTAAATATAGCATGCTATCCTTCCCTCCATATTGTGCATGCCTTAGCCCCGCTTCCCCAAGGGACCATACCTTCAAAATATGGTCCCTGATGGTGGTTTCGCCTACCTAGAGAGCTGTGAAGGTGCGACGTTCATAATGATGCCTGAACACCGTCCAACTCTTCGAGGTATAAAGGCTCTTCCTACCATCTGGGAAAAACTCTTCCGAAACATTAAGAGTCCTGAGTTGTTTGATGTGTATGCCAAAAAGGCGTAGAAAAAACTCTTTCGAAGCATGAAGAGTTTTGAGCTCTCTGATGTAGGCGCCAGAATATTGTACTTTTACTCCATCACCGACACCGGTCCTGATGAAGCTTGCTAGCCAGACACCTGCAAAAAAACACAAAAATGAGGGGGATTCAGCACCGAGAAAACAAAGAACTCTGTTATACGGCCAAGCTAGTTAGACGGCCCCCAACCAAAACAGAACTCATATAGTCCACAGTTATGAGGCCGGCTTCATGAAGCACTCATGCAGCTCTTATACGGCTCAGTCATTGTTATGCTGCTCAGTCATAAAAAAAACTTATGCGGCCCAATCAGTCACAGGGCGTTCATACAACCCAATCTTACAGTATTCATGCGACCCAATCATACAGTGGTCATACGGCACCTATGCGGCTCGGTCGTGAAAAGTTTATACAGATTCATCTTGAGGCACTCAGCCGATTTTAAGTACCGGTTATGCAGCTCAGCCTGTGCAGCCCTATCGTATAGAAAACATATGGTCCAGACGAGATAGGGCATACATCGACCAAGTTTATAGCAGAGGCAGTATGTCACGACCCGCACCCTAGAGTAAGGGCACGAGAAGTGGGTACGTCCAGCCTACACCGCAGTGTCGGTGGTAGAACGCTGTCCTAGGTCAAAACATCTAGTAATATAAGGTACATGTACAATATATACTATCCGAATGGAGGTAACAATACAGAATACAGTCCCAATCACAATTAAGGTAGAAATAGTACGATATCATAGATGAAATCTCAAAGGAAGATACAAACAGAAAGGGAAATAAGTCTAAGTGTCTAAACGACACAATAACAAAACATAGTACAACTCAAATCCTAATGACAACATAAGTAAGATAAAGCCTAACTAAACTAGTCTAGGCTATAGGGGTAATGTCATCAGCTAGAGCTGGGTCCTCCTGAGAGTCCAGCTTGCAAGTGTCATCTAGGACCGCTCCATAGTATGTAGGACAGAAATCTTTGGCGCCATCTGTAATATTTTTCACAGGTCCAGTCAGGACAGGAACGAGCACAATACATCTCATACAATTCATATCATGGCAGAAAAGTAAAAGCATGTAGAAGAGTAAGATACATGAACTGTAAGAAGATGTACACGAAAATAAGAAAAAATTTGTAAACTGAAAATATGTATATTATAAGTAAGAACTGTAAGTGACTAGTGATTCAGAGCACAAGAAGGTTATGTAAACAGCATGATGTTGCACACAAGAAATCTAGAGAGGTTCACATGATTTGGATTGATCACATAACCACTTCTACTCCCCCGTCCCCAATCAATACACAAGGATCCAGTCAAGTTATGTTATTGTACACGAAGTATAGTTGCACACGATGATCATGTGGGCACATGAGAGTACACGATTTCACACGATTTGTACACGAATAACACAAACACAAGGAGTACAAGATGCCCATGATAAAGTACACGAACATGAAATACCGATGTATCCGCTAAGGGGATAACATCGCACGACAAGATCCATATAGTACTAATCTGGAATAACAAGTGTCAGTATCAAATAAAGTAATCTAGAGCATGAATGTAGGTCCTAGCAAGTATGAAAAGATCAGAAAATGTACTCGCCTGAGATCCGAATGTCCCTGAGAAAAATAAAGTCCGAAGCGAGGTAACTGAGTCCTATTAGAGCAACACAAGTCATGATGTATACAAGGGAGTTAAAATTGAAGTGTACAATGCACCTACATGATTTATGGGTCAATCTAGGTCAAAGTCAACTCTAGGTCAACTCTAGGTCAAACCAAGTCAACATCTAGTCAAACTAGGCCAAGCTTTACCCAAACAAGTCTAATAAGTCTCACTAGGCCTAACCAAGCCAAGGCTAGCAAGTACACACACCACATACAAGTCACACTAGTCCAACAATACACTAACTCATGTGTATACACTCCACATGCCACATGCTATATGCCATATAGCCTACATCACACATATTTCATACATTATATTTATATACTACTACACATTGACATACCACATGGTTATTATTATTAAGCATATATATATATATAAATATATATATATATATATATATATATATATATATATATATATATATGCATATACATATATAGAAGGGTATGGGAAACAAGCACATGTATGTGTGTAGAGTGTGTAGGTGATATGGTGAGTATATGTGAGAGTGTAAAATGTGAACAATGGGTGTGTGTGTATGTGTATTCATGTGAACTATTCACTCAAAACTGTGTGTTAACAAGAATCTCAGTTTACATGGGTTTTCAGGTATTGGAAATTGAGTTTTAGATAGTGTAATGAGTGTGTACATGTGTGTATAAACAGGGAAGTGTAAACAGTGAAGTTAATAGGGAAAAAGTCTCAAGAATTTATGAAATATAAAAACAGTCAACTGTGGCAGTGTGTGTGTGTGTTTGTGGCAAGAAGGAAAGTTAGTGTGTGTAGATCCTGGGAAAAATAGTGAACAACTCAGGTTTTTAGTTCAGGAAAATGAGATCTTATAAGACAATATCTAGTGTATTAGGGAATAGGGATAGCTAGACAGGTTTGGTCATGGGGTCTCAGAAATTTGTGAAATAAAATCAGTTAACAATATTTAATCTCAGTTTGCACATATATTCAACTCAGGAATCAAATTTTGATATACAACCTAAAATCTAAATCTTATTTCAGTTAATGCACAACAGTGATTTACATTATTTGATTCATATCCATTCTCAGGTTGTCAACCCTAAATCCATTCTCAGGTTTTAGGTTCATGTATAAAGTTAACTGATACTCATATTTAGCAAAACTGGAAACACATAATTAACATTAATCCCAAAATCTCAAGAAATCTTAGTAATTTACACTATTGTCAGTATATTTTAAAAATTCAACTGTCAAAACACTGATACACCCAAAAACTTAATTCAACAACCTAATTTAACTAATAAATTTAAATAACAGTTAGATAGGAATGTCCCCAGGTGATCTCGTGTCTAGGGTGTGTCTTTCATGTCCACTAGAGTGGACACAAAGTGTCCAAGGCAAGGAAAAATGGGGTTCAAAATTCTGTAGTGCACAGTTCGTGCACTGGTTCGTGCAGTCATGTCGATCGACCTAGGTCACGACACGAAGCACGTGGGTTCTCGTGCATGTGTCCATGTGTAGATGAGGTCTCAGGCTAGAGATTCGACACTCTGTATCGAGTCCAAGGCGTGTCAGTGTCCGACGCGAAGATCGTATCAGTAGGAAAACCTGTGTGCACTGTTCGTGTACAAAATCAGTGCGTGAGCGATTACGTGTCCGACACGACACAAAGACTCGTGAAACTTGGGGAGTGATTTGTCAGTCACTGCCCCGACCTCCACACCAATTTTGGTGGGCTAACAAGGTCTGTGCAGTGAGCACGACACGCGTGGCAGCAGGGCACTGCTACCGTATCTGCACACGTGTGTTCGTGTCCGATTTGGACACGAAGAACACCAAATCTTCGACTAAGTTATGTGGATTATTGATGTACATATAAATAACTAATTTTCTATTTATTTAGTTTCTGAAATTTATACTATTTAATTCTCACAGACATTACATCGAACACCTTATTAAAATTACTGATACGTGTCCGATACTGATACGAAATGGACATTACATAGCACCAAACTATTGCTACAGCTAGGGTATACCTATATGCATGCATCTATGAAAATAAAACACAATTTTACAAGGGTTTCATGGGATTTACCTATTGAGATTGAATCTCAATGAAAAGGGCAAGGATGAGGTTTCTTCTTGAACTCAAATTCACCCAAGCACTTCAAACCCTAGTTAGCAAGCCCCTACTAGCTTCTACTATGGTAGAGGGTGATGTTGCAAATGATTAGAACCAATTTGGGCTTGATTTGGATATTTAGGGAAGGAATTTTGGGGAGGAACTATAAGGGTTCTAAAGAGTTGTAAAAAGAGGCAAGGTTTTTAGTAAGGATGTTTTATATGAAGGGGGGGATCATTTGTGGCTGCCATTAGATGGATTAGGGTTAGTTTTTAGGTCTAGATGAGTGGCTAGGAGTTGTCCACCCAATTCTAGGTCTTTCTATTGGTTCAACTTGTCATGGCTACCTTTATTACAAATATTTTAAGAGTTAAATATCTTACCTATAAATATCTAGATATTAGTAATCATGACATGATTAAGTTAACCTAATCAATCAAGGCTAATCTAGATTAGGCTAAGTTTCTAGGTCAAGTCTCAACTTAACATTTAACACATATTTAATTAATAAAAATTCAAAATCACCAAAAAGTCAAAATGACCAAAATACCCTCAAACCTAAAATGTGGTAGTGACAAGTCTACCCTCCTTAAAAGAATTTTGTCCTCAAAATTGAAGGGCGAAACTAAGCTAATGAGAAGGATAGAAAATCATACCTCAAGGTCTAAAAAGATAAGGGTATAGCTAGCGCATCTCATCCTCCCGCTTCCAGGTAGACTCTCTTGGAGAATGATACCTCCATGCGACGCGAACCAAGGATATCGTCTGGTTCCTCAGTACCTTCTCTAGTCGATCCAGAATCTCTACAGGCTGCTCTGGATAGCTAAGAGTAGGTCCCACCTCGATCTCTGAACGATCGAGTATATGGCTAGGGTCCGCCACATACCGTCTCAACTGCGACACATGAAATACGTTATGGACTCCAACTAATATAGGTGGCAAATCTAGCCTGTAAGCCACGTTACCGACTTTCTCGCTGATAACGAAAGGTCCGATGAAGCGCGAGCTAAGCTTCCCACCACCACCAAAACGTATGGTACCACGTGTCGAAGATATCCTCAGAAAAACCAGATCTCCAACCTAATCACAAACAAGGTCTCAATTAACTATAATAATCAAACACGATCATAAATCATAAAATAACAATCCTACTTCTAATTCTATCTCTAAGCTGTACCTCGAACACCAGTGGTCTACGGTGGCTATCGGCCCAATGCCGATGTCTGTCATGCGCCATGCGAAGTCGATCTCTGATGAGCTTCACCTTCTCGGCTGCATCCACAACCATCTCAGGTCCCAATAAAGCTCGCTCTCCAACATCATCCCAAGACAAGGGTGTACGACATCTACGCCCGTACAGTTCCTCGAACGGTGACATCTCAATGCTGGCGTGAAAATTGTTATTTTATGCAAACTCCACTAACTGCAGGTGATCCTCCCAGGATCTTTCGAAGTCTAAAACACAAGTCTGCAGCATGTCCTCGAGTGTCTGGATAGTCCTTTCTGACTGTCCGTCTGTCTGGGGGTGGTATGCAGTACTAAACATGAGCTGAGTGCCCAAACTAGTCGGTAGACTCCTCCAAAAATAGAAAGTAAAGCGGCTATCCCGATCCGAGACAATGGTCACCGGAACTCCATGAATCCTGACGATCTACCGCATGTACATCTCTGCTAGCCTCTTTATAGACGTACCCACCTTGAATGGCAAAAATTGGGTCGATTTGGTCAACCTGTCAACGATGACCCAAATCGTATCTTTTCCTCCTGGTGTACGCGGCAATCCCGAAACAAAGTCCATCGTGATGTGTTCCTATTTTTACTCCGAAATGGGCAACGGCTGCAACAAACCTCCTGGCCTCTGCCTCTCTGCCTTCACCTGCTGGTAGACCAAACATCTAGCGACGAAGCATGCTACCTCCCGCTTCATCCCACACCACCATACATGCTACCTCAGATCCCTATACATCTTGTTTGCACCTGGATGCATAGAGTACTGAGATCGGTGGGCCTCCTGCATGACCTGCTCTCGAAGCTCTCTACTGGGCACACACAGTCTAGAACCGTGCCTCAATGCACCATCCTCTGCAATGGTGAACTCCTCATCCACCAACCCTGCTCGAGCCTGCTCTCGGATGTACCGCAGAGCGACATCGTCGAACTGAGTCGACTTGATCCTCTCAATTAAGTCCGACTAAATCTGCAGACCCCACATCTGTATCTCCACTCCTGGCACTAGCACCTCGATCCCCAGGCTCTCCAGATCTGCTAGAAGCTGTCAAACACATGGCTGTCGGATGTCTGCTCAAAGCATCGGCAACCACGTTGGCCTTTCCTGGATGATACAGTGCAATATCGAAGTCCTTCATCAACTCTAACCTTTTAGGCTGCCTCATATTAAGCTCCTTCTGTGTAAATACATACTTCAAGCTCTTATAGTCTGTGAAGATCTCCACACACTCTCCGTATAAATAGTGTTTCTACAACTTCAAAGCAAAAATAACTGCCGCCAACTCTAAATCGTGGGTAGGGTAGTTCTTCTCATACGAACATAACTGCCAGGAAGCATAGGCAATTACCTTCCCATGCTGCTGCAAGACACAACCCAAATCCTTTTCCGAGGATTCACTGTAGATAGTGAACCCGCCTAATCCAGATAGCAAGGTCAGAATTGGAGCTGTCGTTAACCGCTTCTTCAACTCATCAAAAGTGATCTGACACTCCTCTGACCAGATATACTCTACATTCTTCCGGGTCAGCCTAGTCAATGGCTCTGTAACTCGGAAGAAATCCTGAATGAACCTCCTGTAGTAGCGAGCTAATCCCGGGAATCTTCTGATCTCGACAACTGAAGTTGTTGCTGCCCATGCCTCAACTGCCGTGATCTTCCTCAGGTCAACTGAGATCCCATCTCCAGTCACAACATGACCCAGGAAATCAACTCGGTCTAGGAAGAACTCACACTTTGAGAGCTTGCTATAAAGCTCCTCCTTCCCGAAAGTCTCCAGAACCACTCTCAAATGCTCCTCATGCTTCTCCTCGGTCTTCGAGTACACTAAGATATCATCGATGAACACTACCACAAAATTGTCCAAGTACTGGTGGAACACCTTGTTCATCAGGTTCATGAATACCACCGGGGCATTAGTCAACCCAAACGGCATCACCATAAACTCGAACTGGCCGTACCGTATCCTGAATATTGTCTTCGGGATATCCTTCCTCCTCACCTTCACCTGATGGTATCCTGACCTCAGATCAATCTTCGAAAATACCCTAGCTCCGCTCAACTGATCAAAGAGATCATCGATCCGCGGTAGTGGATACCTGTTCTTGATCGTAAGATTATTGAGTGCCCTGTAGTCGATACACATCCGTACCGTCCCATCCTTCTTCGGTACAAAAAGCACCGGTGTACCCCATGGTGAAGAACTAGATCGGATGAAGCCCTTGTCCTGCAACTCATCCACCTGTTTCTTCAATTCCACCAACTTGCTGTTGTTCACTATATAGACGTGCTGAGATATCGACTCTGCATCGGGCACTAAGTCTATAGAGAACTCAATATCTCTGTCTGGTGGTATTCCTGGCAAGTCCTCCGAAAAGACATCCATGAACTCTGCTATCAATGGATGTGGCACTGTCTGCTCCTTAACTGAAACTCCGCAGAAGACTCCGCTACTCTGCTCTGCCTTCCGCCTAGCGAACTCGAACTCTGGCTCTCTTGGCGGACAAAAAAGAACTCTGTCTCCATGACAATCTATACTGGCATGGTGCCTGCTCAACCAATCCATCCCGAGTACTATATCGTAGTTCGGTAGTGGCATTACGAGCAAACTCACATCCAGTTCTCGGCCTCCCAAAACTACTCTCCGATCCCTACAAATATCACTGACGAGGATAATGCCACCCCCGATCGTGATCTTTCAAGTCCTAGGCAATAATTCAGAAGCAAGATGGTGTCGAATAGCAAAAGATACTGACACAAAGCTATGGGATGCTCTAGAATCAAACAATGCGAAAGCGGGAATGGAGTCGAAAAGAACATAACCTGCAATAAGATCTCCAATAGCATCTGAATACTCCGTTGCTATGGCGAATGCTCGCCCCTGCTGGCCTCCCGTGGCCTGCTGCTGGTGCTGGACAAACCTCTGCTGCTGAGTCTGTATGGCTGGTCCCTTCTACTGGCCTACTGGAGCCTTGGCTCCTCCTCCTCCTCTTGGTGTCGAAAGAGCTGCCGCTACGGAACAGTCTCTCATCTGGTGGTCTGGAGAACCACACATTAGATACCTCCCTGGCCTCTTCCTACAGTCATTCTACCCGTGTCCCGGCTTCCTGCTGAAAGGACAACTAGTGGTCTGCTGCTGCCTGGGGCCCTGCTAAAAAGGTGCTCAGCCCTGTCCCTGAGGCTGCTGCTGGAACTGCCTCTACTGCTGCTGCTGGAAGTGGGGCCTCTTGGCCGAACCCCCGCTGCTACTGGCTCCGTGGAAGTCTCGCCCTCTCTTGAGCCTCAGCTCAAGATCATCCTCTGCTGCCATAGCACCCATCAAAATCTTCTCGAAAGTGGCACTCCGGTCACTCTTGGTCAAGGACTTGACCTCCTTGACTAACCCCTTCCGAAACCTCTGGGCCTTCACCGTATCGCTGAGCCCCTCCATAAATCTGTCCAGTCGGCAGAACTCCCCTGCGTACTCCTCGACAGTACGGCAGCCCTGCACTAGGCTCTTAAACTGCGTCTCCAGGGAGCCGAGAGCTGTGTCAGAAAAAAATTTCTCCTTGTACAGCTTCTTGAAGGCTGCCCAAGTCTGTCCTTCGGTCTCCACTCTAGGGTCCGTCTGATACCAAGTGCGGGCCAGGTCCTGCATCTGACTGTCTGCCGTCTCGATCTTAAGTCGGGCTGGTATCTCCGCCAGCCGAAATATCTACTCGATATGCTCGATCCAGTCATCGGCATATAAGATCCCCTTTGTGCTGCGAAAGTCCCACGGACGCATCTTCTAAAAGTCCTGGATCCCTAGTGTCCTCGACTGATATGGCTGCACCTGGGCTGCCTACGGCTGTACGATAACTCTCTCCACAGTCGTCAAGGCAACCTGATGGGCATTCTCTAAGCCCTGCTGGAAATGAGTAGTCTGCCGCTGCTGAGACTCCACCATCTTCTGAAGGAATTCGAACAACTGCCCTGCGTCAACTGATCCGTAAGGTGGCTGCTGATGCTATCGAGGGATATCAGGAGTGATGAGAAAAAAATCTCTGTACAGACGGAGGTGCACCTCCAAATACAGCAGAAATGCCAACCTGAGTCGACACAAAAGGAGATGCGGTCTCGTGGCCCTGCTGAATAGCACGAGAGGTGGCCGACCTCTCGATAGTGTCCCCTGGACCGGAGCGATGAGATCGTGTCTCCATAACCATCCTGAAGACAGATCAAAACAGAAACAATTACTGAGAATGAAGCAAAAATCAAAGGAGGACAGTTATTTATTCAAAGGAAAAATATTTAATCAACAAGAAATTAGATGGCAAACATTGGATCGGAGTTTTCCTAATGTGATTGAGTACCTCAAAACTATATCCTATCCTACTGTAGGCTGTAGTGATACTCTAGTTCGAATACCACTACAATCTAGACCTGCATGGGCCACCACTAAAAATGTGTCACGACCCACACCCTAGAGTAAGGGCACAAGAAATGGGTACGTCCAGCCTACACCGCAGTGTCGACGGTAGAACGCTATCCTAGGTCATAACATCTAGCAATATAAGGCACATGTACAGTATATACACTAAGAGTGGAGGTAATAATACAGAATACAGTCTTAATCACAACTAAGGCAGAAATAGTACGATATCATAGATGAAATCTTAAAGGAAGATACAAACAGAAAGAGAAATAAGTCTAAGTGTCTAAACGACACAATAACAAAACATAGTACAACTTAAATCCCAATGACAACATAAGTAAGATAAAGCCTAACTAAACTAGTTAGGCAGTAGGGGTAATGTCATCAGCTAGAGCTGGGTCCTCCTGAGAGTCCAGCTCGCAAGTGTCGTCTAGGGCCGCTCCATAGTATGTAGCATAGAAATCCTCGGCGTCATCTGTAATATTTTCAATAGGTCCAGTCAGGACATGAACGAGCACAATACATCTCATGCAATTCATATCATGGCAGGAAAGTAAAAGCATATAGAAGAGTAAGATACATGAACTACAAGAAGATGTACACGAAAACAAGATAAATATTTGTAAACTGAAAATATATATATGATAAGTAAGAACTGTAAGTGACTAGTGATTCAGAGCACACGACGGTTATGTTAACAGCACGATGTTGCACACGAGTAATCTAGAGAGGTTCACAGGATTTGGATTGATCACATAACCACTTATACTCCCCCATCCCCAATCAATAGACAAGGATCCAGTCAAGTTATGTTATTGCACACGAAGTATAGTTGCACACGATGATCATGTGGGCACATGAGAGTATGATTTTCACACGAATAACACAAACACAAGGAGTACACGATGCCCATGATAAAGTACACGAACATAAAATTCTTGATGTTTCCGCTAAGGGGATAACATCGCACGACAAGATCCATATAGTACTAATCCGTGATAACTAGTGTCAGTATCAAGTAAAGTAATCTAGAGCATGAATGTAGGTCCTAGCAAGTATGAAAAGATCAGAGAATATACTCGCCTGAGATTCGAATGTCCCTGAGAAAAATAAAGTCCGAAGCGAGGTAACTGAGTCCTATTAGAGCAACACATGTCATGATGTATACAATGGAGTTAAAATTGAAGTGTAAATTGCACCTACATGATTTCTGGGTCAATCTAGGTCAAAGTCAACTCTTGGTCAACTCTGGTTCAAACCAAGTCAACATATAGTCAAACTAGGCCAAGCTTAACCCAAACAAGTCTAATAAGTCTCACTAGGCCTAACCAAGCCTAAGGTAGCAAGTACACACACGATAAACAAGTCATCCTTGTCCAACAATACACTAACTCATGTGTATACACTCCACTTGCCACAGGCCTTATGCCATATAGCCTACATCACACATATTTCATACATTATATTTATATACTACTACACATTGATATACCACATGGTTATTATTATTAAGCATATAGAAAATATATATATATATATATATATATATATATATATATATTTATATATATATATATATATATATATATATATATATATATATATATATATGCATATACATATATAGAAGTGTATGGGAAACAAGCACATGTATGTATGTAGAGTGTGTAGGTGATATGGTGAGTATATGTGAGAGTGTAACATGTGAACAGTGGGTGTGTGTGTATGTGTATTCATATGAACTACTCACTCAAAATAATGTAACAAGAATCTCAGTTTACATGGGTTTTCAGGTATTGGAAATTGAGTTTTAGATAGTGTAATGAGTGTGTACATGTGTGTGTAAACAGGGAAGTGTAAATAGTAAAGTAAATAGGAAAAAAGTCTCAGGAATTTGTGAAATATGAAAACAGTGAACTGTGGCAGTGTGTGTCTGTATGTGTATGTGGCAAGCAGGAAAATTTAGTGTGTGTGGATCCTGGGAAAAATAGTGAACAACTCAGGTTTTCAGTTCAGAAAAATGAGAATCTTAGAAGACAGTGTGTAGTGTATTAGGGAATAGGGATAGCTAGATAGGTTTGGTTATGGGGTCTCAGAAATTTATGAAATTTAATCAGTTAACAATATTTAATCTCAGTTTGCATATATTTCAACTCAGGAATTCAAATTCAGGAATCAAATTTTGATATACAACCTAAAATCTAAATCTCATTTCAGTTAATGCACAACAGTGATTTATATTATTTGATTCATATCCATTCTCAGGTTGTCAACTCTAAATCCATTCTCTGGTTTTAGGTTCATGTATAAAGTTAACTGATACTCATATTTAGCAAAACTGGAAACACATAGTTAACATTAATCCCAAAATCTCAGGAAATCTTAGTAATTTACACTACTGTCAGTATATTTTAAAAATTCAACTGTCAAAATACTGGTACACCCAAAAACTGAATTCAACAACCTAATTTAACCAATGAATTTAAATAATAGTTAGATAGGAATGTCCTCCAGGTGATCCTGTGTCTAGGGTGTGACTTTCGTGTCCACTAGAGTGGACACGAAGTATCCAAGGCAATGGAAATTGGGGTTCAAAATTCTGTAGTGCACAGTTTGTACAGCCATGTCGATCGACTTAGGTCACGACACGAAGCACGTGGGGTCTCGTGCACGTGTCCATGGGTAGATAAGGTCTCAGTCTAGAGATTCGACACTCTGTATCGAGTCCAAGGCGTGTCAATGTCCGACGCGAAGACCGTATCAGTAGAAAAACCTGTGTGCACTGTTAGTGTACAAAATCAGTGCATGAGAGATTACGTGTCCGACGCGATACGAAGACTCGTAAAACTTGGGGAGTGATTTGTCAGTCATTGCCCCGACCTCTATACCAATTTTTGTGGGCTAACATGGTCTGTGCAGTGAGCACGACACGCATGGCAGCAGGGCACTGCTACCGTGTCTGCACGCATGTGTTCGTATCCGATTTGGACACGAAGAACACCAAATCTTTGACTCAGTCACCTGGATTATTGATGTACATATAAATACCTAATTTTTTATTCATTTAGTTTCTGAAATTTACACTATTTAATTCTCACAGACATTACATCGAACACCTTCTTAAAATCACTGATACGTGTCCGATACGGACACGAAATGGACACTACCTAGCACCAAACTATTCCTACAGCTAGAGTATACCTATATGCATACATCTATGAAAATAAAACACAATTTTACAAGGGTTTCATGGGATTTACCTATTGAGATTGAATCTCAATAAAAAGGGCAAGGATGAGGTTTCTTCTTGAACCCAAATTCACCTAAGCACTTCAAACCCTAGTTAGCAAGCCCTACTAGCTTCTACTATGGTAGAGGGTGATGTTGCAACTGATTAGAACCAATTTAGGCTTGATTTGGATATTTAGGGAAGGAATTTTGGGGAGGAACTATTAGGGTTCTAAAGAGTTGTAAAAAGAGGCAAGGTTTTTAGTAAGGATATTTTATAGGAAGGGGGGATCATTTGTGGCTGCCATTAGATGGATTAGGGTTAGTTTTTAGGTCTAAATGAGTGGCTAGGAGTTGTCCACCCAATTCTAGGCCTTTCTATTTGTTCAACTTGTCATGGCTACCTTTATTACAAATATCTTAAGAGTTAAATATCTTACCTATAAATATCTAGATATTAGTAATCATGACATGATTAAGTTAACCTAATAAATCAAGGCTAATCTAGATTAGGCTAAGTTTCTAGGTCAAGTCTCAACTTAACATTTAACACATTTAATTAATGAAAATTCAAAATCACCAAAAAGTCAAAATGACCAAAATACTCTCAAACCTAAAATGTGGTAGTGACACAGTATATGACAGCCCTGTGTATAAAATTTTAGTCGTCATCTGCTCACCATCCTTACCCTTGGGATAAGGTTGCACATCGGAATGAATGGAAGGAGTTTCTATCGCTCTCGACGAGGAAGCAAGTCTCTCCCCTTTGGCCGCTGCACCAATCGACTTTGAAGCTTTTGGAGCCATAGGAGAAAGTATGATAAAGTCAAAAGATGAGAAGGTGAAAGAGGAAAGACTCTCTCTGAATGGCTCTTATTTTTAGAGTTGCTGAAAGAGAGGCTCTTCGGTTTTTGATATCATTAAAGATAAAGTCGACGTTTGGAAACTTTATCCCCAGTAACCGTCGGCTTCGTCTCGAAAAATAGATCCACAACCGAGTCATAAGAATGAAATGCAGCAGTGACAGCTGGTGTAACACCCAGTTTTCCAAATGAGGGTATTTTGGTCACTTTTTAAATTTTGAGAATTATTTGTAATTATTATGTATTATTTAGATTTATTTAATTAATGTGATTTTTGAGTGATTTTTAGAATAATTGTTTTTGGTGTTTTAAAGACTTTGACTTAAGTTGACCTTGTAGACTAACCTAGTGGCTAACCTAGGTCTTGACTAAGAGATTAGGATTTGAGAACCTAGGTTGACTTAAGTTCATGAGGATGAACTCATTGGGATTAATTTGGTGAAATTAGGAATTAGTTTGGTCTAAGAATGGCTTGTGAAGTCACAAGTCATAATCATGACTTAAATCAATTAGGACTCAACCAACTAGCCAAAACCCTGGTACTAGGGCCCTTGGCCAGCCAAGACAGCCCCTTCCCCTCTATAAATATTCTCCCAAATTTTAGGGCTAGCATCTTTCTTAAGGTTTATCCAAGTTTTTAGAAAGGGGTAAGTTTCATCTTCAAAAATTCATAGTTAATTCATTTTAGGTCCTTTTTCCCTCAAACAAATTGTAATAGGCTCTAAATCTTGTGTTCCTGCTGTTGGTAATAAATTTTGACAGGGAGAAAACAACTTGGAGAGCTTTTGGTGGTTTGAAGGATCCTTCTCTTTGGAGCTTTTTGGGAGATTGAACACCTATAGGTATAATCCTATTTAATGCCCTTAAATTCTAGTAAAAATCATTTTTAGGAAGCCCTAGACCTCACCCAACTGTAGGGTAGGCTAACCCTAGGTTTTGGACTCTTTTCGTGTCCGTATCGGACACGTATCAGAGGATTAGGTAGGTGTTCGACGAAATGTCCCAAAGAACATTTCAGTCGAGTTTTCGAAATCCTTTTGAATAGGAAGCTAGTCCTAGATGTCGTCTAGGGTTTTCTTATGTCGTGTGCTATATTTCGTGTCGTGTCGAGTCGTAGGGAATACGGGACACGTGTGTGCGGGTGTGCGCGCGCGGCACTGTAGCTCCCCTGCTACTCGGGGGCTACTGCATGCTGGACACGCAACGTCGACACGATATTTTTGGTATAGGGATAGGGGCACTGACTGACACGAGGCTCGCAAAGTTTCACGAGTCCTCGTGTCATGTCGGACACGTTATTTCGTGTGCACGGGGCAAACACCTGGGCGTACGTGTGCTGCGTGTTGTTCTGTTGGTTAAATCAATTTTTAATGTTTTAAATGATGTTTAAATGTTTAACTAGATTCTAAATATCATGTTTAAATCTCTGTTACACCATGTTACTTAATGGTTTGGGTTTTAGATTGTGTTTTGGTTCGATTGGTTGTAGAATAGTGTAAATTCTGATTCTATGGGATACTGTAAATTCCAGTGTTCTCCTAACCATTTAATTCCTTCTAATGAGATGTTTTCAATTGATTTTTAATCTCTACATGTTTCACATCATGTTAGCTAAGTAATTCAAATTAATGTTGGCTTTGGGATGCATAGAAATGGAATTTTAGTGTAGTTGGATGAACTTTACACTGTTAACTAAATTAGTCCATGTTGAGTTGCCTTTTCCTTACTGTTAAACTGGGAATGTGTCATTTGATCTGAGATTTAGGATTGGTTATGATATGGGAATTGGTATGTAGGGTTTTGGTTTCAAGTTGATAACTGTACATTGATTCTTCTATTATTTCCAAGTCCAATTCACTATTATGGGATAACTGAGGTTGTTGATTTCCTCTTCACTGTTTTAACCAAAATCTGGAATTGTGAATGTTTCCTTCCTTTTTAAAACCAAGTTATAGATGTTGATTTTAGGTTTTAACTGAAAGGTTAAGCTTAAGCATTGTTAAACTGTTACTTACCTCTGTATAACTGAGTTAAATCCTTGAATACCCTATGATTTAAATGTGTTAGCTAAGTGGGATTTTGTTCTCAGTTTCAAACCTGAGAATGGTTTAATCTATATTGTTACATTGTTTTCCTTCCATTAATTTCTATGTCCATCTACTGTTAGCTGTTAAACTGATTCCTAGAATTTGGTTGTTGTGTTCAATGCTCTAAGCAGCTGAGTTTTGGGTGGTACTCCAGTTAATGAAACCTGGGAATGGTTGTTTTGAACTGTTGCCACTTTGATAACTGATTTCCCTTTTATTATTCAATGTTGTTCACTGTTAAACCTGAGATTCAGTTGCTCCCTTGTTTAGTTAAGTCCTAACTGTTAAAGTTTCACTGTAAAAAACTGAAATGAGGATTTCTTTGTTAGACTAAATTTGGGTAATATATTGATGGTAAACTAGAATCAGTTCCCTATTTTTTTGGACTGTCCTTTAAATGTTTTCCCCCATGGCTTTCCTATGTTGTGTTATCCTGGCTAGGAAGTTGTTCCAATTCCTTATTTAACTGTTAATTGTTTTGATGTTAATGATGCTATGGCATAAATTGGCCCTCTAGCCACACACACACACTCATTGTTAACTGTTTTTCATTACCTGGATTTAGTCCCTGTTTTTCCCAGTTTTCTTACACATTACACACACTTGCACATCGATCTCATGTTCCCCCTTACACTCTATGTATGTACCTAATGTATGTATAGGCATTGTTATATATATAGATACAAGTTTTCCTATATATGTGTATATGTAATTTAATATATATTGTATATATATGGTGTCTTGATGTGTGGGGTTGTGATATGGGTCATAGAGTATGGAATGCCATAGGACTAATGTAGTGTGTAGATAATATGGTGTGTTATAGATTATATTATAGAGTGTTGGATAGATGCTTCCTAAATTGACTATTAGCCATAGTATGACCTAGAGTAGACTTGTTAGAACCTAGAATGGTTTGGTTAGACCTAGATTAGACTATTTGACTAGGTTTGACTCTAGGGTTGACCAGAGTTGACCAAGAGTTGACTTTGGTCTAGATTGACCTAGATTCATGTAGAACACATTGTAGTGCATATTATTTACCATTCTGGACTCGTTGTGACTTGTGCTGTTCTAATAGGAGCCAGACACCACTCCTCGGACAGTACTTTCATCTCGGACTTTCAGTTAGCAGGCGAGTACATTCTCTAATCTTTTCAAACTTACCTGGATTATATTCTTGCTCTAGATTACTCTACATGATGCTGACACGTATCTTCATGGATTAGTACTATATGGATCCCTTCCTGAGATGTTATCCCTCTACGGACGCATCGGGTATTTTATGTTCATGTACTTTATCATGTGCATCAAGTACTCCTTGTACTCGTACTAGTTCATGTTTTTACATGTTCTCATGTGCTTTCACGTGCCTCATGTACTACTCATTACATGAGTTCACGTATCTTTAGCTGTATTCATGTGCCTATAACGTAACTTGAATGGATCCTTGTGTATTGATTGGGGCAGGGTGAGTAGAATTGGTTATGTGATCATTATCCCCAGAAGCTGTATAAATGAGCCTCTTATTTGTATTCATGTGCCCCTAAGCCGTTTACATAACCATATTGTACTCTAAATCACGTAGCCACTTACAGTCTCTACTATCATGTATTTACTTTCAGTTACAAAATATCTCCTGTTTACCCGTACTTCCTATTCAGCACTTCCTGTATTTTACTCTATTGCATGATTTATACTCCTAACCTGCTATGAACTGTTTTGAGAGATATGTGCTCGTTTCCGTCCTGACTGGACCTGTTGAAAATTTTACAGTGAATGAATGGGGCTCTGGTGTCTATCCCTCTTGGTGCAGCATTAGACATCACTAGTGACTTGGACCTGCTGGCAGTTGATGTTACTTCCATTAGTTTAGGATTGCCTTACTATTTTGGGATTTCTGTATTAGACTTTGAGATATTCTGAGATGTATTATTTTAGACACTTAGAATTTTGTATTTGTATCTCTGTGATGTTACATTCCTGGTTGTTATCTATCTTTATCTTTCTATCCCATTCATGTTCTATCATAGATGTGGTTGAGTTATATTGTGTTATGTCACCCCCATTCGGGGAAGTATAACTGTATATTACCCTTATCTGTTAGATGATTAAGACCTAGGACAACGTTCTACTGCCGATACTGAGGCGTAGGCTGGACGTACCCACGTCACATGCCCTTATTCTAGGGTGCAGGTCGTGACACGTTTTTAGTGGTGGCCCATGCAGGTCGAGTTATGTAGTGGTATTCGAACTAGAGTATCACTACAGCCTGCAGTAGGATTAGGATATGCTTTGAGGGTACTCAATCACAGTTAGGATTCCTTGAAAGATTCCTGGGACGACCCTTGAGAATCTTATTTAAACTTCAATTTGAAATCCTTTCCCTTGTTTTGTTCGCTTTCACTCCTTGATTTTTGAATTTAATTTTTTGTTGGATCGTTGTTGATTTTGATTTTTCCTATCGAGATGAATTTTATAGCCTGAGTTACGATATTTTCTGATAACATATATTGACGGGAATACAGGGATGGTAAAACGTCTACTTGGTTATGGAACCTAGAGTTTATCGCAGCCATATTAGCTGGCGTGGCGGAAACATGGAGACATGGCTTCGGATGTACGTATTTTGGTTATGAGATTTAGAAATTCTCGCAGCTATACTAGTCGGCATAGCGAGATTTCCAGACGACATAATTGTAGAGGTGCATACCCTAGTTATGGAATCTATCGTTATTCGTAGCCTTGCTTACTTGCATGGCGAGGACTCTGAGTAACATGATTCTGGACAGACGCATATGATTATCAGATTGTATCTTGAGAAGGTTTTTAAACATATCATCTCTATCGTACCATTTTTTTTGTATAAATTGTACCCCCCATCATCAAATAACTTAGGAGTAGGAGTATGAGTAGGAGTAGCTTAGCTATTATTATAAGATTGTGTAACCTCTTGCTATAATTCTTCCTAATGCAATGAATCGATGATTTTGCTAGACCTTAACTTGGATTTGATATTATAGCTCTGGTTTCAAATGGTTCCTTCTTTTAAACAGATAGGCAGAGCAGGTTTGTCATTATTTTTTTTTCTTGCCATTAATTCTTGTATTACCCTAATATATATAGTGGACACAGATACTTGCCTGACACGTATGCATACTACACTTGTTTACCAACCTATCTAAATGCATGTTAATATAATTAATGTTAAGTTCTCAAAATCCTAGTATTCTAATATAGTGCAGTATCAGTGACTAGTTCTATGTTTCTCCATATTAAATTCGTGATTTAAATTTAAATTTCATGTTATTAGTCTTGCTTACATCACTACACATGTATGTTATATACAGGGCTTTATTTAAAAAAAAAATTGGTTGAGTTTTGTGTTGAATTGTCAAATCTGAGACTGCGTACATAGTAAACCCTTAACCTTGGATTCTAAGAGTTTAGTTCAAATTGCAGTTTTAAATTGTAATGTTTTGAGCCGTATACATGGTTGTGTGCAGGTATATAATGTTAGGTTCATACTCTTACATGTTAGGTTGTGGTTGTGGTAAACATTGAGTTGGTTTTGATGTTCGAATTCTTCAAAATTTTGAAAACTGAATTCATGTTAACATTTTTACACTGCTATCAATATGTGTAGTTCAATTTCAGATCTAATATGTAATGATGAGCTAAACTGAATGATTGAACCCCTTTATTTCAAGTTTTAACCCATGTACACTTAACACTCTACACTAATGTTCACAACTGCCATGAAAACCTAACCCTTCATCTCTATGTTATGTTCATGTAGCCATATAGATATACTTATATATATGGTTAGCCATGCATGTTATGAGTAAATAGCTTGTACCTTGTAGACTGCTTAACCAATATGCCATGAATAGTGTAACTTGATAGCTACAGTTGAGACTCAAATCCTCCTATACACTTTCATGTATATTTCATACTAACCATATCACCTTTACATAATGATAGCTTTTTCTCCCCTAACACTCTCTCTTCTATATATATTAGATTAAGATTGGATTCAATGCTATTGACTTTCGTTCCTTAAACTTTTGGTTTTGATTTTTCTTAAATAGTAACCTTTATAGATGATTGGTAGTTGTCTTATTTTATTTTCTTCATAAATACCAATTTTACAGATAGGATGTTAGACTGCTGTACAGCCTTAATGATTGTTGTGTTTTATCCTTTCCAGTATGGCACCCATGACCCGAGCCTGTCGCCTGAGAGCAGCTGCAGCTACTGACAGTGTGCTTCCACCTCCTATTGCTCAGGAGGTAGTGACCCCTCAGGCTGACCCAAAGGTAGTGGCACCTCCCGCCATCGAGGAGGTGTTAGCATCCTCACCAGAGAAATCCCCTCCACCACCTGTTACTCAGGAGATAGTGGCAGCCTCATCTGAGACCAAGAGTTCTTCTCCATCTCCTCCTCTGCCTCAAGGAGCAGTACCCCATACCATACCCTCGACGGGTTTGTTTCCAGACAGAGCTCAGATATCCAGACTTCTTTGGGATGTGTTGGAGACACAGAGAGTTCAGGCTGAGATCCTGAAGGAGCAGGGCCGTGGAATCCAACTGCTGTGGGATTTGGTAGATTCAGGAGGAGAGCCTAGTTCTAAGAGGCCGAGGAGCAGTATATATCCAGAGTCCCGTGAGCACCCAGACTATCAGCCTAGATCAGCCTACCCAGTCCAGACTCCTGTTCAGCAGAGGCCAGCTGAGAGAGTTCCTACCTGCGCCTTCAGTAAGAAGCCTGGACATGTGTGGGACATCTGTAGAAAGAGAAGAGGAGTGTGCCTGTTGTGTGGGTCAGCTGCACACAGGCTGCGAGACTGTCCTGCTGCACTTATCCCAGCCAGGACTCCGCCTTCGGGAGGGAGTTCCATCCATCAGACTTAGTTGGAGGTGAGTCCATGACCTATATCTTAGCCAGTCTTTGAAATTGATGCACCCTACCATATTGTTGTATGTTTTGATACCTTGTGATTGCCTAGTACTGTAGCATGTTGGTGTAACTAGATGAGACCCCAGACTGATATTACATGCCATGACCCTATAGGTTACGTTTTCCAACTTAATGATTTAAATAGGTTTCTGAGACTTTGTTTGTGGGGGTTTGACCTAGGAGGGGTACGATCATCTTAATTTCGAGGACGAAATTTTTTTAAGGTGGGTAGGATTGTAACACCCAGTTTTCCAAATGAGGGTATTTTGGTTATTTTTAAAATTTTGAGAATTATTTGGAATTATTATGTATTATTTAGATTTATTTAATTAATGTAATTTTTGAGTGATTTTTAGAATAATTGTTTTTGGTGTTTTAGAGACTTTGACTTAAGTTGACCTTGTAGACTAACCTAGTGGCTAACCTAGGTCTTGACTAAGAGATTAGGATTTGAGAACCTAGGCTGACTTAAGTTCATGAGGATGAACTCATTGGGATTAATTTGGTGAAATTAGGAATTAGTTTGGTCTAAGAATGGCTTGTGAAGTCACAAGTCATAATCATGACTTAAATCAATTAGGACTCAACCAACTAGCCAAAACCCTAGTCCTAGGGCCCTTGGCCGGCCAAGACAGCCCCTTCCCCTCTATAAATATTCTTCCAAATTTTAGGGCTAGCCTCTTTCTTAAGGTTTATCCAAGTTTTTAGAAAGGGGTAAGTTCCATCTTCAAAAATTCATTGTTAATTCATTTTAAGTCCTTTTTCCCTCAAACAAATTGCAATAGGCTCTAAATCTTGTGTTCTTGCTGTTGGTAATAAATTTTGACAGGGAGAAAACAATTTGGAGAGCATTTGGTAGTTTGAAGGATCCTTCTCTTTGGAGCTTTTTGGGAGATTGAACACCTATAGGTATAATCCTATTTAATGCCCTTAAATTCTGGTAAAAATCATTTTTAGGAAGCCCTAGCCCTCACCCAACTGTAGGGTAGGCTAACCCTAGGTTTTGGACTCTTTTCGTGTCCGTATCGGACACGTATCAGAGGATTAGGTAGGTGTTCGACGAAATATCCCAAAGAACATTTCAGTCGAGTTTTCGAAATCCTTTTGAATAGGAAGCTAGTCCTAGATGTCGTCTAGGGTTTCCTTGTGTCATGTGCTGTATTTCGTGTCGTGTTGAGTCATGGGGAACACGGGACACGCGTGTGCGGGTGTGCGCGCACGGCACTGTAGCTCCCCTGCTACTCGGGGGCTACTGCGCGCTGGACACGCAACGTCGACACGAGATTTTTGGTATAGGGATAGGGGCACTGACTGACACGAGGCTCGTAAAGTTTTACGAGTCTTCGTGTCGTGTCGGACACGTTATTTTGTGTGCACGGGGCAAACACCTGGGCGTGCGTGTGCTGCATGTTGTTCTGTTGGTTAAATCAATTTTTAATGTTTTAAATGATGTTTAAATGTTTAACTAGATTCTAAATATCATGTTTAAATCTTTGGTACACCATGTTACTTAATGGTTTGGGTTTTAGATTGTGTTTTGGTTCGAATGGTTGTAGAATAGTATAAATTCTGATACTATGGGATACTGTAAATTCCAGTGTTCTTCTAACCATTTAATTCCTTCTAATGAGATGTTTTCAATTGATTTTTAATCTCTACATGTTTCACATCATGTTAGCTAAGCAATTCAAATTAATGTTGGCTTTGGGATGCATAGAAATGGAATTTTAGTGTAGTTTGATGAACTTTACACTGTTAACTAAATTAGTCCATGTTGAGTTGCCTTTTCCTTACTGTTAAACTGGGAATATGTCATTTGATCTGAGATTTAGGATTTGTTATGATATGGGAATTGGTATGTAGGGTTTTGGTTTCAAGTTGATAACTATACATTGATTCTTCTATTATTTCCAAGTCCAATTCACTGTTATGGGATAACTGAGGTTATTGATTTCCCCTTCACTGTTTTAACCAAAATCTGGAATTGTGAATGTTTCCTTCCTTTTTAAAACCAAGTTATAGATGTTGATTTTAGGTTTTAACTGAAAGGTTAAGCTTAAGCATTATTAAACTATTACTTACCTCTGTATACCTGAGTTAAATCCTTGAATACCCTATGATTTAAATGTGTTAGCTAAGTGGGATTTTGTTCTCAGTTTCAAACCTGAGAATGGTTTGATCTATATTGTTACATTATTTTCCTTCCATTTAATTCCATGTCCATCTACTGTTAGCTGTTAAACTGATTCCTAGAATTTGGTTGTTGTGTTCAATGCTATAAGCAGCTGAGTTTTAGGTGGTACTCCAGTTAATAAAACCTGGGAATGGTTGTTTTGAACTGTTGCCACTTTGATAACTGATTTCCCTTTTATTATTCAATGTTGTTCACTGTTAAACCTGAGATTCAGTTGCTCCCTTGTTCAGTTAAGTCCTAACTGTTAAAGTCTCACTGTAAAAAACTGAAATGAGGATTTCTTTGTTAGACTAAATTTGGGTAATGTATTGATGGTAAACTGGAATCAGTTCCCTGTTTTTTTTGGACTGTCCTTTAAATGTTTTCCCTCGTGGCTTTCCTATGTTGTGTTATCCTGGCTAGGAAGTTGTTCCAGTTCTGTATTTAACTGTTAATTGTTTTGATGTTAATGATGCTATGGCTGAAATTGGCCCTCTAGCCATACACACACTCTCATTGTTAACTGTTTTTCATTACCTGGATTTAGTCCCTGTTTTTCCCAGTTTTCTTGCACATTACACACACTTGCACATCGATCTCATGTTCCCCCTTACACTCTATGTATGTACCTAATGTATGTATAGGCATTGTTATATATATAGATACAAGTTTTCCTATATATGTGTATATGTAATTTAATATATATTGTATATATATGGTGTCTTGATGTGTGGGGTTGTGATATGGGTCATAGAGTATGGAATGCCATAGGACAAATGTAGTGTGTAGATAATATGGTGTGTTATAGATTATATTATAGAGTATTGGATAGATGTTTCCTAAATTGACTATTAGCCATAGTATGACCTAGAGTAGACTTGTTAGAACCTAGAATGGTTTGGTTAGACCTAGATTAGACTATTTGACTAGGTTTGACTCTAGGGTTGACCAGAGTTGACCAAGAGTTGACTTTGGTCTAGATTGACCTAGATTCATGTAGAACGCATTGTAGTGTATATTATTTACCATTCTGGACTCGTTGTGACTTGTGCTGTTCTAATAGGAGCCAGACACCACTCCTCGGACAGTATTTTCATCTCGGACTTTCAGTTAGCAGGCGAGTACATTCTCTGATCTTTTCATACTTACCTGGATTATATTCTTGCTCTAGATTACTCTACATGATGCTGACATGAATCTTCACGGATTAGTACTATATGGATCCCTTCCTGAGATATTATCCCTCTACGGGTGCATCTGGTATTTCATGTTCATGTACTTTATCATGTGCATCATGTACTCCTTGTACTCGTACTAGTTCATATTTTTACATGTTCTCATGTGCTTTCACGTGCCTCGTGTACTACTCATTACATGAGTTCACGTATCTTTAGTTGTATTCATGTGCCTATAACGTAACTTGAATGGATCCTTGTGTATTGATTGGGGCGGGGTGAGTAGAATTGGTTATGTGATCATTATCCCCAGTAGCTGTATAAATGTGCCTCTTATTTGTATTCATGTGCCCCTAAGCCGTTTACATAACCATATTATACTCTAAATCACGTAGCCACTTACAGTCTCTACTATCATGTATTTACTTTCAGTTACAAAATGTCTCCTGTTTACTTGTACTTCCTATTCAGCACTTCCTATATTTTACTCTATTGTATGATTTATACTCCTAACCTGCTATGAACTGTTTTGAGAGATATGTGCTCGTTCCCGTCCTGACTGGACCTGTTGAAAATTTTACAGTGAATGATGAGGCTCTGGTGTCTATCCCTCTTGGTGCAGCATTAGACATCACTAGTGACTTGGACCTGCTGGCAGTTGATGTTACTTCCATTAGTTTAGGATTGCCTTACTATTTTGGGATTTCTGTATTAGACTTTGAGATATTCTGAGATGTATTATTTTAGACACTTAGAATTCTGGATTTGTATCTCTGTGATGTTACATTCCTGGTTGTTATCTATCTTTATCTTTCTATCTCATTCCTGTTCTATCCTAGATGTGGTTGAGTTATATTGTGTTATGTCACCCCTATTCGGGGAAGTATAACTGTATATTACCCTTATCTGTTAGATGATTATAACCTAGGACAGCGTTCTACCGCCGATACTACGGCGTAGGCTGGACGTACCCACGTCACGTGCCCTTATTCTTGGGTGCGGGTCGTGACAGCTGGCAGATTCTCTGCGGCTCAAAGCGTCCCTGCGACTCAAGATTTATTCTGCGACTCAGGATCCCCTTGCAGCTCAGTATGTCTCTGTGACTCAAGTTTGAAAACCATTTCCTGCAACTTGAAGACTCCCTGCGGCTTGGCATATTTCTCATGCTTCTTATTCAAAGTAATCGAAATTTACGATTTGGAAATTTTGAAGGGGGTCTTGTAGAAACATGAAAAATATGGAGTTCATGTGGATTACAAATTGCCGCATAGGTGACTAAATAGGTCCGCATGAAGGAATGCCACATGACTGTTCAAAAGACATATGCGGCCCATCGACGAACAACTGTAGAAGAAAAATATGCGACCGAGGAGGAGGAGTTCGACTGATAAAGCTGACAAGTCCTGGCAAAATATGATAGTTCTGACACATTGACAAGAAAGATGAGACATGGAACGTCGCCCAAAAGCCGGGTTCGTACGCCTCCATGCGGCCAGAAAAGTGTCATCTAGGTCGCATGACACTTATGCGGCTCAGATTATGCGGCCCCAAAATTTCCAGCAGCCGAGAGTAATTATGATTTAGGCCGCATGCTCGAGTCTCATGCGACCCCACATGATCAGAGACTGAGAACACCATACGCAGCGGGATACGTGTTGTAAACCTCCAAGATTTTCTAATTATTTTAGTGATTTAAAATTATATTTTTTATATATTATTTGGCATTAAAGAGTTAGTTGGTATATATGGGTGTTTTTATAGATATATAAATATATATATTATATGTGCGAATGTGTGCTGGATATTTTAAAGTGCTACTAAATATAGTCTACAATTATTATAAAAGATCTTTGTTACTTATTTACAATTTATAGGATTTTTGTGCGAATTGTATTCATATATATATGTATATATATATATATATATATATTTTTATATGTATATATATATATATATATATATATATATATATATATATATTATATATATATATATATATATATATATAAAATAAAATAAAAAGATTTTCAGGTGGTCGGCCCAAGGAGGACCGACCACAGCAGCTCAAAGGAAAAAGAAAGAAAAAGAAAAAGGAAAAAATATATATATATATATTAATAACCACTAACCCCATATGGGCGGGGCCCACACCCACCTTTCCCTTGCTGCATGCAGTAGCTTACCCGAGCAAACCCGAAACCATGGGATGCTTTAAAACCAAAGCCGATTGGTATTAGGTTTAGTTAGAAGTTGTTATAAATACAACTTTTTCCACAAGCCTCAAAACCCTAGACTTCCAAAACGAAATGTGCAGCTGATCATACCCCCTTCGCCTGCGAGTTCGTTTCACCAGTGATGGAGTTTTGTGCGCGACGAACGGAGCATCGGAAGTCAACCCCGCGTCATCCACGGAGCAGTTTTTCCACTCACGGTACCCTACTTCCCTACAACATAACTTTTTACTCGTAGCACCGATTTTCGATCCGTAAGATTGTCGGGAAAGTAGACTTGACCCTCTTCGAGATCCTCCAGGTGGATTTCGAAAAAAACCCATCGACTTGCTCGAAAAATCGAGACGAAGATAAACAAAAATCTGTTTTCTATAACGCTATAAAATTGTTTTAAAACGATAACTTGTCGGCCAATTTTTTTGCTGTGCAATAAAGTAATGTAGGAACTAATTGAAAACAGTAAAAAAACAACATAACCGAGATCGCAACGCATCTTCTGAATCGTCGTTTCGATTAGCGTGTAAAAAGTAGATTGATGTTGAAGTTGAGGAAAAACTTGTGTTTAGTTTTATTAATTTTCTGAAATTTGACCGATATGGTATGCGCTCCGACAAACCGGGCGACGTGGTTGCGTGCTTTACGCATCGAAAGACGCGTATGGACATCGCTGATGTGTGGGAACTGACGGAACTCAGTTTCGTTGCGTGTGCGCAACGAAATCAACGCGTATCCGTCGAGATACCCCCGTATCGGGGTTTGGCAAACTTGCCCATAAATTTGTGTACAGTGGTCGATTCGAGACAAAACTTGCGCCAACAGGTTCGGATCAAAATTTTGGTCCTATGTGTCAAGTTTGGTTCGATTATGAGAAGGTCGAATCGAGACCCACTCTTGGCGGGCCCACGACCCACTCAAATGGACGAATTTGTGCACGGCTCATCGGAATCTAAAACTGGACATACCGTTGAGTTCCTCTCCTCGAAATGAATTCGTAGACATATAGTTTGATGACTTTAGAGACCATAGACTTTGGCACGCATTTTGGTGCAAAGCGGGTCCAACGGCGGACATCGTTTTGACCCGAAATTATGATTTTGCCCATGTTCCAGAATTAGACTTTTGGATAGGCATTTTGTAGGTATATCTTTCACACCGAGTGCATTTTTGATGTTTGTTTCAGCGTCCGGAGTTGTTTGGAGACTGTGAAGTTTCTTAGCTGACATTGTGATTTCTTGGGCTTGCTACTTTGCACCATCAGGCAAGATACCTCGCCACCTTACTCTGTGATTATTATATTTCTTATTTTCAGTTGTTATTTTTAGCATTTCTTATTTCTTAATATTTAAACTGTGCGTCCAAGTCACACTTGGGTGCAAGCGACTCTATCGGTCGTTTTTTTCTCTATCGGTCGTTTTTTCTCGCTTTATTTATTCCTCTTGCATTGACTTAGTTTATTGACCACCCATTGATGTTGAGGTATTGGTATATCTCATACGACCTTGACATTTGTTGTATCACGTGATGTGAGTCACATGTAGGACACATATCCGCGTAGTCGGCTGGCCACCAATACGTATGGAGCATGCGACGGATAGGGGTAACTGCCAATAGAGTTGCATGTTAGAAGACTTGGCAGTTACTAGAGGTACATGTCAGTCATGGAGATGATAATACTAGGCATTGGTGGGAAGAACATTACCTGACGTATGGGCTTCGATTGCACTTCCCTTGTAACCCGGAAGCTCCGCTGGAGATACGGGTATGATTAGCCTCTCAGGTTGGCCACTGTCGTTCTTGGAATGTTATGCGCTTTATCACTGGTGCCCAAGAGGGGACTATATCGTATCCTATATTCAGTCAGGGCTCATGCGCTGAAGGAATATATCTCAACTGCATATCTACAGTAGAATGGTCAGAAACCCGATTACATGCATACCTTTTTCGTCATTATATTATCACAGTTTATATGGCATAGTATTTTCTTGTATCTTGCTATGTCCCCTGAGGACCTGGTTATCTCTCCAGGTTTAGAAGATTTTCCACAGGATTACGGAGCGGCGTTGGAGCTATCCTACATTGACGACGAGGCAGTGCCTTTTGATTTCTAGACTATTTCTTATCTGAGACAGTTGTAGACATTATTTTATATCTCTTTTCTTTCTATTTGTGGAGGTCGGACTCCGATCTTGTGAGACTATTTTTCATAGCTGTTTGGAGTGAGTATGTTCACCCGGCTATCTTTTTGTACTCTTATTTATCTATTTAGACTTCGTTATCTTCTGTGTTGAGCTGTGATAAGATTAGATATGTTATTCTAGCCTGTGATTATTTTTATTTACAGCTAATGTGCATATATGAGGATTCCATATATTGGAGTATTCTTAGTATATGTGCAGCTGGCATGTTCACGTACTTGGTCCTACATATTTTGGGACGGGCGTTACACGTGTCAAACTGAGCAATTCCTTAACTACCGAGATTTACTGTAACAAAATCCCAACAAACCGAAAGATGGAAGCACGAGAGCGGGTCTTTGCGTGCTAACCAGCCATGTGGCCATAAGCCGTCCATGCAGCTCAAAATCCATCCTATTATAAATAACATGGTGCCATACCCCTGTAATGGCTAGCAACCTTCAAGAAAAAAGCAATATCTTCACGAGCTAGAGACTGCATCAGATAGTCCACGGAGTAAGGCAGGGTTGATAGCACTTTTCCCGAGCCTCCACTATCACCCCCAGAATCAAAACTAAACAATTGTACTTAGAATGTTTCCTAGGCTTTCTTTCTAGCCCTTTCTTTATACAAACGAGTTTAAAATCAATTACAGTGTTCTATAATACATGTTGTTGATTTTTATGGCAAACATGGATGATCATGGCTAGAGCTAGAATACCTGCGAAAGATAAGAGCACACACCTCGAGAGATAACCAGATCCTCAGAGGGACGTAACAAGATATAAGAAAACACCATACCATATAAACTGTGTTATATAATAGAAAATAAAGGGATGCATGCAATAGGGTGCCTAAACATACTATAGTGAATATGTAATAAAGAACAATCCTTCACATATGGACGTTCGGGATGTATACCAGTGGCATCGTCTCTTCCTTCGGGAAATAGTCGTCTCCGTCCATAACGCTCGGTGAACGTCAGAGGGAATCAGTAAGAAAACGTCCATAACGCTCCATGAACGTCAGAGGGAATCAGTAATAGTAAGGTGAACCTGCGTCTCCAGCGGAGCTTCAGGTACAATACCAATGTATATGTTGCCCATACATCAGGGAACTGTTCTTCCCACCCCATGCCTAGTAGAGTTACATCCATGACTCATATGATCCTCTAGTAACTGCCAAGTCTACTAGCATACAATTCTATTGGCAGTTACTTCTAACCGTCGCACGCTTCATAAGTATCGGTGGTCGGCCGACTACGCGAGTACGTATCCTATAAGTGACTCACAATACGTGGTAAAGTACGTGTCAAGGCCGTATGAGATATACCAATACCTCATCATCTAATGGGTGGTCACTAGACGTCACTCCCATTTTTTGTTATAAGTATTTCCAGTATACGTATACGAATTTTGACCCGTATTTTATTCTACTGTATTTTTGTATTTCTTTACGGCTTGTCTTGATGTATCTTGACTAGGGTTGACCTTGGGTTGGTTTGGTCCAACTTGACTTGCTTTGGATGGCTTGGTTTGGTTTATTTTGATGGTTGGTTCTACATGTTGAACCATCCCCTCCCTTTATAAAACCTGACCACCCCTTTTTCTCTCTTCATTACTTCCATTCATTTCTTCACCTTCTTCTCCATTACTCTCCCACCAACCTAGAGAGCCTAGGCAAGTGTAATCTTGCTTCATGATGGATCTTAGATTTTTATTATTCTATTATCTTTCCCTCTTGATTCTAAGCCTCTTTAGAACTTAGAGTTTTTGGGTTAGATGAAGGGATCCTTGTAGATCTAAATTTGTGTCATTTTTGGTTTTCTTGGGTTTTGATCTATCAAACTTCATTATTTTTATGTTTTGATTGTTCTATGTTGTAGAGAGTTCAATTTCATTCAAAATGGACTTTTGAAAACCCGGATTTTGACTTATTTTGAGTGATTTATGGACTTTGGACGTTCGTGAGTTCCATGGCCATCCTTCTCGAATTTTTGGAGAAAATGAACAGTGTGGCCGTATATGTCCTGCGGACTGACTTGAGTCCTGCGGACCGCATGCATGCATCCTTGACCGTATGTACCCCTTGACCGCATGAGTTCGGCGGACCGACTTGAGTCCTGTGGACCGCATGCATGCATCCTTGACCGCATGAACCCCTTGACCACATGAGTCCTACAGACCGCTTGAGTCTGCGGATCGCATGCATTCATCCTTGACCGCATGAACCCCTTGACTGCATGAGTCCTGTCGATCGCATGAGCCAGCGGACCGCATGTATACATCCTTGACCGTATGAACCCCCAGACCGCATGAGTCTGGGGACCGCATGCATGAATCCTTGACCGTATGTAATCTTGGCCGCATGCAGTCCTACGGACCGCATGTTTGGGCCGAATGTATTCCTAGGCCGCATGCATTCCTGTGGACCACATGTTTGGGTCGCATGAGTCCTTGGCTGCATGCAGTCCTGCGGACCGCATGTTTGTGCCGCATGTATTCCTTGGCCGTGTGAGTCCTTGGCCGCATGCCTTGGCCGCATGCTTCCTTGGCCCCATGCCCTTGTTCCTTGCATGTTATTTTTTTATTATATTATTTTATGTTTTAAATTGCTTACATCTTGTACTCAGCCTAACTTGTGACTACCCGATTTGATGATTGTGAATCTTGGGCATAACTTGTTTTAGTTGATCCATGATCACAGCATGATCACATGAACACGATATAACAATATGACATGATAACTCTTGATAGTAACCCATCGTGTTGTACTCTTGACAAGTAACTAATATGATAATTCTTGATGGTGGTCCATCGTGACGCACTCTTGACATGATAAGTAATCTTCATAGTGGCCCGTCGTGGCGCACTCTTGACAAGTAATCTTGATAAGTAACCTAACATGATAATCTTGATATGCTATTGCGACGGCTATCTTGACTTGCTAAGTAACTCTTGTCTTGACATCGTGGGTTTTCGTGCTTGTATAAGCTACATGTCTCGTCTTGCATCATGTCTAGGATATTGATTCCTGGTTACCACGGTCAGGGATTCATACTGAATCTGTCTAGGATAATGACTAGATTGATCAAGTAATTTATGAAGAGATTTTCCAGCTACAGGCAATCCCGTTATCTGGGCGCTTTAATTGGACTTGTAGCCTGTCGTCGAGTAGGGCACATTTTTAGCACACTGTCATGTGTTGCACCCCCAAGTCTCCTAATCCAACTCTCTCAACTTGCAACTGGATAATCTAGATTAAGTCTTTAGGGCTTGTGTCTGTTGAAATATCTGAATGCATCTTGTTAGTAACTAGGCTTGTGATAACCCTAGTTAGTTCAAGTATCAAGCCGTATTCATTGCTTGGCCGTGATTGATGGATGGATTCTAATCTAGTCTTGCCTAGACAAGGCCAGTACATGGTTACTTCAGCCGGTTACTGTTATGCTTTACTTATTTGATAATTGGTTTGAAACTAAGTTCTGTTCAGGTGAAGGTTTTCAACCCCGGTCCTTGTTTGGTTTACGGGTTGTAACTTGGTTACTGGAATAGTCCTTTAGTTATCTTATCGTTTATTACCCTGTTTTCTCTAACTCATGTTTTTTGTTATCCTTTATGTATCATGTGTGAATATGCTGGTTTTAGTTCTTCAGTGAAGCTCCCTTGTGGCACTTTCTCTTTCTGGGGTCTGATCCAGTTGGTTTTGTATGGCCAGACTTCGGAGTAGCTCCCGAGGATCTCCCCGCCTTCCAGCCAGATGGTGAACACTAAAAGAAACCCTAGCAACGAGTGGGTTTCTTTTGCTCTCATACTCTATTGTAAAACTATTCTTTTGAGACATTTAGCCACCGAGCAAGTGTTAGGTCATGTTGAATACTTTACTTACTATCTGCCTACGGGCTGTAACATGATTAACAAATCCTAGGGTTGATTATATATGACTGAAACTCTTGCTAGTCCTCCCATTTTGTAAGACTAGCATCATGATCATCTGTATATAAAATTTATAGGATGCCTTACTATTGAATATCTGATAGTCTAACATCTTGTAACTATTATTACTTGCTTGAGATTGAGATACTAGGCTTGTTCTTGACCATAAGAGACAGATGGCTTGAGATTGAGATCTAGATAGCCGTGACTGTATGTCAAGGTGGATTACACTTATATATACGTAACTGGCTGTGTCTGTTCCCCCCTCTCTAGTATTCTGGTTCTGGGGCGTAAAACTAGATTAAGTCAATGCAATAGAATAAAACAAAAGTAAGAAAAATAACCGATAGTCGCTTGCACCCAAGTGTGACTTGGACGCACAGTTTTATAATAACAACAAATAAGAAATGCTAAAAATAACAACTGAAAATAAGAAAATATAAATCACAGAGTAAGGTGGCAAGGTAACTTGCCTGGCAGCGCGAAAATAGCAACTCCAAGCAATCAGTCACGTCAGCCAGAAACCTCAGAATCCACGAAAGATTTCGGATGCTGAAACAAACATCAAGAATATTTCTGGTGTAAAAGATATCTCTAGGAAATGCCTGTCCAAAAGTCCAATTCTTTAACAGGGGCAAAATCGTAATTTTGGGTCAAAACGATGTCCGCCAATGGACCAGTTTTGCCCCAAAATACGTGCTAATGTCTACGGTCTCTAAAGTTATCAAACTACATATATATGGATACGGTTTGAGGAGAAACGGTATGTCCAATTTTGGACTCCGGTGAGCCGTGCACAAAACTGCACGTTAGATCGGGTCACGAGCACGCCAATTAGGTATTCTGATCAACCTTCTCAGAATCGGACCAAACGTGGCACACATGACCAAAATTTTGATACGGTTCTACTGGCGCAAGTTTCATCTCGAACCGACGACTGTACATGAAATTATGGGTTAATTTGTAAAGGGTCGATACGGGGGTATCTTGACGGATACGCACTGATTTCGTCGCGTACATGCAACAAAATCGAGTTCCATCAGTTCCCATACGTCGGCAACATACATACGCGCCTTTTGATGCGTATGGTTTGCGACCACGTCGCCCGGTTTGTCTAAGCGCACGTCGTATCTGGAACTTTTTATGAAATTGGTAGTTTGAAAACCCGCTTTCCCCTAAACTTTGAAACCAAATTATTGACAAAGTAATTAATGAAAAACAAAGTCAGAAGCAGGGTTTTGATGTCCTATATGTTATCTCAAAATTTGTTCAAGTATGTTTTTTGAATTGACGATAGATCGGCTGAAAATTGCCTTCCAAAACGGATTGTTGCACTGCCTTTATGTTCTGTTTCTGGGACAGATTTTTGTCGACTTTGCATCAATTTCATGGGCAGGACGTTCGGCTATAATCAGCCCTATTTACTGGGTTGTGTAGGGGGTCGACTTGGCTATCCGAGATATTTTACGGTTCAAAAAATAGTTGAGTATACTAGGAGAAAAATGTTGTGGAAGTGCAGTACCTTACTGTAAGCTGCTGCAGTTGCCGCCGCTTGATCTTGCGGGTGCGACGGTCGTGGCGACTCCGGCGACGGTTGCAGGTGGTCGACGACGTTTGTTGGGGGTCGCTGGTGTTCAGGGATGGGTCGGAGCACGCCGAGGTTATGCCTAGAATTAACTTTGTAGGGTTTTTTTTGTGATTCCTATCGATCGATCTTGGGCTTTTATACATGATTTAAATTCTGATTTAAAGTCATATTTAAAATTCAATAAAGGCTAGGGTTAATGTAAACTCGTGGAGATTACGATAGGTAATATATGTAGAAGCAATCGGGGCTGTTTTGATTCAAATCTCGATGTGTTCTACTCGCCAAGCATTGGTACCAACTTCGTCTGTGCATTTACTTAGTCGCGGGTTCTATGGTTTTTCCACCCGCGAGATATTAAAAATCTCACGAGTTGGCTTATTTTACTTTTTTTACTGCTTTAATATAAATATCTATTTTAGATATTAATCTCTAATTAGTTTAGTACAACCTAAAATCCCTACAAATTCTAAAATGTTTTAAAAAATATTTTATAAAAAATCTTGCACAAGTTTACTTTAAAACGTAGCAAGCATTTGCTACTCTTATTATTTACAGGAATAAAATAAAATAAAATAAAATGTAAATTAAGTTATTTAATAATTAAGAATACTTTACACTATCTAGATAAATAATTTAATTTCTAAACAAAACTAGTTACCCAAAAATATTTTCTGGAGCATTTTAGTAAACTTCTTTACCAATAATAGTTACCATACATATAGTAAATAGGACTTACCTGCTAGTTTTAATATTTAAAATTAATAAACTTGATTACAAGGTCGTAAAAATACAAATAATTATTTAAAAACACACACACACACACACACACACACACACACACACACATATATATATATATATATATATATATATATATATATATATATATATATATATATTAAATAGGGGATTTACATCCTAACCAACCTATAAAAATTTCGTCCTCAAAATTTAAAATGTCTTAATATAAACGTAAAAAATATTGAGATTTAATACAAGGGAGGGCAACTTCGTCAATTCGTAACTCGTTTTCTAAAATGGGAAAGGAGGTGGTATCACAGGAGTCGTGTTCTACAAGATAGGGTATTCTTCATTCGGACTCTACCCAACTTAGAGAAGTTGGCTAACCATGAAGACTGTTGTTACAAAACTTCTGAGAAGGATAATTTATGTATGGATGCACAAGAATATTATAAACTTCTGACCGCAGTCATGGGTTCCAAAGAAAGCCTACGCATTACCATTGCTTCCTTGGTTAACAACTACTATAAGAGAGTTATTACACTTTAACCTTGCCTTTCTAGGGGTCGTGCATCCAACAAGATGATAGGAATCTCTTGTTCAACTGTAACTAGAACATGTCGGTTAAAAGGAATTTCAGTCTCTGCCCTACATGGGTAACTAAGAGATGAGAGTCTACAACGGTGCTGAATCCTTGCTATATATGTTGGTTATATAAGGGTATGAAAAATTTTAGCCATAATGTTTAGCATGTGTAGGTTGGTGTTTGGTGTGGTGTAGGAGGCATGGGCTTGCTTGCGTGAAATACGTATGTCATAGATATGACATGTCTTGCATGAATCATGGACGTTTGGCCTATTTGAGAGAACCGGTCAATATTGTATGGTTAAAGTCAATTAGAACAAAATGGGCATCTATAATTTATTCTAAGGGGGAAATGTGTCATACATGTGGTGTAACTGAAATAGAGCACAGAAAAGTGTGCTTGTATGGTACATGTATGTCATGGTGTAGTGTAGCTCGTTTAGTTCATGAATGTAAAAAAATTTGAAAGAAAATGGCTAGTGTTGTGCTCCAAATATCAAAGTCATTGTAAGGTATCAAAATGATACAAAGAGAAATAAACGTTATAAACCTATGGTTTATTAGTTCCGTTGGAACCAATCTTTGATTAATTTAGTCTTGGATTTTAATCTATATTAGCTGGGCAAGATCTCTAAGATCAGTTCGAACCATTAATAGTAGGTAAGGGCAATATAGAATAGGTTTCAATTCAAGTGGTTGGGCCAGTTTCTAATTGGATTGGTTAACTAGGTTCTTTAAGTCCAAAAATGTGCCTTCTGTGACTCTTGAGTTTAAAAAGCACATGTGATCTCAATTGGGTGGCACACTAGTGACATCTGCGTAGAGGGCTTCGAGTAGATCACAACCATATATTGTCAAGATTGGATCTCTAATTGAGGTCGGGAAGTACACCGGTATTACGGTAAGGGTATAGCTAGCCGTTTTGACCTGAAAGTCGTATCATGAAAACAGAGCACAATGGGACGTATTTTAGTGGGACATGATATGTCTACATGAAGGTGGACTCGTATAGGTCTTGCGTGTGAAGTTTGTTGGAAGATAAATGTAGTGCCCCGGCCCTACATCGTGCCCCGTCTCCGTCCACAGGGTGCGCGAGAAAGGAACACTGTCGCTATCGACTCGGTCGGGACGATAGGACGGAATCGGCCGAGTCGATCGAACGGGAATAGTTGAATTAAGATCCATTCCACGTTATGGAATGGCTTCTTCGGAACCAAGTCCCTTATTCAGCGGGTTGCGCCTCGACGATTGGCTCTGCGGCTGAGTCGGGAGAGACCTTCCGTTGCTCTAGTTTTTATGCCGCACTTGATTTGGCTTTGGCTTTCGTTTTCGTGAATGTGCTTTTCGTGAATGTTTTCGATGGGTTTTTGTGACGCGTTTTCGAGCTCGCATTCATATCAAAATTCCTTGAAATACATAGTGTTCTAATCAGTTGCTTATGCGATTGCAGGTGATCGCGTAGGCGACGACAGCGCAGCCAACCAGTCGCTCGCTTGAAGCAAGCCTAAGGCTAGTGGCTGACCTCCTTCACCTCGTCCCTCCCATCCAGGTCACTAGAGTACTTGTGTATATTGAGGGATGTGTATAATGTATGGAACAACTATCTCGTCGGCACTCTTTTGTAATCGAGTCATGTTGTAGCCCGCACGGCAATGAGTCTTGTACCGGAGTCTGTAAATGATGTTCATTATCAATAAAGAATCAAGTTCCTTTACTTATTGTGTGATTCAATTTGTCTGCGTACTCTCTTAGATCTCGTGTCTCGGATTGCCTTATGATTATGCCTTGTGCGTTCGCAAATTAGGTTCGTACGGCATCACGCCCGGGGGACGACTATCGATTCGACGGAATCGGGGCGTGACATAATGGTATCAGAGCACGGCTTTACGTCCTTGGCCTCTAGTATCGAATTCTAGTCTCCGACCGTTGACCTCGTGTCGATGAGAAGAGTTGTTCGATACGCTGAACCTAGGACATTTTCTGAAACTAACGAGAGTTGCCTTTTCTTTTCCGTGCAGTTTCGGGAGCTCAGGCGGAAGACAAGACGAGCGCTTCCAGCGGCTCGAGTGCTTCTAGACCCGAGCATTCCCTCAACCCAACGGAAATGACGCCTGTCGCAGCCGGACCTTCCGGCGATCCGATGTAACGTATGTTGCAGATGCTTGAAATACAGCAACGTCAAAACGAGCTCCATCGTCAGCAAGCGGAGGCTCGTCAAGCTCAATTTGAGAATCGGTTCGAGGCTCAATTCAAGCTGCAGCAGCAGCAGCTGAATACCCTCCAGCAGATCGTACAGTCGGTCGTCGGCAACAACAACTCAACGATGACACCTGTCGTGACCCAGCCTGCGGTTCGATTCAACGAAGATGAACCAGAGGTGCCAGCGCTCTCACCTTCAGCACCGAGAAGTTCTAACTTTGACGTGTCAAAATTCATGAAACGCTGCCGCACTTCCTTCAACGGCACAGAAGATCCCGCGGTGGCGATCGACTGGTTGGAGGAGCTGGAAGATAAGTTCGAGCTTCTGGGTGTCGAGGACTCAAAGAAAGTCGCGTGTGCTCAACTTCTACTTCGAATGAACGCACACGATTGGTGGGCTGTACAGAAGCGGGCAATTCGACGTAAAGACGAGATAGCGGCGATCTCATGGGCGACATTCAAAAAGGCGTTCGAGACTGAATATCTTTCTGCAGCCGTGCGACAGGAGAAAGAAGATGAGTTTATGCAGTTAAAGCAAGGCAATATGACTGTACGACAATATGCGGCCAAATTCAACAAACTGGCCAAGTTTGTAGGGGACTTCCTACCTACCACTGCCAGTCGAGCTCGACAATTCGAAGTGGGCCTGCGTTCAACTATCTGTGTGCATGTTTCGGTGGCTGAATACAAAACCATGGGCGAGGCACTCAACCATGCCATCCGTCTGGAGTCCGAGTATCCTCCTACTACTACCGGCGCTGTTCACTTTAATAACAAATGCCATAGTAATACGGGAGGCAACAACGCACATAAGCGTCAAAATCGTGGCAACGGAGGCGGCAACCAGACGAAGGATCGAGTGGTCTGCACTTTCTGTGCCAAGGAGGGACACTTGATTAGCGAGTGCCGACTGAAGAACGGTACGTGCCTCGGGTGCGGCCGAGCCGACCATATCGTACGCGAGTGCCCGGAGAAGTCAAACCAGCGCCCACGACAACACTATCAGAACTGAGGCCAAGCACCTCGGGCTCCACCGACCGCACAATAAAATGGCCAAGACCGTCGCCGTAATGCTCAGGGCCGCGTCTACGCCATGACCCGAGACGAAGTGTTCGCATCTGACACAGTCGTGACAGGTATACTGCAATTCAATAATAAACCTGCTCGTGTATTGTTTGATTCAGGTGCCACACATAGTTTCATATCAGCGGACTTTGCGACCGAGCACAAATTTCCTCTGACACCGCTCGGTCTTGAGCTCACTGTTAACATCCCGTCGGGTATGCCACTAGCTGCGAATTTAGTCTGCGGAGACGGAATCATCTGTATAGGTGGTCAAAAGGTCAGTCTCGATGCGATAGTCCTAAATATTAAGGACTACGATATCATTCTGGGGATGGATTGGCTCGGTCCGTACAACGCAACCATAGACTGCGCTGAAAAGAAGGTCACATTCCGCATACCGGGAGTGCCTGAATTCTGCTACTCGTGTGGTGAGGCGCCGCCGGCCTGCATGGTGATCTCTGCAATATCTGCTCGACGGATGCTGCATTCCGGGTGCGAAGGCTATCTAGCTTCCGTTCGAGACATGCGACAGGATGGTGCAAACGCGGGTCAGACCGACGTTGTGGCAGAATTCCCCGATGTGTTCCCGGACGAGCTGCCCGACATGCCGCCCGATCGAGAGATTGAGTTCACTATCGATACCTTCCCCGACACTCGACCGATCTCGAAGACCCCGTACAGAATGGCCCCTGCAGAGCTTAAAGAACTCAAGGTGCAGCTACAGGAATTGCTCGACAAGGGATTCATCCGACCCAGCGTCTCGCCGTGGGGAGCGCCCGTACTGTTTGTCAAGAAGAAGGATGGCTCTATGCGTCATTGTATCGACTACCGCGAGCTGAATAAAGCCACCGTCCGGAACAAATACCCCCTGCCCCGCATAGATGATCTGTTTGATCAGCTCCAAGGAGCCACGGTGTTCTCTAAAATTGATCTGCTTTCGGGTTACCATCAACTCAAGATCAAGTCGGACGATGTGCCAAAGTCTGCATTTCGCACTCGTTACGGCCATTACGAGTTCCTGGTAATGTCGTTCGGCCTAACGAATGCCCCTGCTGCATTCATGGATTTAATGAATCGGGTGTTTCGACCATTCCTCGACAAGTTCATAGTAGTCTTTATCGACGATATACTCATCTACTCGAAGAATCGGCAGCAACACACTGAGCATCTGCGGACCGTGCTTCAGACCCTTCGAGAAAATCAACTGTATGCGAAGCGAAGCAAATGTGAATTCTGGCTTAGCAGTGTCGCATTCTTCGGACACATCATTTCTGCTGAAGGCATTACGGTCGACCCAAAGAAAGTTGAAGTCGTTGTCGATTGGAAACGGCCAGCGTCCGTCGGCGAGATTCGAAGTTTCCTTGGCTTAGCGGGATACTACCGACGGTTCGTGAAAGACTTCACGAAGATCGCATCGCCTCTAACTCGCCTCACCCAGAAAGGAGTCGCATTCGAATGGTCAGACGACTGTGAAGCTGCATTCCAAGAGTTGAAGCAGAGGCTCGTCTCGGCCCCGATACTCGCACTTCCAGAAGGGACTGAGGGTTTCCAGATATTTAGCGACCCGTCCGGTCAGGGCTTGGGGTGTGTGCTGATACAGCGGAACAAGGTGATATCTTTTGCTTTCCGACAGCTAAAGCCGCACGAGAAAAATTATCCCACGCACGACCTGGAGTTAGCGGCGATTGTGTTTGCATTGAAATTGTGGCGCCACTATCTCTATGGTGTGGCGTGCACGATCTATACCGATCACAAGAGCCTCAAGTATCTATTCACGCAGAAGGAACTGAACTTGCGGCAAAGGCATTGGCTGGAACTAATCAAAGATTACGACTTAACTATCGACTATACGCCGAGAAAAGGAAATGTTGTGGCGGACGCTTTGAGTCGAAAGTACATTGCCTCGTTATCCATCGACCCCAGACTGCTACGCGACCTAGAAGAGATGGGCATCGAGCTCCGAGTCAGATTTCGGAATGTGTAGTTGGCCAAGTTGCAGTTAGAGCCGAGCTTGCTTGAAAAGATCAAGACCGCTCAGACGGACGATCCGTACCTGAAGAAAGTACGAGAGCTAATTTCGACAGGCAGGACGACCGACTTTGCGGAAGACGAAAACGGCATGCTTCGATTGAAGGGTAGGCTATGCGTTCCGGACGATTCAGAACTCAGAAAGGATATCTTGTCGGAGGCGCACTATGCGAAATACACTTTGCATCCAGGCAGTACCAAGATGTATAAGGACCTCCGTACGACCTTCTGGTGGTACGGGATGAAGAGAGATGTGGCGCTCTTCGTGTCGCAAGGCATGGCCTATCAGCAGGTGAAAGCTGAGCATCAGCGACCGGGTGGGGAGATGTAGAACCTCGCTATTCCCGAGTGGAAGTGGGATCATGTCACTATGGATTTTATTGTTGGCATGCCGAAGACGCCACAGGGGAACGACACCATCTGGGTCATCGTCGATCGATTAACCAAGTCAGCGTACTTTATCGCCATCAAAGTTACTTGGAGCGTTGATCGCCTGGCGCAGATTTATCCTGACGAGATAGTACGGCTGCACAGAGTTCCAGTATCCATCGTCTCTGATCGGGATTCACGGTTCATGTCGTAATTTTGGAGTAGCCTTCAGTCGGCGCTGGGAACCAAGTTGCAGTTCAGCTCAGCTTACCATCCTCAGACCGACGGCCAAACGGAGCACGTCAATCAGATTCTCGAAGACATGCTACGGCTCTGCGCAATCGACTTCAAATCAAGCTGGGACGTCCACCTACCGCTGGCGGAATTTGCATACAATAATAGCTACCAATCCAGCATCCAAATGGTGCCGTATGAAGCCTTGTACGGCCGGAAGTGCAGATCGCCCATTTGCTGGGATGAAGTCGGGGAACGGCAGATACTCGGCCCGGAGCTGGTGGAACAGACTGTGGAAAAGGTCAAGCTCATTCGGGAAAGATTAAAGACAGCACAGAGTTGTCAGAAAAGCTACGCGGATGTTCATCGTCGACCTCTCGAGTTTCTAGTAGGCGATCACGTATTTTTCAAAGTGTCGCCCATGCAGGGAGTTACTCGGTTCGGCACGAAAGGAAAGTTGAGTCCGAGATTCGTTGGGACGTTCGAAATACTTGAACGGGTCGCGCCAGTGGCCTACAAAATTGCCCTACCGTCGGCGCTTGAAGGTGTACACAACGTCTTCCACGTCTCTCAGTTGCGGAAGTACGTGCACGACCTGAGCCACGTGGTAGACTTTGGCCAGCTGGAGCTAAAGTCCGACTTATCCTACGTCGAAGAGCCAGTTCAAATCATTGAACGCAAGGATAAGCTGCTGCGCAATCGAGCGATCCCTCTTGTCTGCGTCCTCTGGAGGAACCACTCGGTCGAAGAGTCGACGTGGGAGCTTGAATCGGAGATGAAGAAAAAATTTCCTTCATTGTTCCCTTAGAGGTAGGTTTCATCTTTAAGTTTCGAGGACGAAACTTTTTATTAGTTTGTTATGGTGTAGTGCCCCATCCCTACATCGTGCCCCGTCTCCGTCCACGGGGTGCGCAAGAAAGGAACACTGTCGCTATCGACTCGGTCGGGACCGATAGGTCGGAATCGGCCGAGTCGATCGAACGGGAATGGTTGAATTAAGATCCATTCCACGTTATGGAATGGCTTCTTCGGAACCAAGTCCCATATTCAGCGGGTTGCGCCTCGAGGATTGGCTCTACGGCTGAGTCGGGAGAGACCTCCCGTTGCTCTGGTTTTCATGCCGCACTTGATTTGGCTTTGGCTTTCGTTTTCGTGAATGCGCTTTTCGTGAATGTTTTCGATGGGTTTTCGTGACGCGTTTTCGAGCTCGCATTCATATCGAAATTCCTTGAAATACACAGTGTTCTAATCAGTTGCTTATGCGATTGCAGGTGATCGCGTAGGCGACGACAGCGCAGCCAACCAGTCGCTCGCTTGAAGCAAGCCTAAGGCGAGTGGCTGACCTCCTTCACCTCGTCCCTCCCATCCAGGTCACTAGAGTAGTTGTGTATATTGAAGGATGTGTGCAATGTCTGGAACAACTATCTTGTTGGCACTCTTTTATAATCGAGTCATGTTGTAGCCCGCGCGGCAATGAGTCTTGTACCGGAGTCTGTAAATGATGTTCATTATCAATAAAGAATCAAGTTCCTTTACTTATTGTGTGACTCAATTTGTCTGCGTACTCTCTTAGATCTCGTGTCTCGGATTGCCTTATGATTATGCCTTGTGCGTTCGCAAATTAGGTTCGCACGGCATCACGCCCGGGGGACGACTATCGATTCGACGAAATCGGGGCGTGACAGTAAAAGCTGGTCTCGTGCTCCTAATCCCAATGTCACGGTCGGGGACACCAAATGATCTAGATAGAAAGTAGGATTTTAAGAGGTACTAATTTGTCATCCTAAGGGATTCCAATTGTCACGACCCGCACCCACTGTGAGGGTACGAGTGCGTAACAACGCCCAGCCTACGCCGCGGTATTGGCGGTAGAATGCTGTTCTAGGTCACTATACAACCAGCAACTCACGCAATTATATAATGTACTTGTCAAAATCTCAACTCCGAACGGAGGACAAGTATAGATATAATGTAATCTTAATCACAGTCTAAGCACGATATGATAATACAGAAGATTATAACTAAGACTGAAAACAACAATAAAACCAACTAGTAGATAATATAATCTCTAACAAACTCAAAACATCATATCTCAACTTAATTACAACTCAAGTTCTAAGACATGAATCTAAACCAAGTCACTAGCTAATCTTCCGATCACTCCTGAGTGTCGGGGCCAAAGGTAGCTAAGCCGTCTCCTGGTCCATAGTAAGTAGGGCAAGTGTCCTCAGGACAAACATCTGTAAAATTTTTAATAGGTCCAGTCAGGACAGAAACGAGCACATCTCATCTAGAAAACCCAAGTAAATGACAGAGAACTATAAAGCAGTTATAGACAGTTGTATTGATAAACATGGCAGTTTATATTCAGGTGATGGTAATAAGAGACAGTTAAGGTACAAGGAAAGTAAGTCACTAAACAAGAGAAGAAATCATGGCAAAAAAGACTGTAAGATAAAATCTAGCTGAACTAGAGTAACATGATGAGTCCAGACAGTACAATATAAGTCGAGTGTAATACCAATGTGAGTCTAATACAAGATGAGTCGAATATAATTCTAATTATTGTTCTAATAAGGTGATTCGAATAAGGTGATACGAATAAGGTGATTCGAATAGTGATTCATATGATGATCTAACAATGATTCGAATAAATTCTCCAAGTGTGTTTTAAAATACTGAGATCGACATGTAAACGGCTATGGGTAAATCCGGCATATCACGCACTGATCAGGTGAGAGATGGCTATCGTTCGAATATCATTCACAGGGGGTGGTTCGAATAGTGGGAATGTTCACACGTCTAATCAGTATTTCCCCGCCCAGTCTAATACAAGATGAATCCAAAATCCAACACATAAGACGAATACAAGTCCAACCAGCACATGAAGATACGAATAGGTAGGTCGAATGGTGATTCGTATGGTAATTCGAATAATAGAGGCAAGACGAGTAAGTATGTGTGTCGTATACATGGATTCAATAATAATAATACGTGTTTGTAACAGAGAATCACATACAACTAACTAGAACTGAAGTACAGTAATTGACAAATAAATGAGAGAACTATCAGAGAATGTACTCGCCTGCTACTCTGAAAAGAGTAGTGTAATATCAGATGTCTGCACCGGAGTCATAATGTCCTAAATAGAGCAGTACAGGTTATAATGTGTTTAAAACAAGGTAAATGAAGTTTATGATACAATCTACATGATTTTTAGGCCAATCTAGGTCAAGGTCAACTCTAAGTCAAACCTGGTCAACTGTCTATCTAGGGCTTTGGTCAACTCTAGGCTATTGGGTCAACTACCTAGTCAAGCTAGGTCAAACTCCTGGTCAACTTTGTCTACAAGTCATTCTAGTCTAACCACATTCCTATACCAAAGCCTATAAAGAAATGACACTATATAAATATATCATAAGACTAAACCTATACCAGTATCTATACAACCACTCATGGCTTAACAAAACCATATCAAACTAATTCATATATCATATATACATATATATAGCACAATATACATACAAACACATTTATAAAGATATAGAGAGGGGAAGGCAAGGTCAAGAGTATGTGTGCATAGGGTTGTGCCATAACACTAATGGGGACTGAACACATGTTCACCAAGGACTTAACCAAAATTCTGAAAATAACTAAGCTCTTAACCTATGTATCTATCCTATCACAACTGTTCCCAAACCTACCACAGTCTTCTAAACTGGTTCAGTTCTTGCTAACACACACTCACATACAACACTGCTATACAAAACCAAGACATCCTTGGCCTGAAATAAAGGCCAACACCATTATACCTGTCCTGCCTAGGCCAGGCTATGACTATGCCTACTGCACCTGGCAGTTATTTCTGCCTGCAGTGGCTAATGCCCTGCCTATTCTACTCGACAGTGCAGTGCACTGCACCAAGGCTCTGGCCAACATGCCCAGGCTTCCAATACTCTGGTACATAACAAAGAGGACATATACTTGCAAAGGATCTAACCATTTGGGACTGCTCATACTGGTAAGGACAGATACTTGAACCATTGAGATGTGGATAGATCAATATAGTGGAATGGACTTCGAAAGGAGCTATCCTCATGCTCAAGACTGACCTTCACATAAGCAGTGAACAGGGCTTTACATATGGAATGAAGGGGGATGCCCAATCTGGCATTAAATGTGATTTGTAGGACATGCAGTGGCTAATTAGTATGTAGTGAATTAATAAATACAGTGATGCAGTGTATCACTACATGCTCTGATACATATGGTATCAGAGATGCAGGCTACAGAGAATACAGTGAATGGCATTTGCAGAACATGTTTAAAAGTTTGTAGGGCTCATTTGGGAATGCAGGATATGTTAATGCAAGGAATAATACAACCATAGGACAGGTCCTAGTGCAGTGATCTAAGTGGAAAGACATGGCAATGGCTTAAGACTGTAGGTAATGCAAGGTATGCCATGTCTATATGTTAGTGAGGGTGAATGCAGTGGATCTCAGATTACATACTATCATTCAATTCAGTTAACAACAAATACAGCCCCATCCCAGTTTTTATAACCATTTAATATACAAAACAAACTTAAATTTAAATATGAACTCAGTTAACATTAATTTAAAACACCAAAATCTTAGTTAAATAACCAGTTAAACATGTTCAGTGCACAAACTCAGGATTTTCAGGTTCATGGTGTCCACACTGGAATTAGTGATGTGTATAATATGTTCAGTGTATTGACAGTTTGGGTATTTCAGTGATAAAATGGAAATCGAATCTCGAATACTAAGAATATGCTAATATGATCAATAATATGTAGGCTAATAACATAGATACATGTAGGTGCATTAACACTGTAAATAATTATTAGGGAAAAACAGTTGTACTCATATTAAATCTCAGAAAACAGGTTCCAATTGACTACCAGTTTCACTGGACTGATACTATAAAAATCCCCATTTCAAATCCAATGAAAACTCACACAAAATTGAATTAAAAATAGCAAGACACGTGTACAGTCATAGGGGCATGTCCCATGAGTCCAATGGGACACCCACGAGTCCAAGAATCAGGACACGGGGTGTCCAAAACCAATTTGAAATCGTGTCTGAAAACAGGATTTTCCAGTCCTCGTCACACGTGCACGTGTGTCCAGTGCACGACAGAGGCCACGTGGTGACACGTGGCCGTGCACACGTATACTCCTAGACTATGGGGGGACGTGTCCAAGTGCCTATCTTGTGTCCACGTGGTATCCAAGTGTCGATACGAGACTGTATCAGTGTCGAGTCCCGTGCATGTGCACACTAGGCACGAGACAGTGCAGCTTCGTTTCCTTCGTGCACAGACAACGAGGACCCACAAAATTTTGTGGGTCTCGCACCCACACACCAACTTTCAGGTGTCGGGGTGCTGTGTCGTGTCCGCTAGGACACTCGAGCAGCTGGACAGCCGCACGAGGCCAGTGCGCAGTGTCGTGCGTGCGGTGCGTGTCCGATTTGGACATGAATTTTCCACAGAAACGTGCTCAGACTTCTACATAATTAATCTACACATTAAGAGCTGCAAAATCATGTAATTAGTTTAACAAAAATCGAAAACAAAATCCTTAGAGGCATTTCAACAAACACATGAATACATAGACCGATACGTGTCCGATACGGACACCAAACAAACACAAAATCCACTCAAATTTCGGGGACAGCTAGGGGACTCCTAGATCTAGCCCTAAATGCAAAGAAAACAAAATATTAATGTAATTTAAAGGATTTTACCTATAGGTGCAAAAAGCTTGGAAAAGCTTCAAATGGGGGATTCTTCCTTGCTTGCCAAAGCTCCCAAATTATCCCAAGGCTGGGATTAAACTCCACAATCCGAAAATATGAGGGTATTAGACTCTAATGCAAGAAACTAGAGTTGAAAAGGATTTAAAATGGAGAATCTATGGAATGGTGAAGATGGCTCCTTACCTCTTTCTTCAAAGCTTGGAAAAAATTAATAAAAGAGGCAAAAACAAGGAAGAGATTATTTATAGGGAAGGGGAAGCCCTAGTGGCTGGTTAAAAAGTGAAAAATTAGGGTTAGGGCTTAGTCTAATGGCTATGGGCCTAATTGCACTAGTCATGGAACCCATTTCTAAGTCTTAAGTCTATGGACCAATACACCAATCCTCCTATTTCAAACTTGATCCTAAGTGTCCTAACTTGAGTTGACTTAAGTTAAACTAGGGTCCATACCATGTTAACTAGGTCACCAAGTCAAAGTCAAAATCTAGGACAGTTCCTTAAGTCACAGCTAGTCAAAAGCCAAAATCAACAATCACCAGTGCAATAAATCATGAAATAATTCAAAGAGGCCAAACGACCAAAATACCCTCATGCTCAAAAGTAATAATAAATCATCCTAATGACGTGGTCAGGCTCTAGGTCAGGCAGTCCCTCAGGTTACACTTGCAAAGTATCAAAATCACAAGCCATGACTTAAAACAGTTTTTAAATGGTTTAAAATAATTAAAAAATCACCAAAGATCATAATGTGAAATAAATATCAATAAATAATAATTATAATTACAAAATTTCAAATTTATCCTTATTTCAGAAACTGGGAGTTACACCAATTTATTTCAGTCAATCAGTAGTCCTAATAAATCTTAAATATTAGAAGGCTTGCAATCTATATTCTATAGAACTAAGACAAGGGTTAAGGATTTAATGAGGTTAGAAAATTTCAAGTTCACGGTATTGCACCTCGGCTCTTGATTATTAAAGAATACTACACAACATGATTAAAATTATGATGACGTAGATATGAATCAAGTTTGGAGTTAGTTCTCCGGTTTTGAATAGATGGAAACGATTATGTACATATAGCCTTCATGGCCATAGAAGAATTCTTCATGTCTACGAGCGTTTGTTTTTCGAAATAAGTGACAAAAAACAATAAGAGTTCGAGGGAGATGGGATCGAATTGAAATTTTAGGTTTCAGGGGCGATCGAACAGTTCCAAAAGGAAGTTTGTCAAGATCGTTGTGGATGAGATCCTAAGGACAAGCTTTTAACTATATCTCAATCCATGTAAAATAATCGAAGGGCGAACCAAAGTTCACTAGGTTGATCAGACCATCATGAACAGGTTCTGAATAGACAATATGTTACTGAAAATCCCAGCTAACATATATCTTGGATAAGCTCGATAAAATAATGAGCTTGTAAAGCTAGGCTATAATAGCTACATTAGTCAAGGTATTCAAAAATATAAGTACGCAAGATAATGATGAAAGAAAAAGGTAAATAGTTCAAGTTCTTTATTAATCTAAATTCATCCAGTGTTTGTGATTATACAGTCAGCCTACTGTCTTTTTACCTAAGGCCTTGATCGATAAAATGAGGTATAATCCTCTAAAGATTTTTAATCTAGGTAATACAAGTAGTATCCTCTACCATAGGTCATAAGAATGAAGGGTTAACTAGATCATGGGGCATTATACCCAACTTATAAGAGTTAAAGTAGCAGTGTGATAGGACAATGGAACATGTCTATCTAGTTTGGGTATCTTCCTAACCACTATCAAGCACGAAAGATGGATAATAATTTACGGTAGAGGGAATCAAGCAAGATGCAAATCATAGGATCAAGTGAGAGTTCGAAAACAAAATCGAGGAAGAGGTCAAGTGTGGGGATAAGATTCTAGACTGTAATCCTATACGCAGGCTTGCTTGGTACGGTGAAGTAACCAAACAATTTATCTCGACCTGCATGGGCCACCACAAAAACATGTAACACCCTAGTCCTAAAATAATTAGGACTAAATACGTAGACATGTCAGCTGTAAACATACAAAGTATACTCCAATATATGGACACCTCGTATGTATACAGATCCTATAAAATGCAGTAAACTAAGAGTAATCTAATCTCATCTACAAAATGAAAGAATAAAAGATATCATATAATCAACTATGAAATATTTTTGTACAATATGTTGGGTGGAGACAAATCCACTGCCAAAAAGTAAGAAAAGAAATACATAAAAAATAAAATGAGTTTGGCGAGCGAAGCCAAGATGATCTAAGTGCAATCATCCTCGAAGAAATAGGGATGATCATGGCTAGAGCTAGAACACCTGCGAAAGACAAGAGCACACACCTGGAGAGATAACCAGGTCCTCAGAGGGACGTAACATGATACAAGAAAACACCATGCCATACAAACTATGATATATAATAGAAAATAAAGGGATGCATGCAATAGGGTGCCTAACCGTACTATAATGAATATGCAATAAAGAACAATCCTTTACATATGGGCGCTCGGCCTGTATAGTAGTGGCATCATCCCTTCCTTCGGGAACAGTCGTCTCTGTCCATAATGCTCGATGAACGTCAGAGAGAATCACTAAGAAAACGTCCATAACGCTCCATGAACGTCAGAAGAAATCAGTAATAGCAAGGTGAACCTGTGTCTCCAACGAAGCTTCTGGTACAATAGTAATGTATATGTGGTCCATACATCAAGGAACTGTTCTTCTCACCCCATGCCTAGTGGAGTCACATCCATGACTCATATGATCCTCTAGTAACTACCAAGTCCACTAGCATGCAATTCTATTAGCAGTTACCCTTAATGTAACACCCTAATCTTTAAATACGTAGGACTAGAACGTAGACATGCCAGCTGTATACATACAAAGTATACTCCAATATATGGAAGCTTCGTATGAATACATAAGCTGTAAAATGTAGTAGAACCATAACTAATCTCATCTACACAAAATAAATGATAAAAGATATCATATAATTATAATGAATTGTCTTGATACAATATGTTCGGCGGAGACAAATCCACTACCAACAAGTAAATAAAAAATATATGGGAAATGAAATAATTTTGGCGAGCGAAGCGAAGATGATCCAAGCGCAATCATCCTCGAAAAAATAGAGATGGTCACGGCTAGAACACTTGCGAAAAACAAGAGCAGACACCTGGCGAGATAACCAGGTCCTCAGAGGGACGTAACAAGACAGATAATATCATGTCATATAAACTGAATAAATATTGCTCAAATAAATAAGTCAATTGAATTATAACATGGTTCAATACACACCTATTGAACTAGCTTACCATCCTCCCAACCAAACAAGGACAAGAGATGGTAAACTAATTCACGGTGACGTATCTTTCCATGCTATGAATCCAATATGGTATCCGAACCCCAACAAGTTTCAATACCTTCTCATCGAAGTAGTAAGCCACACCTACAACCAAACAAGGACAAGATGTGACAAACTAATCCACAACAAGTTATTGTTCCAAGCCACGGTCATATACAAACACCCAAACCAAAAGTATACATAACTAACAGATAAAGGTGCCTAACCTTTCTAAGTGAAATATAGTTAAGAATAGTCCTTCTAACGCATGGGCCCTGGCTAAATAGGATCGGCATAGTCCCCCCCTTGGGGCACCAGAGGCCCAATCAGTAAGAGCATAACGTTCCGCAGAACGTCAGTGGCCATCAGTAATCATGGGTCATCAACCCCGTATCTCCAGCGGAGCTTTCGGGTCACAAGGAAAAGTACATCGAAGCCCATACGCTATGGAATTGTCCTCCCCGCCTAATGCCTACTATGTTGTATCCACAACATAAAACTTCTATAACCGCTAAGTCAAACTAGCATGCAATTCTATTAGCGGTTAATCCTATCCCACGGCTTGTATGTACTGGTGGTCAGCCAATCACGTACGTCCGTGTTCTACATGCGACACACAACTTCGTGGTACAACGTGTCAAGGCCAATGAATGTAACACACAAGGTGGTCCCTTAAATCTAAGTTTAATGTGTATGAAAATTAATACATATCAGGAAATATAAATAAACAGTAAGTTCTAACAGTTATGCCATATATCACAGTTTATTTTGTATAAAGAAAATAATGAATAATGCATAAAATATGAGCTAAAATAAATAAACAGTAAATGGCAAGGTGTCTTGCCTGGTAGGACGCTTGGTATACAGCAATGCTCAATGTGGCATGAACTGTGACTTCGGTGTAACCACTACACAAGGGGACCTCTTTTGGCAGCATAGATGGTTCCATCGAGTCCAGAAGGGTCAAATTAGTTAGGGTGGGCATCAGGGTGTACATGATTGGTGATGGTATAAAAATTGTAGGACTAGCCACGAACAAGAGGATAGTCGCAGGAAAATAGATAATTAATGTATATATAATTTTTAGAAAGCTATTTATAATACCAAAAATATATATCTTGGTAGTTTAAAAAAATAGTTTTTAGAAAAGTATCTAAATTATTTTAGGTAGAAACTAAGGTTACAAAATAAAATTTATAGATAGAGAAACTATATTTTATCAGTACAGATAATTTTAGATAAATCTTTGAAAGTATTTAGGAAATTATTTTATTAATAGAAACTATATTCTTAAGGGTCAAAATAGTTCTAGATAAATATTAAAAATCCAGAAATTTGTTTATGGTTTTAAAGCAATATTTTAAAACATACTAAGTCCAATATAATATTTATATATTTTTACAAGATAACTTTGTAAACATTTGATAACCATGATAAAATACCAAAACCACTTATTAATAATAATAAACCAAATAATCGTAAAACTTAGCACTGTAAAAATAATAATAATAATAATAATTATAATAATAATAATAATAATAATAATAATAATAATAATATATCTGCATATTTTGACAATCACTTAGCATATATTAAAATACTTTAATGATACTATATAGTAAATATACCTAGTAAAATATGTAGACTATAATATACTTTGTAATTTACAGGAAACCTAATAATTCTCATCAATTATCTTCTATTTTACAAGTAATAATAATACCATTTACTAATAAAATATTACTAATTACTATTATAATAGAATAAACAAACAAAACAAAAACAAAAACAAAAAGAATAAACCAAAAAAAAGAAAGCTCAGCATAGTGAAGGCTGTGCTCCCTCAACGAGGGGGACACAGAAATAAAAGCAAAAGAGGTGGAGAGAGAAAAGAGAGAAAGGGAGAGGAAGAGGATGAGCGGAGAAGAGGGGTTCACAAGCCGACGGCGGAAGGAGATGGGGTAGTCAGAAGAGAGAAGAAGGGCGGAGATGGGGAGAAACTGAGAGAGAGGTGCGGACCGGAGACGGACGGGCTGTGCGATACGCTGGTGCGGTCGGCGACCTGCGGAGGAACGCGGTGGAGGAAGACGGAGGAGGTTTCGGGCTGTGCGGCACTGGTGCGGTCGACGACTAGGGATGGCAAGGTGGGATGGAGTACGGCAGAGCCGGAGGCGCGGAGACTAGATCGCGGTGGAGGCGGCTCTCCAGGCCAGTGAGGAATTTGGCGGATCCGGCGCTCGCGCAGCCACGGCGGCAAGGGTGAGGTCGCAAGCGGAGGATGTGGTCGAGTACAACGAAAATGTCAGAGGCAACGGACGGGGTGACTGCAGCAGAGGAGGATCAGGTGGTGGCCAAAGTCGGTGACTGGGGTAGCCGATCACTATGGTGGCGCGCGATGTCTCACCGAGCTCGACCGCGAGACGGGGCGACGTCGAGGCGGTCAGGCAGAGGTGAGACTAGAGTTAGGGTTTTTTTCTTTTCTTTGTGTGGTGGCTGAGATGGGTGGTGATGGCTGGCTAGTTTTGTCAGGGTCGGGGGGTTGCCACGGTGGTGCGGGATGAGTCGGAGGGGTACGGGTTGGCTGGAGGTGGTGGCAACAAGGCTGGGTTGGTGATGGTGGTGTTGACCGAGGCAGGAAGCGGCTGGTTGTGGGGATGGCAGTTAGCGGAGTCAGGATTGGTTGTTAACGGACAACTGGGTAGCGTCGGGACGGCCGGGGCGATCGGGGTGAACAGGGACAGGCTTAGAGTCGGGTTTGGGATTCGATGATGTCGGGGTGTGTCCGTCACGGGAAATGAGATAATATAGGTGTAACATGGAATAAGATATGGACATGACACGAGGCACTCACTTTGTGGTGGAGGAATTTGTGGAGAATAGAAATTTATGGATTAGTACCTGTCTTTTATAGGATGTGGGAATCCCTAGTTGGATAAGGATTAGGAGTAGTTTAATTCCCCTTAGATAATTCATCTATTAATTTAAATCAATTCAATAAATTCAACTCCAAATCTAAATCAATTTAAATATAATTACATTATATCTTTTAGTTTAAAATCAAATAAGATAATCAAATTTCAAATATAGATATTAATTTACTATTTAAATCAATCCATGAAATCAAATCAAGATTTAAATTGCCATAATAATTTCAAAATATGTTTTCCAAAAATACTATAATAATAATTTCAAAAATACATTATTATTTAAAAATAAAGTTAATAAAGTATTTATGAGATATATATATATATGCACGAAGAATATTATTTATTATTAATGACTATTTTTATGAAAGACTTTTTGTGAATAAAATAAATAAAATAACGGACTTGGAAATGTTGGTATGATAACTAAATATTTATTACATATATTATTTTGAAACTATAAAAATAGAAAAAAAATATTTTTCTAAAAATATGTTCGCTCGCACATATTCGCACTCGTCGAGCAATTACAAAAAATGAACTATCGCGCGCGACGTACAATTCAACTACGCGACGTATAAATATAAAATAAATAAAAAAATCAGTACTAAATTTATAAAAAAAGTAGAAATTTAGGGGTTTTACATGCTACCCAATTTTGTCCTCGAAATTAAGAATTAGTAGGGGGTGAGAAGGCACAAAGGGTGGCGATGAGAAAAAAATCAATTCACAACGTTCAACACAAGATGCATTAGGAAATCGTGATTTAGATAAATACGAAAATAATCGTAGATATGGCTAATTAATGCAAGAATAAAAATGATCAAGGGGGTTAATCAAGACAACTTGCAATAGGGAATAGCATGTTGTCAAGAGAAATAAATTTAGGGATTTAGAAGATAGGCTTTCTTAAGAGTAGGTTGATGGCACGATTAAAAGAACGAATTAAGTTCACACCTAATTTAAGCGATTAGAAGTTCGTGATAGGGCCGAGAAAAGAAAGAGTAGTTTAGGATGAAGATATAGCAACATTGAGTGATAATGGTCCTAATCGATAGGAAGGCTGGAGGAAGTTCTAGCATAACGCCTTCGTCCTTCTAAAATAGGTGAAAGAGAAAACAATATAAAGTTCAAAAGACGGTATTATCGAATACGAATATGTGGTTCAAAGGCTATTGAATAATTCAAAAGGAGTTACCAAGGCAGTCGCGGATGTGACTCTAGAGGACAAGTTTTAATTATGTTCCATCCACGTAGGATAGTAGGCAAAAGCGAACCAAAGTGCACTTGGTTGATCAGACCATCATGCACCGGTTCTAATTAGACAATATGTTAGTGAGCGGCCGCTCAATAGCATATGACTTGATCAAGCTTGATAAAGAATTAGCTTGCAAATACTAGGCTATATTAGCATCATTAGTCTAGATAGTAAAATATAGGCACGAGGTACATAGATGAAATAAAAACAAATATGAATAGTCTAAGAGTCATAAGGATTTAAGTCTTGTTTATTCTTATAACATCATTCTACGGGTTTATTGACCAAGGCTTGGTTGACCAAATGGGTTAAATTCCTCTAGTCTCTATGGTCTAGATAATACTATTTATATTTCCTAATGGTCAAGGGTGTGTCAGGTCATGGGGTATTCTACCCAACTTAAAGAATTAAGCTAATGGTGTTTGGGACATCTAACTAGTAGGCTCAATCTCTAGCAAGAACGAAGGGAAGATAAGAATAATGATAGGAGGAATCAAGCAAGATACAATTAATGAGTCGAACAGTAATTCGAATATGGGATCGAAGAAAGAGGTCAAGTATGTCGATGAGATCCTAGACTTCTAATCCTATACGCAGGCTTGCTTGGTACGGAAAAGTAACCAAACAATTTGTCTTTACCTGCATGGGCCACCATAAAAACATGTAATGCCCCACTCCTAAAATACGTAGGACTAGGAACGTAGACATGCCAGCTGTATACATACGAAGTATACTCCAATATATGGAAGCCTGATATGAATACATAAGCTGTAAAATGTAGTAGAACCATAACTAATCTCATTCACACAAAATAAATGATAAAAGATATCATATAATGATAATGAATTATCTTGATACAATATGTTGGGCGGAGACAAATCCACTACCAACAAGTAAATAAAAAATACATGGGAAATTAAATAATTTTGGCGAGTGAAGCGAAGACGATCCAAGCACAATCATCCTCGAAGAAATAAAGATGGTCACGGCTAGAACACCTGCGAAAAACAAGAGTAGACACCTGACGAGATAACCTGGTCCTCAAAAGGACGTAACAAGACACATAATATCCTGCCATATAAACTGAATAAATATTGCTCAAATAAATAAGTCAATTGAATTATAACATGGTCCAATACACACCTATTGAATTAGATTACCATCCCCCTAACCAAACAAGGATAGGAGATGGTAAACTAATTCACGGTGACGTATCTTTCCTTGCTATGAATACAATATGGTATCCGAAACCCAACAAGGTTCAATACCTTCTCATCGAAGTAGTAAGCCATGCCTACAACCAAACTAGGACAAGATGTGACAAACTAATCCGCAACAAGTTATTGTTCCAAGCCACGGTCAGATACAAGCACCCAAACCAAAAGTACTCGTACCTAACAGATAAAGGTGCCTAACCATTCTATGTGAAATGTAGTTAAGAACAATCCTTCCAAAGCATGGACCCTGGCTAAATAGGATCGACATAGTCCCCCCCTTGGGACACCAGAGGCCCAATCAGTAAGAGCATAACGTTCCGCAGAACGTCACTGGCCGTCAGTAATCATGGGTCATCAATCCCATTTCTCCAGCGGAGCTTCCGGGTCACAAGGGAAAGGGCATTGAAGCCCATACGCTAAGGAATTGTCCTTCCTGCCCATTGCCTACTATGTTGTATCCACAACATAAAACTTCTATAACTGCTAAGTCAAACTAGCATACAATTCTATTAGCGGTTAATCCTATCGCACGGCTTGTACGTACTGGTGGCCAGCCAATCATGCACGTCCATGTTCTATATGCAACACACAACTTCGTGGTATAACGTGTCAAGGCCAATGAATACAACACACAAGGTGGTCCCTTAAATATAAGTTTAATGTGTAAGAAAACTAATACATAGCAGGAAATATAAATGGACAGTAAGTTCTAACTGGTTATGCCATGTATCACAGTTTATTTTACATAAGTAAATAATGCATAAAATATGAGCTAAAATAAATAAACAGCAAATGACAAGGTGTCTTGCCTGGTAGGACGCCTGGTGTACTGTAATGATCAATGTGGCACAAACTGTGACTTCGATGTAACCACTACACATGGGGACCTCTGTTGGCAGCATGGATGGTTTCATCGAGTCCAGAAGGGTCAAATTAGTTAGGGTGGGCATAAGGGTGTACATGATTGGTGAGGGTATAGGAATTGTGGGACTAGCCACAAACAAGAGGATAGTCGCAGGAAAATAGATAATTAATTTATATATGATTTTTAGAAAGCTATTTATAATACCAAAAATATATATCTTGGTAGTTTAAAAAAAATAGTTTTTAGAAAAGTATCTAAATTATTTTAGGTAGAAACTAAGGTTACAAAAATGAAATTTATAGATAGAGAAACTATATTTTTTTAGTACAAATAATTTTAGATAAATCTTTGAAAGTATTTAGGAAATTATTTTTTTAATAGAAACTATATTCTTAAGGGTCAAAACAGTTCTATATAAATATTAAAAATCCAAAAATTTGTTTATGGTTTTAAAACAATATTTTAAAACATACTAAGTCCAATATAATATTTATAAATTTTTACAAGATAACTTTGAAAATATTTGATAACCATGATAAAATACCAAAACCACTTATTAAAAAAATAACCAAAATAATCGTAAAACTTAGCAGTGTAAAAATAATAATAATAATAATAATAATAATAATAATAACAATAATAATAATAATATATCTGAATATTTTGACAACCACTTAGCATATATTAAAATACTTTAATGATACTATATAGTAAATATACCTAGTAAAATATGTAGACTATACTATACTTTATAATTTACAGGAAACCTAATAATTCTAATCAATTATCTTCTATTTTACAAGTAATAATAATAGCATTTACTAATAAAATATTACTAATTGCTATTATAATAGAATAAACAAACGAAACAAAAACAAAAACAAAAAGAAAAAACCAAAAAAGAAGAAAGCTCAGCACAGTGAAGGCTGTGCTCCCTCAACGAGAGGAATACAGAAATAAAAGCAAGAGAGGTGGAGAGAGAAAATAAAGAGAGGTAGAGGAAGAGGATGAGCGGTTGATAGGGGTTCACAAGCCGGCGGCGGAAGGAGATGGGGAAGTCGGAAGTGGGATGAAGGGCGAAGATGGGGAGAAGCTGAGAGAAAGGTGCGGACAGGAGGCAGACGGGCTGTGCGGTACGCTGGTGCGATCGGTGACCAGCAGAGGAACGCGGTGGACGAAGACGGAGGGGGTTCCGGGCTGTGCGGTGCTGGTGCGGTCGACGACTGGGGCTGGCAAGGTGGGGCGGAGTGCGGCGGAGCCGGAGGTGCGGAGACTGGCTCGCGGTGGAGGCGACTCTCCGGGCCAGTGAGGAATTTGGCGGATCCGACGCTCATACGGCAATGGCTGCAAGGGTGAGGTCGCTAGTGGAGGATGGGGTCGAGTCCAATGAAAATGTCGGAGGCAATGGACGGGGTGCCTGCAGCAGAGGAGGATCGGGTGGTGGCCAAAGTCGGTGACTGGGGTGGCCGATCTCTATGATGGCGCGTGATGTCTCTCGGAGCTCGACCGCGACGTACGGAGGCGGGGCGACGTCGAGGCGGTCCGACAGAGGTGAGTCTAGAGTTATGGTTTTTTTCTTTTCTTTTCTTTGTGTGGTGGCTGAGATGGATGGTGATGGCTAGCTGGTTTTGTCGGGGTCGAGGGTTGCCGCGGTGGTACGGGATGAGTCGGAGGGGTACGGGTTGGCTGGAGGTGGTAGCGACAAGGCTGGGTTGGTGATGGTGGTGTTGGCCGAGGCAAGAAGCGGCTGGTTTTGGGATAGCTGTTAGCGGAGTCAGGATTGGTTGTTGACGGACAGCGGGGGTGGCGTTTGGACGGCCAAGGCGATTGGGGTGAACCGGGGCAGGCTTAGAGTCGGGTTAGGATTTGATGATGTCTGGGTGTGTCCGACACAGGGTAGGAGATAATGTAGGTGTAAGATGGAATAAGATATGGACATGACACGAGGCACTCACTTTGTGGTGGAGGAATTTGTTGAGAATAGAAATTTATGGATGAGTACCTGCCTTTTATAGGATGTGGGAATCCCAGTTGGATAAGGATTATGAGTAGTTTAATTTCCCTTAGATAATTCGTCTATTAATTTAAATCAATTCAATAAATTCAACTCCAAATCTAAATTAATTTAAATATAATTACATTATATCTTTTAGTTTAAAATCAAATAAGGTAATCAAATTTCAAATATAGATATTAATTTACTATTTAAATCAATCCCTAAAATCAAATCAAGATTTAAATAGCTATAATAATTTCAAAATATGTTTTCCAAAAATACTATAATAATAATATCAAAAATACATTATTATTTAAAAATAAACTTAATAAAATATTTATGAAATATATATGTATGCACGAAGAATATTATTTATTATTAATAACTATTTTTACGAAAGACTTTTTATGAATAAAATAAATAAAATAACGGACTTGGAAATGTTGGTATGATAGCTAAATATTTATTACATATATTATTTTGAAACTATAAAAATAGAAGAAAAATATTTTTCTAAAAGTATGTACGATTGCACATATTCGCACTCGTCGAACAATTATAAAAAACAAAATTTTGCGCGCAACGTACAATGCAACTATGCGACGTATAAATACAAAATAAATAAATAAATCAGTACCAAATTTATAAAAAAAATAGTAGAAATTTAGGGGTTTAACACCTAACCGTCGCACGCCTCATACATATCGGTGGTCGGCCGACTACGCGAGTACGTGTCCTATATATGACTCATAATATATGGTAAAGTAGGTGTCAAGGCACTATGAGATATACCAATACCTCATCATCAAATGGGTGGTCACTATATTATGTCAATACAAGAGAATAAAACAAAAGCAAGAAAAACGACCGATAGAGTCGCTTGCACCCAAATGTCACTTGGGCGCACAATTTTATAATAACAACAAATAAGAAATGCTAAAAATAACAACTGAAAATAAGAATATAAGATGGCAAGGTATCTTACCTGGTAGTGCGAAAATAGCAACTCCAAGCAATCAATCACGTCAGCAAGAAACCTCAGAATCCACGAACGGCTTCGGATGTTGAAACAAACATCAAGAACGTTTTCGATGTAAAAGTTATCTCTAGGAAATGCTTGTCCAATAGTCCAATTCTGGAACAGGAAAAAAAATCATAATTTTGGGTCAAAACGTTGTCCATCGTTGGACCAGTTTTGCACCGAAATACGTGACAATGTCTGCTGTCCCTAAAGTCGTCAAACTACATGTCTACGAATCCGGTTTGAGGAGACAAATCAAATGGTATGTCCAATTTTGGACTCCGGTGAGCCGTGCACAAAATTGTCCATTGGATCGGGTCCTAGGCCCGCCAATTAGGCATTCTGATCGACCTTCTCAGAATCGTAACAAACTTGGCACACAGGACTGAAATTTTGATACGGTCCTGCTGGCACAAGTTTTATCTCGAACCGATGACTATACACGAAGTTATGGGTTAATTTGTAAAGGGTCGATACGGGGGTATCTTGACGGATATGCACTGATTTATTCGCATACACGCAACTAAATCGAGTTCCGTCAGTTCCCATACTTCGACAACATGCATATGAGCCTTTTGATGCATATAGTTTACGACCACGTCGCTCGGTTTGTCTAGGTGCACGCCGTATCTAGAAGTTTTTATGAAATTCGTAGTTTAAAAACTCGTTTTTCGCTAAATTTTGAAACCAAATAATTCACAATGTAATTAATGAAAGATCAAGTCAGAACCAGGGTTTTGATGTCCTATATGTTATCTCGAAATTTGTTTAAGTAGGTTTTTGGAATTGTCGATGGATCGGCAGAAAATTGCCTTCCAAAATTTGGTGTTGTATTGCCTTTATGTTGTTTCTAGGAAAGATTTTTGTCGACTTTACGTCGATTTCATGGCCAGGACATTCGGCTATAAGCAGCCCTATTTACTGGGTTGTGTAGGGGGTCGACTAGGCTATCCGAGACATTTTACAGTTCAAAAAATAGAGTATACTAGAAGAAAAATACTGTGGAAGTGCAGTACCTTACTGTAAGATACTGTAGTTGCCTCAGTTTGTTGTTGCGGGTGCAGCAGTCGTGGCGACTCTGGTGGTGGTTGCAGGCGGTCAACGACGTTCGCTGGGGGTCGCTGGTGTTCAGGGATGGGTCAGAGCACGCCGAGGTTATGCCTAGAATTAACTTTGTAGAAGTTTTTTTTGTTTGTGATTCCTATCGATCGGTCTCGGGCTTTTATACCTGATTTAAGTTCCTATTTAAAGTCAGATTTAAAATTCAATAAAGGCTAGGGTTAATGTAATCTCGTGGAGATTATGATAGGTAATATATGTAGAAGAAATCGGGGCTGTATTGATTAAAATCTCGATGTGTTCTACTCGCCAAGCATCGGTACCAACTTCTGCTGTGCATTTACTTGGTAACGGGTTCTATGGTTTTGCCACTCATGAGATATTGAATATCTTGCAAGTTGGCTTATTTTACTTTTTTTTACTAATTTAATAGAATTATCTATTTTAGATATTAATCTCTAATTAGTTTAGTACAATCTAAAATCCCTATAAATTCTAAAATATTATCAAAAATATTTTATAAAAAATCTTGCACAAGTTTACTTAAAAAAGTAGCAAGCATTTGCTACTCTTGTTATTTACAGGAATAAAATAAAATAAAATAAAATGTAAAATAAGTTATTTAATAATTAAGAATACTTTACACTATCTAGATAAATAATTTAATTTCTAAAAAAAAATAGTTACCCAAAAATATTTTTTGGAGCATTTTAGTAAACTTCTTTACCAATAATAGTTACCATAGATATAGTAAATTGGACTTGCCTGCTAGTTTTAATATTTAAAATTAATAAACTTGATTACAAGGTCGTAAAAATACAAATAATTATATATATATATATATATATATATATATATATATATATATATATATATATATATATATATATATATATATATATATTTTATATATATATATATATATATATATATATTTATAAATATATATATATATATATATATATATATATATTATATATATAATTTTAAAGAGGGGATTTACATTCTTTGTTGGATGTTTTACTGATATCTTTATCATCACTATTACTCTGTAATTGATTGTTAAGCTCATCAAAAGTAACATTGGTAGATTTCTCAACAATCATACAACGCTTATTAAAAAGTCAAAAACCTTTACTTTTAGAAGCATAACTAAGAAAAATTCCTCCATCAGCTTTTGAATCAAATATTCTTATGTTATTCTTCGTATTTAAAATAAAACATCTGTAACCAAAAACTTCAAAATTGCTGATGGTAGGCGTTTTACCAAACAAAAACTCATACAGAATCTTCTTCGATATAGGTCGAAGAAGAACCATATTCAAAACATGGCACACGGTATTTACAATGTCTACCAAAAAACATTTCGAAAGATTGAATTGATTCAACAAAACTCTAGACATACTCCCAAGAGTTTTATTCTTCCACTCTACAACAACATTTTGTTGTGGAGTTCCAGGGCAAGAAATTCATGGAAAAAACCATTAGTATAAAAGTTTTTGAAATCATTATTTTTGAATTTACTGCCATGATCACTTCACATACGAGTAATCATAAAGCATTTTTCATTTTGTACCTTTTTGCAAAATATTACAAATTCAAGAAATGCATCATTTTTGCTAGAAGAAAAAAACAAAGTATATATTAAAAATTCATCAATAATTAGGCATAAATTTTATTGCCAAAACCAGCAAATCTACTAGGTCCAAATAAAGCCATATGTAATCGTCGAAGAGGTCTAGAGGTACTTACAGCGTTTATGGATTTAAAACAGGATTTGATTGATTTGTTCTTTTCGTAGTTAACACAAACGATACCATTTTTAAATATGATATCCAGTAAGCCTCTTATCAATTACTTTGAAGATAGTCTTCAATTCTGTCCATGTTAGCATGTTCTAGACGCATATACCATACCCAACTTTCATCTTTGTTGGCATAAAGGCATTTTCCTGCATTGTTAGCATCTTCTGATATATAAAACACATAAATATTGTCTTTTCTAATACCTTCATAAATAATTTTATTGCTAGATCTATTATAAATAAAGTATTTGTATTTCACAAATTAAGTTTATATATGACCATTATCAGCCAGATGACTAATACTTAGTAGGTTATGTTTTAACTCTGTACTAGACAAACATTTTTAATAACTTGAAAGGAGAGATATCAACATTACCGATACCAATTATATACCCTTTTAAATTGTTATCAAAGGAGACATATCCTTCTTTCTTCTTCGATAGCGTTGCAAATAGGGAAGTATCACCAATCATATGTCACGAGCAACTGCTATCGAGGATCTATTTGCATTTAGCATGAGAAGATTGGCCCTCCTACAACACAAGTTGGAGATGTGACCCTTGGTAGCCATTTCTTTGAGGGTTCAACATTCTTAGTGTTTGGAACCCATACATAAACATTAATATCAAGTTGCTTTCTATTTCTGTACGGAGGTGAAATATGTCCTTTGTGTCCACAATAATGACATGTAATATGAGCATTAAAGCTAGGTACAACATTTTTAACACATGTAATGGTGTGATATGATGTGCATTGATGCTTGTAATAGAATGCATGATTATTTGAAGCTTTAGCCTTGCTAGCATGTGTCTTCTTGTGAGTGACCTTATGTTTAGTCACTTGTCTCATGTTAGGTTAAGTTGTAGGTTGTGATAAATTTTCCCTAATCTAATATCTAACTTCAAAGAGCTTACAAAAATCTTATTATACTTAGAAGCAAGTGCATCTATTTTTTTGTCGCAATATTGTATTTCTTCTTCTCTAACTATAGAGTTCATTAAGCTTTGCATACTCTTTTGCTTTATTTTCAATAGTCTCAAAAGCATTATGCAAATTAATTTTAAAGAAGAAATCTCATTCATGTTACTAGAAGATGATACCTCATTTAATAAGGAGGAAAGTCTATCATTTTCTTGCTTGTGTTGGGTCTCTTTCTTGGCATGCCTATACTTATCTCTAAGATTTTTGCAATATAGATCATTAAAAGCATCAGATAGTTTATCATAGGTATTATCATGTTCAAATAAAGTATTCACTACACCAAAAAAGAAATTTTGAAACATTTAGTATTTTGGGGTTTGTAACGGTATATAAGCGTTCATGGGTGTTAGAATAGATTTTATCTGTTTCACACAGGATAAATGTTCCTAAAATTAGTTTTCTTAAAATTAAACACATTATATTTTTCGGAACAGCCAAGGAATGTTTTAGTTTGTGTTCAAATTACATAATCTTCTCACATGATTGATAATAAAGTGTTCTAGCCGTTACTCCTTCTCATTTCATGAAATCCCAAGCCACAAACCACAATTGAAATATGATCCCTCCTCCTCCCTTCCCCCTAAAAATTCTATTCCGATCACACAAATCGTCACCACCGGCTACTTCCTCTTATACACATAGCTGGAGCACCGTGCCCCCCAAAACCCTAAATCCCACACATTGTTGTCGTTCTCCCTATATTCTCGTCCAGTAAAAAAATCTAGTGTTTCGAGACCGTGGTGGGGGTGATGGCGGTTAGTTGTTCGGAGAGGGCGTCGATGCCCCTCGTCACTTTGGAGTCGGTGGAGGACACGACGTCGAAGATCTGTTGCACCTCATTGAGCTGTCTTATGACGGGGTCGGCCCTAGCCGACGGTTTCTTACATAGTAAACATGGTCTACTTATTTATGTTTTGGTAAAAGAGGGAGCTTTTTGATGTTATGGTTCTGAGAATTGAAAGGCTTGCACGATTGTATGTGTATTTTATTATGCAATGGTTCTAACTTTGTCGACATGCAAAGGGCCCAACTTTGTCAACTGGAAGTTGCTACTATATTATGACCTAATGTCATTACATAACCTGTCTTGCTTCTTGATGGTTTTATGATGCCAATGTTAGTGTGATTTTAGCATGACTAACTTTCTAGTTGAGTGAAGGATTCGATGATGTTAAGTGTTTTATAATGGGGAGGCATCATCATGAGGGACTTCCTTCCCCGTGGATCTGGTTAGAATCTTCTTTGGAATCTTTGATTAATTTTAGTCAGAGTTCGAATATCTGTAGGGTTTTGATGTGTCTTTTTTGGGGAAATTTTTAGGAATTGTGACTAGGCGGCTGCTGGTGCTTCAGCTACACAAGACGGAGAACGAGGAGCCAGAGTACTTGGAGTTCCTTCACATGCAGAAGTGGAGATTCTCCGATTTGGTGTCCATCTTGATTTATTTAATATTAATAAACACTTCGAATGTGATAGTAAATACTAATGATTCTGTTTCAATGACAGAAACAATAAACTCATTTTCTTTACTTAGTGATGATACATAAGTTTCTCCAAATATGTGCATGTTATTTGCGGGGACATGGATAACTGCACTATAGATACAACGCTGGTTTTGGCATGTCCTATTGTATCTTATAGTGTTTGTGTCTTATTCCGCACGACACAACATGGGTATCGTATTGATTTTATGGAGAGCACATGCTTGCTAGGTTACCTGCATGCTTAAACCATGAGAGTATCGTATGTTCTTAGAGGACTGTGTAAAATCAGGTCAATTCCTTTGCTGGTTTGAATCAACTGGCCAGAAATGGATCGTTGTTTGTTAGGGAGCTAATTTTTTTCCCTCTCAACGCTATTGGATAGGTCTGGTCAGGAGAGTTATGAGCAGTTTTGTGTAGTAGAGATGGTTTAGAGATGCATTCAGTTCACACTTGGAATATCTTTAGTAGTACCTACAAAATGTTTCTGAACATGTACGAGTCGGAACAAAGTAATTTCGTACTAATGATTGTGTTATTTATTGTAGCTCTTGTGTGCAAGGAGATTCAAGATGAAACTGACAGAATGATAGGGAGATCAAACATGATCTCTCCCGTTCCCATCCTTCTCAGCACTTACTCACCAAATGGTTCGTTTTTTCTTTTATATACTTGCTATTCATAGAGTATTTTGCCTTATACACATTAACATTGCTTAGTTTTTAGTTATCGAGTATTTCATCATTTTTTCTTTCAATCAATATATTACGTTCTCATTTATAATAGAATATTAATAAAGAACTTTAAAACGTAATAGTCAAATGAACCGGTATTTAAACATCATTTTTGGAAAATCTGTGTTTTGGGGTTACAGAATGCATACTTAAGAGCCACAGTGTATTTTTCCCCTCCAACTAGGATGTACCGTTTGGTTAGGAGGTTGGAGTACTAGGAAAGAAGTATTTGTTCAACTGGCACAGATAGTTGTTATTTGTCAAGGTGCAAGCAACATAAATTGATTATAGTAAAATATATAGTCAGATATATCATTTTACATTCCAACTTCTATTTTTTTCTATGAGAAATATGGAATGCACACATTGCAGCCCTCTAGGAAAGAACTGAACATGGGTTGTCCCCATTCCCAACTCAAGGCTCTTGACTTACCTTAGCATGAGCCTTTGGGGAACATGACTAATCAAAACCTATCTGTGAAGTTTTTTACTTTGTTCATGTCTTCATGTAATAATAGATAAACCAGTAGTTCTACGTAATATCTCTACAGACTATATATAAACTCTTTAAAGATGTCATATAATAAGCCTATTTCATTATAACTGTGTAGCATACACAAGCGGAAGTGATTAGCATTGAAATAGTATAATTCAGATTGTTTCCACACTTTGTGCCATTACAATTGCCAGTGACATGCCAAAGATTCTTATTGATTACATAAAAAATGTGCTATGTTGTTCTTTTGTCATTATTGGTGGGGCCAGCTAAGTCTAGCATCAATTTGTTGTTGATTTGAATGCCTTTCACTGAGGATATACTCATGGCTATAAAGAAAGAAGTACATTAAATATGCCCTTTTTGGGGAGTTGATCTTGAATCATAATATTTTTGCCATCATATTTTTGAATGCCTTCAACTGAGGATAGCGGTTTAGCTATCAAGATACTTATACTATGAATGTGTCAAGTTTGAGTTAATTTAGCATCACAATTTATTTGTAAGTTCTTAATTCTGTTACTTGACTGTGCAACACGAGATGAATATTGCTAGAGCACAGTTGCAATTGTTCATTGTTCTAATGAAGTCTCTGTTAGGTTTCTGCACTTGATGTGGTTATTTCTTCTTATTTGCATTCTTTTATGTTCCATTATCTACATTTGGATTTGCAAGTGTAAATCGATATATTTCTTGACACAAGGTACTGCTTTTATCGATTTGACAGTTGTTAATTTAACGCTGATTGATCTGCCTGGTCTAACAAAGGTTGCTATAGGTAATTATTCTTTACTAACCTTCTTTATAATATTATCTTTCTATGCCTACCTTAATTTTATTGATATTCTTGTCTTATAGAGGGGCAACCAGATAGCATTAATTATCGAGGATATAGAAAACATGGTGTTGTCATATGTTGAGAAGGTACATCAGTATTAGAGATTACCTTTTAAATGCTACTGCAAAATATTTCTCTGTTTGCAGGATAAGAATCTATTTTTTAGCTTCTATATATGTGCTTCTTTGTTTTATATCTTGCAGAAGCAAACTAAAGCGAAAATATAAAGTATTTAAGTTTCTAACTTTAGCTTTGGTACTGTTGTTGTGAATCATAGATTGTTTGTGTATTTGCTTGGGAATGATGAGCTTGGTTGTGTTTTAATGATTATGATTCTGTGCTCTGAAAGTAGATAGTTACGAAGGCAACAAGAATTTGCAGGTCCTTTTATCATTATTTGAAAGTGCTTGTGTAAATGACAACTGCTTCCAGTATATATCAAAACATTGTATACACACTATTATGATTTTAGGATTTTATACTATTATTTTCTTTTGTTCTGAATAGGTACTAAAAAAAGCTTTTCACTAAAGATTTGCCTTGATTTTTGGTATGCACGAAGGAAGATCAGTCTTGATGTTCAGAAACCCAAGCATTAGGCTCTGTTTCAGATAATTTCAAAACAGATGCAACCGAAGGAAACAAACATTTTTGGGGAGTTGTCAGTAAACTATATTTGGTGCTCGAAAACTTGTTTGTTATTTTTGGTATATGTTGCACTTTTATTTACTTGATCATCGATGTCAATTTTAATTCAAGGTTATAAAACTACTTGTAGTTTCTTTGGAGATCAGTGTATGAGATAGTGTCATTGTGTTTTGGCATTCAATGTGGCTTTTGTCTTGTATGTGTTTGACTGTGTACATCTATTATGCTCAATGTAAGCCAATGAGCTTAAACTTTGAACCCAGAAATATGCTGTATAGTGGATCAAATATTCAAATTGCTGCATGCTCAAATTGCTCAAACGTTGACTCATTGACTGTTGTGTTTAAGTTATTGCTTTTTTCGTCTGATTTATAATAGTAGAGAATGCTAATGGATGAAAGTATAATATATTGTGCCAATATTCTTGATACCATCATTTAATGTATTCAATTTAGAAATCATTATATTTAATTTTGGTTCCTACTAAAAATTGGAATCCAAAATGAAATTAAAAAAAATAGGTACGTTAAGTAAGTATTGCAAAACTAGCCATAAGAACAATGAAAAAGTGTTGCAAAATTATATTTAGGAACGAGCCTAACGTGTGCCAAACTGACATTTGGAAACATTTCATCGATTCCAAAAATAATTTAGAAACACAATACATATGTTCCAAAATCTACGTTTAGAACGTTGTATAATTATTCCAAACCAAATTTAGGAACGTCGTCTAACTATTCGAAACATTACAACGCCACTTTTAGGAACGGCTATGATATGTTCCTAAAAATATTAGGAACATACAACAATTGTTCCTAAAGGCCTATTTTGGTGTAGTGATTGCATTGTACCTCCGATCCAAATGCCACGAGACATACATTAGAAGCATTCTGAGGAGTCTCTTCTTCTTTAGATGCACTCGCTTCGCTTTAATGCCATATGCTATTGAAGTACGTGTAGGCAACTCTAGAGGGAGGTGAATAGAGTATGTGTCGATAATACCCAATTAAAAACTTAACTCTATTAAAGTCCAACCAACAGAAATAATAACCAGAGTATAAGTGCATAATATAAATAGAGATCAGAGAACCATATGCAGACACAACAGATTTTAACCCGGTTTTCCTCGTGGAGGACTAGGCCAGGCCTAAGAACTCTAGCTCAAGATTGAAATCTACTATTTGTGAAACAGCATACAACTACATGCCTTTACTCAGAAGAGCACGCTAACTTCTTACAGATTCGCTATGGAGAAACTTAGAATTGTCCAAGTGACTTCTTTTGAAACTCTTGTACACAAACTTCTAATTGACTCGCACTGAGCACCTTGGGGGCTTGGAAAGTTTTGTGGCTAGTTAGATGAGAAGAATAAGCTCTTGAATGTATAGGAGAAGAGAAGATGAGAAGATTGGATATTGAATATGAGAGAAATCAAGGCCTATATATACTAGTTCAGAGAGGCAGAGTTCGGCCAGAACTCGGTCCCAAAATTTTAAATATTTTACGGTTGGACAACTAGCAGCCAGCAAGCGCTAAAAACTAGTTCCTAATTTTAAAGGGGCAAAGTTCGGCCCGAACTCTGTGTGGGACAGAGTTCGGCCTGAACTATGTCTCCTAGGGGATAGAAAGTTCAATTGGCCTATGTGGGCTGGGCAAGTTTTGGAGTTTGTTTGGTGGAGCTTTGGGTATTAAGTCTAGGTTTGAGTTACTCAGTGCGACTCAACTTACAATAGCCTCGACTCAACAAAAAGTAAAAATACAGACTCATAGTACAAGTAACAGCAGCACTGTCGAAGCAATCGTCGATAATGTCTGTCTTGAACTAATATGTGATGATGTTCTGTTTTGGATCTTAATGGAGCTTGATGTGTCAAGTTGGATTATAATAGATATCGCCTTGTTAATTATCAAGATTAGGTTGACTGCGATCCAGTTTGGGTCAACAATCTCCCCCATTTTGATAATTGACAAAAAAAAAGATATTTGTATGTCGCAACATTCATACCTGGACATATGGAACAAAGACAATAGCTCCCCCGTAGATGAACATGTCGGCTCCCCCGTAAATAGATATGTCCTGAGACAAGTTCTAATCCAAGCAAGTACAACATAATATATATAGAAGCTCAAAGCACATATCAAGTATTCCCAAAGCAAATATCAAGTATTCTCCCCTTTTGTCATTTAACAAAATAAAATAATGGCTCCCCATAAAAATAGACAGTGAATACATGCAATCACACAACTAGGAACCATAACCATAGAGAGAGAAATTATCAGCAGTTTTATACCTCAATACTAAACCAAAGTGCATAGTTTTGAAAGAAATACAATGCATGAAGGAAATAGAAATACTACAACTCAATGTTTTAAAACTACAACATAAAACATAATGAAACTACAGCCTAACATTAGCAGCATCAGCATGTAATAAACCACGACCATCATGGAGTACGGGATGGACCAGCTGAGTCTGAAGGATCGCTGGCAGAGCGAGGAGGGTCAATAAATGTCACGTCCGGGTCTAGATACTGCCTAATCCATGTGTCGTCAATACGGTAACCTTCGCGAGAAGGGTCCCATACAATAGAAAATAACATAGTAGGATGGGTAGCTAGGGTATACTAGAGGTCGTGCAGTGAGTTGCAGATAGCACTCATCTGAAGGGTGGTGCGGTAGTCCAACTGGGTCTAGCAGTCGTCTTCAAAATGGAATCGTGCAACATCACCTGGATAGAGTCAAGAGTAACATGAGGCTTGGGCTCAGGAGCATCAGAGTCAGAGGATGCAGCAGTTGCAATAGTCCTACGTCCTTTGGATAGAGAGGCAGGAGCAGGTAGGAACTGACAATCATTAAGAGGGATGTTGAAGGCACAAAAAATCTTTGGAAGCTACATGGCATAAACCAAAATTTTGGTTTAGGGCTAGCACGAATCATCCAGTCTATCATCGTGCGAGGGAAGTTGAATGGAAGACAAAAATGCAGATGATATAGAGCCGAGATCTCAAGATAAGCGACTTTATCGGTGGATCCCACTTTGGGCAAGATCGAGGAAAAGATGATCCGATGGAGTTCATAAAAATAGTTGTTGAGATTTTTGGCTCGAAGCTTGCGAGGATGTGGGTTAGGAGAACACAACACATCCTTGAAACCCTCAAGAGTAGTATCACCAAAAAATTGGAATTGTCGGGCATCAACAAGTTTTTTCCAAGTGTTGGGTTCCGGGAGTTCAAGGTAATCGACAAGTTCAAAATCGTCAAAAGATATGTCAATGCCGGGGCACGGGAATAAATTCCCGTGTTGTCATGAATTAAATAATAGTAAAACTTATGTATGCCATTGAAGTTGTGCAAGTTCATCTAGGCATAAATTGAGAAAAAGTGCGTTATATGCTTAAAAAATTGTGAAGTTTATCGGATGGCCCGGGAACACACTATGTGAGCGGAAGTCCGGGTAACATTCATTAGATGCATCCAATGAGACAAAAATTTGCTCATTGTAGGTGTTGGAATTTGGTGGAGGTGGTGGATTGAACAAAGGATGACTAGGAGGAGGAGGGGGAGGAAGAGGGTTAGATGAAGATGCTCCCTCACTTCTTATCATCTTTTCTCTACCAAATAATTTTGGAGTCATTGATAATAAAAATATGAATTTGAATTTGAAATAGAAGTAGATGAAAAAAAGGAGTTATACCTCACAAAAGTAGTTGGGGATGGAAGAGATCCACCAAAGTCCCTTAAATCTTGAGTTTGGGCAAGATAGCCCTATGATTTGAGTTTTCTAGGGTTAGGGTTTGAGGAGAAAGGGTTTAGAGGGGGGTAGAAGAAGAGAAAAGTGATGTGAGAGAGAGAGAGAGTTTGGGTATATGAGCATTAGGGCCAGCAGGTCAGGTAAAATCGTGGTCGTCAGATCAAAAATTGGATGGCCAGGAGCAACTGGGGGTTCTGGAAGCTGGCACACAGAGTTCGGCTCGAACTCTGTGTAGGGCAGAGTTTGGCCCGAGTTCTGTGGCTATGGCTCCAGAACAGAAAAGGTTTTAAAACGAAAAATTTTGATAGAAAAATTCTTGAACTAGAAATATTGAATGTTACAAGCCATAAAAATAGTGTAGCCATAGAATAAATATTGTTAGAACGATGATCATCACAGTAAAACTGCTTTAGGTTAGCTGCAGGGGGCATATCCCAACTAGCGGTAGTCTAAAGACTAGTGCACCCTGTCTCTTAGGCTTTTATGCCTTGTTGTCAGAAGGGCCCTTTCGGCTTGTACCTAAAGCAATGTAACTATGAATAATGTACGTTATAAACGTTATTTACGTAGGTACAACTTATTCTATGGCAGTTTCATCCAAAATTCCTAACTCTCGATGAAGAAAATTGAAGCGCTCTTCGACTAGTAGTTTTGTAAAGAAATCTGCTAGATGATGTTCAGTGTCAATGAGTTCTAAGTTAATAGTGCCATGATGTTGATGATCACGCAATAAATGATGTCTAATCTCTATATGCTTTGTGTGTGAGTGACATAGTGGGTTCTTGGTCAAATTTATTGCACTAATGTTATCACAAAAAATAGTTATGTGCTTGAATAATAAGTTATAGTCTTCAAGAGTTTGCTTCATCCATAGAATTTGTGCATAACAACGACCAGCTGCGATGTACTCAACTTCTGTTGTGGATAGTGCGACAGAATTCTGCTTCTTGCTAAGCCATGCGACTAAAGCCTTTCCTAACAAATGATACGTACCACTGGTACTCTTACGGTCGACTTGGCATCCTGTAAAATTAGCATCAGAATATCTGATTAAGTCAATGGAAGTGGTTTTGGGATACCACAAGCCTACCGTTACATATATATATATATATATATACATATATATATATATATATATATATATACATATATATATATAAACGTTGCTTTAAGATAAAAAGATACGCTTAACAGCGGTAATGTGTGATTCCTTAGGGTTAGCTTGATATCTAGTACATAAGCAAACATTAAACATAATATCGGGACGAATAGTAGTTAAATACAAGAGAATCATACCTTGATACTTACGTTGATCAACCGGTTTGTCGCTTTCATCAGGTTCCAACTTTGTTGTAGTATCCATAGAAGTGCTGATAGGTTTGATGTTGTCAAGCTCAAACTTTTTTAGCATATCCTTTGTATACTTTGACTGACTGATGCAGACGCCTTGCGAGTATTCTTTGATTTGTAGTCCAAAGAAGTAGTTGAGCTCCCCCATCATGCTCATCTCAAACTCGTTCTGCATACACTTGGCAAGATCTTTGCATAGACCCTCATTAGTATACCCAAATATGATATCATCTACATAGATTTGTACTAGCAAAACAGTGTCATCAAGGGATTTTATGAAAACGTGTAGTATCAATTTTCCCTTTTGAAAACCTTTATCAAGTAAGAAAGTACTAAGGCATTCATACCAAGCTCGGAAAGCTTGTTTGAGGCCATAAAGAGCTTTCTTAAGTTTAAAAACATGATCGAGAAATTTGTAAATTTCAAAACCAGGGGGTTGCTTGACAAAAACCTCTTCTTTAATACAAACCATTTAAAAAAATCACTTTTCACGCCCATTTGAATTTTTTTAAAGTTTTGGTAATTTGCAAAGGCGCAAAGCATCCGAATAGATTCAAGTCGTGCAACATGGAAGCATGGAAAAATATGGGGTTCATACAGATTACAACTGACCGCATGAGTACTCTGGAATAAATTGATCCACATAAAGAAGAGCCGCATGACAGACTCAGCATATGCCCCCTGTGGCCCATCTTCACCAGACTGATTTTGAGCCGCAGAAAGAATAGTTACTTATGTGGCCAAGCTGATCAAAACTTCTAATAAAGTTGACAAACTCTGTCAAAATTGGACAAAATTGACAGCTCAGACACTCTGACAAAAAGAAGATAAGACATGATCAGACAAAATGTCACGTCACCAGACTGGACATGGCCATACGGCTAAAAGGACTGCGACCCGAGCTGCATGAACCTTATGCGGCTCAATGTATGTGTTTCATACGGCCAAGAGTAACTGCAATCTGAGCTGCATGAGCTTTATGCGGCCCAAAATACAGAATCTATACGGTTCAAAAGTCCCCAAGCTACATGCGGACTAAGGGAGACTGCGACTCAAGCCGCACGAGTCTTATGCGGCCCAGCATGGCCGAACACTGAAAGGGCTATGCGGATTAAAATGACTCAAGCAGACTGATCATATCCTGTGATAGGACACGTGGCAAACTGACCAAGTCTCTACCACCAAGATTTGTTGCAACAAAATCTCAACAAGTCACCAGCTGGCGGCCAAAGAGCAGGTCTTTATGTGCTGTTGTAGCCATGTGGCCACGTAGCCATCTATGCGGCTCAAAACATATATCACTATAAATAGCAGGGTACTACACCCATGTAAAAGGTTGGCAACCTATGAAGGGCAATTTTTTCAAGGGCAAGGACCGTGTCCGATTGTCCAAGGAGTAAGGCTGAGTTGCTACACTTTCCAGAGCCAATATCGTCACCCCCCAGAATCAAAACTAAACAATTGTACTCAGATTGTTTCCTAGGATTTCTTTCTAGGATTTCTCTTATACAAGCGAGTTTGCAACCAAGTTCAATTCCTCTATAATTTTATTGTGCTTGATATTTAATAGCAAATACGATAGTGACTCTGCTGAGGACGTCCTTCTCTTCTAATGAGAAGTTGGTGATGCAATTTGATGCGTCCAAGCTCGGCTTCACACAGCAAATGCTCATGGTTTGATTTGACCAACGAGTATTCGAAGAAATGCTCTCTGAAGGGAGCGCAAGCCCATCGCAGAAGAGAGCCAACCTAAAAAGAATGCACAGGATGTCGAAGCGCAAAACTGTTACTACCGACCAGGTTCTCGAAGAAGCTTCTTCTGCGATCTAAGATGGTGATCAAGGCTCTCCTGTGGCCATGCTTCCGACCACAGATAACCCCACTGTCGCCAAGTCCGACAAAGAAAAATACTACGATACTGAGTTTTTGGGGGCCCAAGAGAAATCCATGCGAATGAGGAAGAGGCCACATAAGAGAGATGAGCAGATGACTTATGCGGCAACTGACTCTTACCGCAAGCAGATGGCCCAAGCGGCAGCTTACTCTGGCCGCAGACAGATCGCCCATACGGCCTCCAACTCTGGCCGCAGGCAGATCGCCCATGCGGCAACTAACTCCGGCCGCAGGAAAATGGCCCATGCGGCAACCAATCCTGGCCATTGACAGAGTGTCTTATGCGGCCGTGTCAGAAGCTCCGTGTTCGACTGTCTCTTATGCAGGCTCGACTCTATGCAGCCCATTAAGAATGTGGGATATTCCAATCTGGACTCTTCTTATTATGCGCCCTCAGGTGGTAAATTGACGAAGTCTGGGTTAGTGCGGGCCCAACAGGCCCAGTCAACTGTCCAAGTTGCTGACCGTCAGCGGGCACCGTTAACTGTTATACGGGCCCCTGATGGAAAGTTGTGTAGAACCACCCGCGTCTAGTCCCCTAGGGCTAACGGACAGGGTGGGTCTCAAAAGTCTCCCTCCAACGATCGAGAGTAAGTGCTTTTACTAGCCTCAGATCAGGGAGCAAACATGATACCTACGTATACGTATGCTCAGGATACCCAAGTCCACAAATTGGATGCAAAGGTAGATCAGTCTGCTATCGAGTTATGGGAGATGATTACTTACAAACACAAGGAGAAAGAAGCAATCGTGGCATGTGATGAGCCCCTCCCAGGACGTCGTTGCACCCAAGTCATCATCAACTACTGATGTGACAAGTCGGCAGCACCTGAACATCGGCAGTCTATTTTCTAACGACTACACCAGCCAGCACCTTTCTGACAACAGCTTGAGGAACATGTGCAAATTCTGAGAGACGAGGAATTTGCTTTCGCCTCTTGTTATTCAACTCAGAAGGTTCTTCCGGGCAAGGAAGGAAAGAAGATAGGGTCTTCCAGCCCAGAAATCTTATCCAGCATTGCAGTAAAACTCTCATTTGGGGGATTGCCACCGACAGCCACAGGGGGTGTCTACCTAGGCACTTGATCCAGAAAGAAGCTTCCAACACCTGGGGGTACATCCTTGACCTCCCTGGGTGTAGATGAGGCCGGGGTTAGCATTCCCCTTAAAGTATTTGATTACCCGATGTTCCAAGAGCATACAAAGGGGTAGCGATCCACTGGAATTATGAAACGGACTTAGACGTCCCCGAGGGTGACTGCCTTCACCAAGTCGATGTGGCTTCCTGCACAGGGGTAGCAGCCCTTTCGAGTCCGAGGAGGAAGACATTCTGATATTCTTCGACGATTTTTCGGTACGAGGGTACGACACAGAGAGCACCTCTACTACGACTCCTTCCGCATCTACCCATGTACGGACAGTCTTTATGGCCGACGATGATCATAAAGCACCTACTGACCGACAACATCTAAAAGTACTTGAAGCCATGCTCATGTCCTTGGTCAAGTCAGTAGACGAAATCAAAGCTGTCTTGCCGACCCAACCTACAAGGATGCCAAGACAAACAAGCTTGGGACCCACAGTCAACGCAGATTCCAATACGACAGCTCCTCCTTTGGGTGACAATCCTCTAGGGGTATCCGCTCCTTCAGCTGCAAACGAAGCCAAGGAGGCAAGGAAGGAGGTCCAGAAGCTTTAAGCAATGTTCAATGCCCGAGACTCCTCCCGGGACCTCAAAATACGGCAGCCATATCCCGCTGCGTGGAGAGATGTTCCTTTTCCGCCATGGTACAAACTGTTTCGTATTTATTCGTATAACGGAAAGACCTCTGCTAGTCGGTACATGACTTATTTTGAGGTCACAATCGACCATTTGTCGCATAGCGACGCCATCCTCACACGATTACTTATCGGAGCATTGGAGGGAATCGCGTTCGACTGGTACCGAAACCTTCCGGACAACTGTATCCAGTCTTTTGATGGCCTCAAGCACATGTTCCTAGAAGGATTCTATGAAGTGGGACATGATGTGACAATGTCATCCCTCATGGACGGCGTTCAGGGGGTGAGGGAGCTGACAAGGAACTATATCGAGCGGTTCTGCCAAACTATAATGAGATTGTCCTAAGGCAATCCTGAATGCTCTTTGATTAAAATCTGCCAGAAGAAGTTGCTCCCCGCAATCAGCCTCTGGATGTGTGAAGATCAGTTCAGGGATTGGACGACCTTCATCATAAGCGCCACCAAAGCGGAGGCGAAGTTAAAGAAGGATCGCCACCTGGAATTACACATCCCGGATGGAGAGGTCAAAAGCAAACATCCTCGTACCACCTCCAATAAATAACAACATTGACGGCCCTTCAATAACTGGGATAATAAAGGTAATAAGGCTATGGTCGCCGGTACGACCAAGAAGCCTGAACAAAAGCAGGCAGAAACTTAGTAGCCCAAGGTAAATTACTAATTCGAAGATAGTCACGTCAAGCCTATCTTCGATATGCTCTTGCAAGGGGACAGGATCCAACTCCCTTCACCAAGGCGCAAGCCTCGAGCGGTAGAGATGGAGGACCCAAAATACAGCCAGTTCTACTACTATGTTCATCATGCCACTCATGATTGCTTTCAATTAAAGTGGTACATCTAGAGTCTTTTCGACTACAAAGCTCTGTCGCTAGACTTTGAAGAGGTTACCACGGCGGCGAACATGGTATCAATTCAGTTCGATGACATTCCTCCAACAAGTAATCAAGACGGGGTAATACCTATCCCCGGGGCAACGATGGAGGTTACTAATCTTCCTCCCGTCCGGGACTAGACGACTGGCTTGGTACCTCTCACCATGTTACGAGGAGAGGTCATATGGGTGCAGCCAGACTTAGTGACCGAAGTTGCGCAGGCTGTGTCATCTCCAGCCAACAAGAAGAAGGACAGGAAGTCTAAATCCTGCCATATAATTTAAGCCGAAGCTGAGGAGGCGGCGGCAGTTGTTACCCAATCTGGGGCACAAGTCCAGTCCACTCTGGGTAGTTCGGTCGAGGACCCTCAGCCGGCAATGCTACATACCATTGATGTTCCTGGGCCATCTCAGCCTCCATCGGCAGACATGGCTAAGCCAAAAAAACCCGCTTCGGCAGGCTACTCCATAAAGATGCACCTCAAGGGCTGGAGAGACCTTACAACTTTGATATATTAGCACAATTGTCTAATACGCCGGCAAAGTTGTCATTATACGAGCTCCTAAGGCTCTCAAAAGATTTTCATGTCGCATTGAGCAAAGCGCTCCAGAATGCTGACGCTTACTTAGTCCAGGTCAAACCTACAGGGGAAGACTCGTCGGCAGATCTCCAGCGTAGAAACTGTGCGGATGCAATTCCCAACATCGTATTCACCCCACAGTTCATGTTGATCAAGACAAACTTGCATGATCGCCCCTTGTACTACACGGGATACATAGGCGACATCAAGTTGGATCGGATGCACATCGATATTGGCTCGTCGATAAGCATCATCTCGAGAAGCTTGCTTCAAGTCCTCGACATCCCTATGCACCGGCTAGTGGCGACCAATACTGCCATTAGCGGTTTTAACTCGGAAAGGAGCTATCCCTTAGAAAAGATCTGATTGAAATATCAGATCGACAACCTGAGGACAGAGGTTACCTGCTATATCATAGATGTAGATACATCCTACAATATCCTCCTGGGATGTCCGTGGATACATGACTACATGATCGTGCCATCTACACTCCACCAGTGCTTCAAGTATGTCAGTACGTATGACATCGTGAAGACTGAATTCACCGACATCGATCCCTTCAAAGGGGTTGAGTCTTATTACTCTTCGGTGGCCTGTCTATATGAAGATTCCAAGAAGAACATAATTGACGAACTAGAGGTCATCACAGGGCCATCGTCACAGGGCCAGAGGAACCTCTGAGAATTCATCTCTAGGCCCATAAATTGGGCAAAGTCGCACCCTTGTCGCAACTTTGCATAAAGAGGTGCCCGGTTCTCCCGCCCCAACTGCAAAGTCGGAACCGATGGTCATTCGACTCCCAAGGTCCAGCCAAGAGCCAAAGCACGTTATAGGGCCGATGGTGATCCGATTGCAAAATACAATCAAAGGCGACTAGAAGATGCGAGACCCTCTGGGGATTCGATGGTGATCCGATTGCCAAGATCCAGTCAAAAGCAACTGGAAGACACGTAGTCCTGTACGGAGCCGATGGTTATCCGTCTTTCCAAGACAAGCCGGCAACCAACCATTGATCTGAGACCCTCAGGCAAACCAATGCCACAAGCTGAACCCTTGGTGGTCAAGCTGCCGAAGACTGCGTCTCAACCCCAGGTCACGCAGGGGGTAGCTGAAGAGGATGCAGGACTCGCAAAGTATCCAGTTGCAAAGGTGGATAGTCGCTCTCTTGATGATGTAATCCTTGTGGACAAAATTCCTTATTTTTTCAATAAGAGGCTGCTCTTGAACTATCCTGAGTGTAATAAACTTAATTTGATATTTATTATGGGGCACAATCGGGAAATTAACCTGCACACACAGGTGACAACCATCCATACCACAAACCGGTTTACTCCTATTAGAGGTGTCTACTTCCTAGTCCCAGGCAGAAGAGAAGGGGATCATACGATCATCTTCGTCCGAAACGAAGGTCCTCAACCTTTCATGCCATAAGAGTTTGATCTCGAACCCGATACAGGAAGATTACCACTCTATCACTATAGTCCTCAAGCCAAGTACTTCATGCAAAAGCAGGGATACGACATTGAGGCTACCCCAGGTTTGAATTACGGCAACGGTCGGCGATCGCCTCTGCAGCTGTTAACCCCGTCTGGAAAACCTCATGATTATTACGACAAGTCTAAATGCGGCCTCGGTTATATTACACCAGCAACGACGCCCGAGAGCTCTGATGAGGAATGCGAGTGCCATTCTCACTCATCCGAATCATCTTTATTCGATTCTAATAACAACATTGGAGATTTATCCAGGTAGACATTATATGTCAACATGGCATCCACTGACGTTGAAGAGGAAGATGAAGATCTACTCGAACTTCATGAATTAGAGCCATGGGTCCAACAATTGGATGCACAATGGGAGAAGCGCTTTAAACTACGTAACCCTCCTATAGAAGATGAGGTCATGCAAGTTAACCTCGATGATGAATCCTCTCAAAAGTGAATCTTCGTTAGTAAATGCCTGATGGACGGCGAACGGGAATCATTGTTGCAACTCGTTAGAGAATACATCGACATTTTTGCCTGGAGCTAGAAGACATACTAGGGCTAAACCCCGAGATTGTACTTCTTAAGCTCAATATTCATTCGGACGCAAAACCAGTCAAACAACAACAACAGCGGTTCCGTCCAGATATCATGGACTCCATTGAAATGAAAGTAAGTAAGCTTATAGCTAGTGGTTTCATCCGCAAGGAGCAACACCCGGACTGGATAGCTAATATAGTTCCAGTTGTCACGAAGAATAGAAAGATCCGAATCTGCATCGACTTTCATAATCTAAATGCGACATGTCCTAAGGATGAATTCCCTCTTCCCATCACCAACATAATGATTGATAATATGTGTGGATTCGAGCGCATGACCTTTATGGATGGCTTTTCAGGATAAAAAATTCAAAATGTCTGTAAAACCCCTAAATTTCTACTATTTTTTTTATTATTAAATTTGGTACTGATTTAAAATTTTGTACTCTATGTCACATAGTTATATTGTACGTCGTATGCAAAATTTCATTTGCTCGACGAGTACGAATATGTGCGAGCGTACATATTTTATAAAAATATTTTTTATTTTATTATACACTTTCAAAATTATATAATTATTATTCTTGCTATAAAAGACCTTCTATTTTTAGCAGTTATTCGTCATAAATAATATTTTATTGTATACTAGGAAAAGTATAATCATGTATGCATTATTCGTGCATACATATATTTTTGTAATTATTTATTAGTCTATTTTAAATAAAAATATAATTTTCAAGATTTATTAACATTAATATTTTATTATTCATATTTAAAAATATTTATTATTTTCAAAATTATTATTATTGGTATTTTGAAAAATATATTTGGAAGTTATTATGGCCATTTAAAATCTTGATTTGAGTTATGGAAGAAATTAAATAGTTAAGTATTTGAAATTTGATTTATCCTATTCGAGTTTAAACTAAAATTTAATTTGATTTAAATAAGATTTGTATTTAGATTTGGATTGGATTTTAAATTAAGTAGAGATTTATCTAAAAGGAGAATTTAAAATCATAATTCTTATCCAATTGGGAATTCCCACATCCTATAAATAGGCAGGTAATCCTCCAATATTTTTTTCACAATATTTCCCCAAATTCTACAACCGTAGTATGCGTGCATCGTGTCCGTGTTCCTCGTTCAATTCTTATTCCATATTTTACATATACAGTTCACCTTCTTCGTGTCCACATGTCGGACACGATTTCGTCACAGCAAACCCAATCCTCGATTCTAAACCCTAATCCTAATCTAAACCCTAATCGACACTCTCGGGCCGCCTTTCCTGCTGCTCGAGCTTTGTCGCACCCGCTTACGCCTACGCCGCGACCATCAACCACAATTATACTCACCACCACCGCCAGAACCATCCAAACCCCACGACCGACCTCTCCAGACCCGCACCCCCGCCTCAACTCCGATGCCACGACCACCCTGATGTCCCAGCCACCATCACCCCTGACTCTTCCCGACACCACAGCCACCACCATCGAAACCAGCACAGAAAGAAAAAGGAAATAAAACCCTAACCCTAATCACTCACCTCTGTCGGCGATCGATCGTCGTAGCCTCGTCGTGCCCGTCCGCCAAACCCAATGCCGTCGACGGCTCCCACCGCCTGGCCGTCTCACCGGAAACCCCTAGCCTCTGTCTTCTCTTCTGCCCCGACCTGCCAGCACCCTCAAAACCCTATCCCGAGCTTCCCCGCCGGCATCGCCACCAGCCTCCCGCCGGCACTCTCCACCAGACGTCGAACCCCCTTCTCCACGCGCCGTCTGTCCCCTCACGCCGGAGCGCCGACCGCGCCGAGCGCAGCCCCTCACCGAACCCCCTCTGCTCCGATCTCCGTCCCTCCGACGACCTTCGCCGAGCCGCCCAGGCGGAAACCCTCGCGCGCCGCCTTTTTTTCGCTCCGATGGCCGCACCTTCCCGCGTCGGCAAGCGCGCCGACCGGCCGACCGAACTCCCCACCTCCGCGCAAAACCCCGAAACCCTCCGCCTTCCTCCGCGAGCAGCCTCCGTCGTCGCTAGCACGCCACGACGCAGCCCCGACGCTCATTCCCTCTCTCGATCTCTCTTCCCTGACCCTTTCCATTCTCTCTCCCTCTCAGTCTCTCTCTCTCCTTCCGCTCTCTCTCACCCCCAAACTTCTTCTTCTGTTCCTCTTCTTTTGTTATGTTTTTTTATTTTTTTATTTTTTGTCTCTCTCAAACCGAAAAGAGACTGTAGGAATAGTTTTTTATTAATTATTATTATTATTATTATTATTATTATATTCTTATTCTGCAGAAAGGTTATTATATTCTTATTCTGCAGACAATTGTAATGTTATCAAAAGTAATATTTTAAATATGTATTATAGTTATTATATTATCATTTATTATTATTATTATTATTATTATTATTATTATTATTATTATTATTGTTATTATTATTACTATTATTATTATTATTATTATTATTATTATCATCTTTATTATTATTATATTTAAGGTTATTATTATTATTAATCCTTAGATAGTTATCATTAAGACATATATGATATAGGTTCCATAGTTAGTATCATAACTATTATGATAGTATAAACATATTTCTAGTTTATTGGTTAATTCTAAAAAATAGTTTGTAAATGTTTTATTTATTTATTTTTCAGAATTTTTGGTAAGGTTATTAGGCATAACCCAATATGTAATTTCAAAACTTTGGATTAGTTTTTTAAAATATTTTTTTGTAATATTCTATACATTTTTGAACTATAGTTTTAACTAGAAATTATTTTCACAAACGTAGGATATTTTAGCTTAAAAAGGATTCTTATATTTTAAAATTTTTACTAAGTAAATTATAGTATTGTTCTTAAGGTAGCCTAAAAACATATTATCTTTGGTATTTTTAATATACAGCTTTTTGGCCTAGAAATTTAGTTTTGACTCTAAAAATACTTTTTAATTTTCTTTATATTTTTCTAAAAACTATTCTATCTTTAATAATTTTTAGCCTTTTGGAAATATTTATTTTGACTAATAGAATATATTTTTATAAATATTTTATCGTATATATTATTTTTTCCAACTTTCTTCGATTTCCCTCATGTCTGTGACGAAATCCTCTTTTTCGTGTCCTGTCACCAAATCCGTACTACCTTATGTCCACCCTAACTAATTTGACCCTTCTGGACCCAATGGAACATGCCGTGCCATCAACAGAGGTCCCCTTGTGTAGTTTTTACACCAAAGACGCAGTTCATGCCACCATGATCATCGCAGTACACCAGACGTCCTACCAGGCAAGATACCTTGCCTTCACTGTTTAATTTCTTGCTCAATATCATGCATGTTTTTACTTATTCTAGAAAATATAAATTGTACTTGCAAATTACTATATTTTAGTTGAATATGGCTTAGAGTTAAGGGACCACCTTTGTTTGTGTCGTATTTATTGCCCCGACACTTATGTATCACGAGTCACGAGTCTCATATAGATCTCGGACGTACGTATCGACTGGCCATCGGTGCGTACATGCCGTACGATTGGCAATAACTGCTAAATAGTTATGGTTGTCTAGAAGACTTAGCGACTTAGCAGTTATTAGGTATGTCGTGATGTGGATTCAGCACGAGTAGTGCATGGGGAGGGTGAAGACAGTTATTAGGCGCAGGGGCTTTCACACCTTTACTTTTCTCTAGATGCCATTTGTGACTCAATCGAGAGCTAGTGGCCGTGCATTTATTTACTTTTCTCTAGATGCCACTAGTGCCTCGGTTGAAACACAAATGTGCCATGCATTTACTTTCCTCTAGCTGCCGTTAGTGACTCACCCAAGAGCTAGTGGCCGTGTATTTATTTTTCTCTAGACGCCCCTTAGTTCTCGCTCGAGTGCTAATGGGCCGTGAATTTACTTTTCTCTAGACGCCACTAGTGCCTTGGTTGAAACGCTAACGTGCCGTGTTTTTAGCTTCTGGAGCCCTTGTGTGGAACGTTGTCTTCAAAATGTATTAACACATAGAATGGTTAAGGACCTTTATCTGTTTAGACATATATTTTTCTGTTGAGCTTTATTTATTCAGTTGTTGGCATGATATTATGTGTCTTGTTACGTCCCTCTGAGGACCTGGTTATCTCGCCAGGTGTGTGCTATTATCTTTCGTAGGTGCTTTAGCTCTAGCCGTATTCATTGCTATTTCTCGAGGATGATTGCACTTGGATCGTCTTCGCTTCGCTCGCCAAAAATTATTTATTCTTTCATGTAATTTTTTCATCGTTGGTAGTGGATTTGTCTTCGCCCAACTACATGTACCAAATAACAATTTCATGGTTGATTATATGATATCATTTATTCATATATTTTTGTGGATGAGATTAGTATGGTTCTACTGTATTTTACAACTTATGTATTTATACGAGGATTCCTTATATTGGAGTATACTTCGTATGAATACAGCTGGCATGTTTTCGTTCTTAGTCCTACGTATTTTGGGACTAGGGCGTTACATGTTTTTGTGGTGGCCCATGCAGGTCAAGATAAATTGTTTGGTTACTTTACCGTACCAAGCAAGCATGCGTATAGGATTAGAAGTCTAGGATCTCATCCACATACTTGACCTCTTTCATTGATTTTATCTACCGTTTGACTCATTAATTGCATCTTGCTTGCTTTCTTCCATCCATATTCTTAACTTCCCTTCGTGCTTGCTAGAGATTGACCCTACTAGTTAGTTGTCCCAAAACACTCTTAGTTTAATTCTTTAAGTTGGGTAAAATAACTTATGAACTAGCAACCCCTTTGACCTAGTGACCTATATTAGCAAGCTTATTTAGATCCTAGAATCTAGAGGACCTAACCCGTCTAGCCAACCAAGGACTTGGACAAGAAGACTATATGACGACTGTATGACTTAGAATTCTTTAAATCTTAATCTTCCCTGACCCTCTCCATTCTCTCTCCCTCTTAGTCTCTCTCTCCTTCCGCTCTCTCTCTTACCCCCAAACTTCTTCTTCTGTTCCTCTTCTTTTGTTATGTTTTCTTTATATTTTTATTTTTTATCTCTCTCAAACCGAGAAGAGACTGTAGGAATAGTTTTTTTTATTAATTATTATTATTATTATTATTATTATTATTATTATTATATTCTTATTCTGCAGACAGGTGTAATATTATCAAAAGTGATATTTTAAATATGTATTATAGTTATTATATTATCATTTATTATTATTATTATTATTATTTTTTTTTTACTATTATTATTATTATTATCATCTTTATTATTATTATATTTAAGGTTATTATTATTATTATTAATTCTTAGATAGTTATCATTGAGACATATATGATATAGGTTCCATAGTTAGTATGATAACTATTATGATAGTATAAACATATTTTTAGTTTATTGGTTAATTCAAAAAATTAGTTTGTAAATGTTTCATTTATTTATTTTTCAGTATTTTTGGTAAGGTTATTAGGCATAACACAATATGTAATTTCAAAACTTTGGATTAGATTTTTAAAATATTTTTTTGTAATATTTTATACATTTTTGAACTATAGTTTTGACTAGAAATTATTTTCACAAACGTAGGATATTTTAGATTAAAAAGGATTCTTATATTTTAAAATTTTTACTAAGTAAATTATAGTATTAGTCTTGAGATAGCCTAAAAACATATTATCTTTGGTATTTTTAATATATAGCTTTTTGGCCTAGAAATTTAGTTTTTACTCTAAAAACACTTTTTTATTTTCTTTATATTTTTCTAAAAACTATTCTATCTTTAATAATTTTTAGCCTTTTGGAAATATTTATTTTGACTAATAGAATATATTTTTATAAATATTTTATCGTATATATTATTTTTTCCAACTTTCTTCGATTCCCCTCATGTCTGTGACTAAATCCTCTTATTCGTGTCCTATCACCAAATCCGTACTACCTTATGTCCATCCTAACTAATTTGACCCTTCTGGACCCAATGGAACATGCCGTGCCATCAACAGAGGTCCCCTTGTGTAGTTGTTACACCAAAGACGCAGTTCATGCCACCATGATCATCGCAGTACACCAGGCGTCCTACCAGACAAGACACCTTGCCTTCACTGTTTAATTTCTTGCTCAATATCATGCATGTTTTTACTTATTCTAGAAAATATAAATTGTACTTGCAAATTATTATATTTTAGTTGCATACGGCTTAGAGTTAAGGGACCACCTTTGTTTGTGTCGCATTCATTGGCCCGACACTTATGTATCACGAGTCACGAGTCTCATATAGATCTCGAACGTACGTATCGACTGGCCATCGGTGCGCACATGTCGTACGATAGGCAATAACTGCTAAATAGTTATGGTTGTCTAGAAGACTTAGCGACTTACCAGTTATTAGGTATATCGTGATGTGGATTCAGCACGAGTAGTGCATGGGGAGGGTGAAGACAGTTATTAGGCGCAGGGGCTTTCACACCTTTACTTTTCTCTAGATGCCATTTGTGACTCAATCGAGAGCTAGTGGCCGTATATTTATTTACTTTTCTCTAGATGCCACTAGTGCCTCGGTTGAAACACAAATGTGCCGTGCATTTACTTTCCTCTAGCTACCGTTAGTGACTCACCCAAGAGCTAGTGGCCGTGCATTTATTTTTCTCTAGACGCCCCTTAGTTCTCGCTCGAGTGCTTAAGGGCCGTGCATGTACTTTTCTATAGACGCCACTAGTACCTTGGTTGAAATGCTAACGTACCGTGTTTCTAGCTTCGGGAGCCCTTGTGTGGAACGTTGTCTTCAAAATGCATTAACACATAGAATGGTTAAGGACCTTTATCTGTTTAGACATATATTTTTCTGTTGAGCTTTATTTATTCAGTTATTGGCATGATATTATGTGTCTTGTTACGTTCCTCTGAAGACCTGGTTATCTCGCCAGGTGTGTGCAATATTTTTTCGCAGGTGCTTTAGCTCTAACCGTGTTCATTGCTATTTCTCGAGGATGATTGCACTTGGATCGTCTTCCCTTTGCTCGCCAAAAATTATTTATTCTTTCATGTATTTTTTTCATCGTTGGTAGTGGATTTGTCTCCGCCCAACTACATGTACCAAATGACAATTTCATGGTTGATTATATGATATCATTTATTCATATTTTTGTGTGGATGAGATTAGTATGGTTCTACTGTATTTTGCAGCTTATGTATTTATACGAGGATTCTATATATTGGAGTATACTTCGTATGAACACAGCTGGCATGTCTTCGTTCTTAGTCTTACGTATTTTGGGACTAGAACGTTACATGTTTTTGTGGTGGCCCATGCAGGTCAAGATAAATTGTTTGGTTACTTTACCGTACCAAGCAAGCATGCGTATAGGATTAGAAGTCTAGGATCTCATCCACATACTTGTCCTCTTTCATTGATTTTATCTACCGTTTGACTCATCAATTGCATCTTGCTTGCTTCCTTCCATCCATATTCTTAACTTCCCTTCGTGCTTGCTAGAGATTGACCCTACTAGTTAGTTGTCCCAAAACAATATTAGTTTATTTCTTTAAGTTGGGTAGAATACCTTATGAACTAGCAACCCCTTTGACCTAGTGACCTATATTAGCAAGCTTATTTAGATCCTAGAATCTAGAGGACCTAACCCGTCTAGCCAACCAAGGACTTGGACAAGAAGACTATATAACTACTGTATGACTTAGAATCATTCTACCTTCTTTAAATCTTAATCTCTCGTGCCTATGTATTTACCGTTTTGACTAATGATGCTAATGTAGCCTAGTTTTTGTAAGCTTATTCTTTATCGAGTTTGTTCATGACATATGCTATTGAGCGCTCACTAGCCTATTGTTTAAACAGAACCGGTGCATGATTGTATTATCAACCAAGTGCACTTTGGTTCGCTTTTGTCTATTATGCTACGTGGATGAGGACATAATTAAACTTGGCCCTTACAATCCCATCCACGACTGCCTTGACAATTTCTTTTTGAAATTTTTATTGGTCGTCTTTGAATCACGTATTCGTATTCGATAATGCTTCCTTCGAACTCTATATTGCTTCGCCCTCACCTATTTTAGGAGGACGAAAGTGTTATACTAGCACTCCCTCTAGCCTTCCTATCGGCTATGACCATTTTCACTCGATGTTGCTATATCTTCATCCCAAACTACTCGGCCCTGTCAAGACCCTCCAATCGCTTAATTTAAGTTAATCTATTTCATTCTCTTAATCGTGACCCTCATTCATTACCCGTGACCATACCATATTATTTTTCTATGATCTAGATCGTAAATTCTTACGACATGATTTGTTATAGATACCCCCTTGTGTCTTCTCACCCCCCTACGAATTCTTAATTTCGAGGACGAAATTCTTTTAAGTTGGGTAGGATGTAAAACCCCTAAATTTCTACTATATTTTTTATTATTAAATTTGGTAGTGATTTAAAATTTTGTACTGTATGTCACATAGTTGTATTGTACGTCGTATGCGAAATTTCGTTTGCTTGACGAGTACGAATATGTGCGAGCGTACATATTTTATAAAAACATTTTTTTATTTTATTATACACTTTCAAAATTATATAATTATTATTCTTGCTATAAAAGAACTTTTGTTTTTAGCAGTTATTCATCATAAATAATATTTTATTGTATACTAGGAAAAAGCATAATCATGTATGCATTATTCGTGCAAACAAATATTTTCGTAATTATTTATTAGTCTATTTTAAATAAAAATATAATTTTTGAGATTTATTAATATTAATATTTTATTATTCACATTTAAAAATATTTATTATTTTCGAAATTATTATTATTGGTATTTTGAAAAATATATTTGGAAGTTATTGTGGCCATTTAAAATCTTGATTTGAGTTATGGAATAAATTAAATAGTTAAGTATTTGAAATTTGATTTATCCTATTCGAGTTTAAACTAAAATTTAATTTGATTTAAATAAGATTTGTATTTAGATTTGGATTGGATTTTAAATTAAGTAGAGATTTATCTGAAAGTGGAATTTAAAATCCTAATTCGTATCCAATTGGGAATTCCCACATCCTATAAATAGGCAGGTACTCCTCTAATATTTTTTTCACAATATTCCTCCAAATTCCACAACCATAGTATGCGTGCATCGTGTCCGTGTTCCCCGTCCAATTCTTATTCCATATTTTACATATACAGTTCACCTTCTTCGTGTCCACATGTCGGACACAATTTTGACACAGCAAACCCAATCCTCTATTCTAAACCCTAATCCTAATCTAAACCCTAATCGACACTCTCGGGCCGCCTTTCCTACTGCTCGAGCTCCGCCGCACCCGCCTACGCCTCCGCCGCGACCATCAACCACCATTATACTCACCACCACCGCCAGAACCATCCAAACCCCATGACCGACCTCTCCAGACCCGCACCTCCGCCTCAACTCCGATGCCATGACCACCCCGGTGTTCTAGCCACCATTACCCCTGACTCTTCCCGATACCACAGCCACCACCATCGAAACCAGCACACAAAGAAAAAGGAAATAAAACCCTAACCTTAATAACTCACCTCTGCTGGCGATCGACCGCCGCAGCCTCACCGTGCCCGTCCGCCAAACCCAACGCCGTCGACGGCTCCCACCGCCTGGCCGTCTCGCCGGAAACCCCAAGCCTCCGTCTTCTCTTCTGTCCCGACCGGCCAGCACCCTCGAAACCACATCCCGAGCTTCCCCGCCGGCGTCGCCACCAGCCTCCCGCCAGCGCTCTCCACCAGAAGTAGAACCCTTTTCTCCGTGCGCCGCCTGCCCCATCACGTCGGACCGCCGACCGCGCCGAGCGCAGCCCCTCACCGAACCCCCTCTGCTCCGATCTCCATCCCTCCGGCGACCTTCGCTGAGCCGCCCAGGCGAAAACCCTCGCGTGCCGCCTTTTTTCCCTCTGCTGGCCGTGCGTCCCCGCGTCGGCAAGCGCGCCGACCGGCCGACCGAACTCCCCGCCTCCGCGCGAAACCCCGAAACCATCCGCCTTCCTCCGCGAGTAGCCTCCGCCGCCGCTAGCGCGCCACGGCGCAGCCCCGACGCTCATCCCCTCTCTCGATCTCTCTTTTCCCTGACCCTCTCCATTCTCTCTCCCTCTTAGTATCTCTCTCTCCTTCCGCTCTCTCTCACCGCCAAACTTCTTCTTCTGTTCCTCTTCTTTTGTTATTTTTTTTATATTTTTATTTTTTGTCTCTCTCAAACCGAGAAGAGACTGTAGGAATAGTTTTTTTTATTAATTATTATCATTATTATTATTATTATTATTATTATTATTATATTCTTATTCTGTAGACAGGTGTAATATTATCAAAAGTAATATTTTAAATATGTATTATAGTTATTATATTATCATTTATTATTATTATTATTATTATTATTATTATTATTATATTTAAGGTTATTATTATTATTATTAATTCTTAGATAGTTATCATTGAGACATATATGATATAGGTTCCATAGTTAGTATGATAACTATTATGATAGTATAAACATATTTTTAGTTTATTGGTTAATTCAAAAAATTAGTTTGTAAATGTTTTATTTATTTATTTTTCAGTATTTTTGGTAAGGTTATTAGGCATAACCCAATACGTAATTTCAAAACTTTGGATTAGATTTTTAAAATATTTTTTTTGTAATATTCTATACATTTTTGAACTATAGTTTTAACTAGAAATTATTTTCACAAACGTAGGATATTTTAGCTTAAAAAGGATTCTTATATTTTAAAATTTTTACTAAGTAAATTATAGTATTGGTCTTGAGGTAGCCTAAAAACATATTATCTTTGGTATTTTTAATATACAGCTTGGCCTAGAAATTTAGTTTTAACTCTAAAAACACTTTTTTATTTTCTTTATATTTTTCTAAAAACAATTCTATCTTTAATAATTTTTAGCCTTTTGGAAATATTTATTTTGACTAATAGAATATATTTTTATAAATATTTTATCGTATATATTATTTTTTCCAACTTCCTTCGATTTCCCTCATGTCTGTGACTAAATCCTCTTATTCTTGTCCTGTCACCAAATCCATACTACCTTATGTCCACCCTAACTAATTTGACCCTTCTGGACCCAATGGAACATGCCGTGCCATCAACAGAGGTCCCCTTGTGTAGTTGTTACACCAAAGACGCAGTTCATGCCACCATGATCATCGTAGCACACCAGGCGTCCTACCAGGCAAGACACCTTGCCTTCACTGTTTAATTTCTTGCTCAATATCATACATGTTTTTACTTATTCTAGAAAATATAAATTGTACTTGCAAATTATTATATTTTAGTTGCATATGGCTTAGAGTTAAGGGACCACCTTTGTTTGTGTCGCATTCAATGGCCCGACACTTATGTATTACGAGTCACGAGTCTCATATAGATCTCGGACGTACGTATCGACTGGCCATCGGTGCGCGCATGTCGTACGATAGGCAATAACTACTAAATAGTTATGGTTGTCTAGAAGACTTAGCGACTTAGCAGTTATTAGGTATGTCGTGATGTGGATTCAGCACGAGTAGTGCATGGGGAGGGTGAAGACAGTTATTAGGCGCAGGGGCTTTCACACCTTTACATTTCTCTAGTTGCCATTTGTGACTCAATCGAGAGCTAGTGGCCGTGCATTTATTTACTTTTCTCTAGATGCCACTAGTGCCTCGGTTGTAACACAAATGTGCCATGCATTTACTTTCCTCTAGCTGTCGTTAGTGACTCACCCAAGAGCTAGTGGGCGTGCATTTATTTTTCTCTAGACGCCCCTTAGTTCTCGCTCGAGTGCTAATGGGCCGTGCATTTACTTTTCTCTAGACGCCACTAGTGCCTTGGTTGAAACGCTAACGTGTCGTGTTTCTAGCTTCGGGAGCCCTTGTGTGGAATGTTGTCTTCAAAATGCGTTAACACATAGAATGGTTAAGGATCTTTATCTGTTTAGACATATATTTTTTCTGTTGAGCTTTATTTATTCTGTTATTGGCATGATATTATGTGTCTTATTACGTCCCTCTGAGGACCTGGTATCTCGCCAGGTGTGTGCTATTGTCTTTCGCAAGTGCTTTAGCTGTAGACGTGTTCATTGCTATTTCTCGAGGATGATTGTACTTGGATCGTCTTCGCTTCGCTCGCCAAAAATAATTTATTCTCTCATGTATTCCTTTTCATCGTTGGTAGTGGATTTGTCTCCGTCCAACTACATGTACCAAATGACAATTTCATGGTTGATTATATGATATTATTTATTCATATATTTTTGTGGATGAGATTAGTATGGTTCTACTGCATTTTACAGCTTATGTATTTATACGAGGATTCCATATATTGGAGTATATTTCGTATGAATACAGCTGGCATGTCTTCGTTCTTAGTCCTACGTATTTTGGGACTAGGGCGTTACATGTTTTTGTGGTGGTCCATACAGGTCAAGATAAATTGTTTGGTTACTTTACCGTACCAAGAAAGCCTCCGTATAGGATTAGAAGTCTAGAATCTCATCCACATACTTGACCTCTTTTATTGATTTTATCTACCGTTTGAGTCATCAATTGTATCTTACTTGCTTCCTTCCATCCATATTCTTTCATTTATTTTATTATACACTTTCAAAATTATATAATTATTATTCTTGCTATAAAAGAACTTTTGTTTTTAGCAGTTATTCATCATAAATAATATTTTATTGTATACTAGGAAAAAGCATAATCATGTATGTATTATTCGTGCATACATATATTTTCGTAATTATTTATTAGTCCATTTTAAATAAAAATATAATTTTTGAGATTTATTAATATTAATATTTTATTATTCATATTTAAAAATATTTGTTATTTTTGAAATTATTATTATTGGTATTTTGAAAAATATATTTGGAAGTTATTGTGGCCATTTAAAATCTTGATTTGAGTTATGGAATAAATTAAATAGTTAAGTATTTAAAATTTGATTTATCCTATTCGAGTTTAAACTAAAATTTAATTTGATTTAAATAAGATTTGTATTTAGATTTGGATTTGATTTTAAATTAAGTAGAGATTTATCTAAAAGGGGAATTTAAAATCCTAATTCGTATCCAATTGGAAATTTCCACATCCAATAAATAGGCAGGTACTCCTCAAATATTTTTTCACAATATTCCTCCAAATTCTAGAACCATAGTATGCGTGCATCGTGTCCGTGTTCCCCGTCCAATTCTTATTCCATATTTTACATATACAGTTCACCTTCTTCGTGTCCACATGTCGGACACGATTTCGACACAGCAAACCCAATCCTCTATTCTAAACCCTAATCCTAATCTAAACCCTAATCGACACTCTCGGGCCGCCTTTCCTGCTGCTCGAGCTCCGCCGTACCCGCCTACGCCTCCGCCGCGACGATCAACCACCATTATACTCACCATCACCGCCAGAACCATCCAAACCCCACGACCGACCTCTCCAGACCCGCACCCCCGCCTCAACTCCAACGCCATGACCACCCCGGTGTCCCAGCCACCATCACCCCTGACTCTTCCCGACACCACAGCCACCACCATCGAAACCAGCACACAAAGAAAAAGAAAATAAAACCTTAACCTTAATCACTCACCTCTGCCAGCGATCGACCGCCGCAGCCTCGTCGTGCCCATCCGCCAAACCCAATGTCGTCGGCGGCTCCCACCGCCTAGCCGTCTCGCCGAAAACCCCTAGCCTCCGTCTTCTCTTCTGCCCCGACCGGCCAGCGCCTTAGAAACCCCATCCCGAGCTTCCCCGCCGGCGTCGCCACCAGCCTCCCGTCGGCGCTCTCCACCAGACGTCGAACCCCCTTCTCCGTTCGCCGCCTGCCCCATCATGCCGGAGCGCCGACCGCGTCGAGCGCAGCCCCTCACCGAACCCCCTCCGCTCTGATCTCCGTCCCTCCGGCGACCTTCGCCGAGCCGCCCAGGCGGAAACCCTCGTGCGCCACCTTTTTTCTCTCCGCTGGCCGCGCATCCCCGCGTCGGCAAGCGCGCCGACCGGCCGACCGAACTCCCCGCCTCCGTGTGAAACCCCAAAACCATCCGCCTTCCTCCGCGAGCAGCCTCCGCCGCCGCTAGCGCGCCACGGCGCAGTCTCGACGCTCATCCCTTCTCTCGATCTCTCTCTTCCCTGACCCTCTCCATTCTCTCTCCCTCTCAGTCTCTTTCTCTCCTTCCGCTCTCTCTCACCCCCAAACTTCTACTTATGTTCCTCTTCTTTTGTTATGTTTTTTTTATTTTTATTTTTTTGTCTCTCTCAAACCGAGAAGAGACTGTAGGAATAGTTTTTTTATTTATTATTATTATTATTATTATTATTATTATTAGTATTATTATTATTATTATATTCTTATTCTGCAGACAGGTGTAATATTATCAAAAGTAATATTTTAAATATGTATTATAGTTATTATATTATCATTTATTTTTATTATATTTAAGGTTATTATTATTATTATTAATTCTTAGATAGTTATCATTGAGACATATATAATATAGGTTCCATAGTTCGTATGATAACTATTATGATAGTATAAACATATTTTTCGTTTATTGGTTAATTCAAAAAATTAGTTTGTAAATGTTTTATTTATTTATTTTTTAGTATTTATATTTATAAATATTTTATCGTATATATTATTTTTTCCAACTTCCTTCGATTTTCCTAATGTCTATGACTAAATCCTCTTATTCGTGTCCTGTCACCAAATCTGTACTACCTTATGTCCACCGTAACTAATTTGACCCTTCTGGACCCAATGGAACATGTCGTGCCATCAACAGAGGTCTCCTTGTGTAGTTGTTACACCAAAGACGCAGTTAATGCCACCATGATCATCGAAGCACACAAGGCGTCCTACCAGGCAAGACACCTTGCCTTCACTGTTTAATTTCTTGCTCAATATCATGCATATTTTTACTTATTCTAGAAAATATAAATTGTACTTGCAAATTATTATATTTTAGTTGCATATGGCTTAGAGTTAAGGGACCACCTTTGTTTGAGTCGCATTCATTGGCCCGACAATTATGTATCACGAGTCACGAGTCTCATATAGATCTCGGACGTACGTATCGACTGGCCATCGGTGCACACATGCCGTACGATAGGCAATAACTGCTAAATAGTTATGGTTGTCTAGAAGACTTAGCGACTTAGTAGTTATTATCTATGTCGTGATGTGGATTCAGCACGAGTAGTGCATGGGGAGGGTGAAGACAGTTACTAGGCGCAGTGGCTTTCACACCTTTACTTTTCTCTAGATGCCATTTTTGACTCAATCGAGAGCTAGTGGTCGTGCATTTATTTACTTTTCTCTAGATGCTACTAGTGCCTCGGTTGTAACACAAATGTGCCGTGCATTTACTTTCCTCTAGCTACCGTTAGTGTCTCACCCAAGAGCTAGTGGGCGTGCATTTATTTTTTTCTAGACGCCCCTTAGTTCTCGTTCGAGTGCTAATGGGCCGTGTATTTACTTTTCTCTAGATGCCACTAGTGCCTTGGTTGAAACGCTAACGTGCCGTGTTTCTAGCTTCGGGAGCCCTTATGTGGAACGATGTCTTCAAAATGCATTAACACATAGAATCGTTAAGGACCTTTATCTGTTTAGACATATATTTTTCTGTTGAGCTTTATTTATTCAGTTATTGGCATGATATTATGTGTCTTGTTACGTCCCTCTGAGGACCTGGTATCTCGCCAGGTGTGCGCTATTGTCTTTCGCAGGTGCTTTAGCTCTAGACGTGTTCATTGCTATTTCTCGAGGTTGATTGCACTTGGATCGTCTTCGCTTCGCTCGCCAAAAACATTTATTCTCTCATGTATTTCTTTTCATCATTGGTAGTGGATTTGTCTCCGCCCAACTACATGTACCAAATGACAATTTCATGGTTGATTATATGATATCATTTATTCATATATTTTTGTGGATGAGATTAGTATGGTTCTACTGCATTTTACAGCTTATGTATTTATACGAGGATTCTATATATTGGAGTATACTTCGTATGAATACAGCTGGCATGTCTTCGTTCTTAGTCCTACGTATTTTGGGACTGGGGCATTACAATGTCTCATGACGATGAGAAGCATACGTCATTCCGAACATCGATCGGTGTGTACTGTTACACAGTCATGTCCTTCAGCCTGAACAATATTGGTGCTACATATCAACGAGCTATGATCGTCATTTTCAGAGATCACTTGTGCTAGACGGTGGAGTGTTACGTTGACGACATCGTCGTCAAAAGCCGCTCCAAGGATGATCACTTATACGATTTGAGAACAGTGTTCGACCTTATGCGAGCACACAATCTGAAGTTGAATCCCACCAAGTCCTTCCTGGGTGTGTCCAGCGTGATGTTCTTGGGCTTTGTCATTACCTCCAAGGGCATTCACATAGACCTTGATAAGACAAAGGCAATCCTGGAGATGAGTCCACCGAGGAACCTACGTGAACTCTGCAGTCTTCAAGGAAGACTAGCCTACATCAGGAGGTTCATATCTAACCTCTCAGGGTGTTGTCAACCCTTAACACAACTTATGAAGAAAGGCGTCTCTTTTATATGGAATGAAGAATGTCAATGCGCATTTGATGACATTAAGGAATACCTGTCGAACCCGCCGGTTCTGATAGCCCTGGTTACCGGAAAGCCTTTTTTGCTCTATGTAAGAGCAATGGAACGCTCCCTCGGCACCTTGCTAGCACAGAACAATGATGCGGGGCACGAACAAGCTATCTATTATCTCAGTCGAATGATGGTGGGGCCGGAGCAAAGGTACACCGTCGTAGAGAAGGAATGCCTTGTCTTGCTGTTCGTCATTCAGAAAATATGACAGTATGTGTCAGGGCAGACCATCCATGTTGTCTCGCGAGTTATTCCCCTCAGGGTTCTTATGACCAAGCCAGGCGCACTCAGTTCTCGTCTAGACATATGGGCGATACTTTTAACCCCCTACGACATGGTCTTCTTTCCACAGAAGGGTGTCAAAGGTCAAGCCTTGGCCGACTTTCTAGTAGCCCATCCAGGCTCAAAAATAGCCAAAATCTATAAAAAATCCCAGGTGAAGTCGTTGACTCAAACATGACTTCAAATGATGACGTTTGGTGAATGTTCTTCAATGGTGCTTCAAGAACAGGGCAGCAAGGTAATATCATTGCTGGAGTTGGGGTAGTATTAATTTCTCCCTCTGGGTTGGTAGTCAATCGGGCATATTTTCTCACAGAACCTTGTTCAGACAATGTAGCCGAATATAACGCTCTGGTCATCGGATTTCGACTCGCAAAAGAGGTAGGGGTCAAATACCTGGAAGTGTATGGCGACTCACAGCTGATTGTTAATCAAATCCGAGGCTCGTAAGAGGTTCGTAACGCGGACCTGATTCCCTATCATCAGAAAGCAATTGCCATCATTGCAACCATCGAGGGGTTATTTATAGAACATGTTTTTAGGCTCCAGAATATTGAAGTCGATGTCGTAGCAGGCCTTGCCGCTTCTTTGGAGATTCCAAATTATGCTCATCATCTAGTTTATGTGATAGGCCATGAGTTGGTCTATCCGAAAAATAACATTCAACTGGATATGAGTTACTCCGCCCAGATAACTAATAATGTGCAAGACTGGAGACTTCCATTCATCGACTTTACAGCGTACGGGATCTTTTCTGAGAATATGAAAGAAGCAACTTCAATCAGAAGGCGTTCTCTCAGATTCTTTTACGACTCCGAAACAAAAATGTTATATCGAAGATCTTACGACAGACTACTGCTAAGATGTTTGTCAAACACAGAAGCCAGAGAAGCCTTATGTGAGGCTCACGATGGCGTTTGCGGGGCTCTTCAATCGGGCCCGAAGTTCCAGGACCGTCTCCGTCGGATTAGTTACTACTGACGTACAATGGTAGCAGACGTAGTCGACTATGCAAATAAGTGTAATGCTTTTCAGATCCACACATATTTCATGCATCTGCCATCCGAATTCTTGCACCTAACGGTGGCCTCTTGGCCATTTGAAGCATGGGGAATGGGCATCATTGGCCCAATCACCTCGCCGTCTTCCAAAGGACAACGATTTATACTTGCAATCACCGATTACTTCTCCAAGTGGGCGAAAGCTGTCTCGCTAGCAGAGGTAAAGACGTCAAACGTGATCAGTTTTATAAAATATCATATCATTTACCGTTTTAGACTGCCACGGAGGATCATTCATGACAATGGTCCACAGTTCGTAAGCCATGCCTTCTATTGATTCTGTGACAAGAATCTGATACAGAATATGGCTTCAACGGCCTACAACCCATCGGCTAATGGTCTGGCTGAAGCCTTTAACAAGACCATAATCAAGCTTCTCAAGAAGTTCGTGTCTTCAAACAAGCGCGACTGGAATGAAAAGTTGGGCAAATGCTTATGGACGTACCGCACTATGAGTCGGACGGCTACAGAAAATATACCGTTCTTTCTGGTGTACAGGAGCAAGGTAGTTCTTCCATTGGAGACTTAGATCCCCTCCCTTCGGGTGGCTCTTACTTACCGGTTGACATCGGACGATAACTACCGTCGACAGCTACAAGAATTGGAAGCTTTAGACGAGAAGCGCTTGCAAGCTCAACAAAGCATTGAGCTCTATCAAGCATGCATCTATCGGGCCTTCAATAAGAAACTCAAGCAGAGGACATTCCAAATAGGCGATCTCGTCTTGGTCGCTCGCAGACCGATGGTCATGACTCACAAAACCGCCGACAAATTCTATCCCAAATTGGAGGGTACATTCATCATCGAGACCGTATTCTCCAACGGCGCACACCGACTCGCGAAGTAGAATGGAGACTTGCTCATGATGCCTATAAACGGCAAATTCCTGAAGAAATACTATGTCTAAGGATATGTTGGTACTTCTTAAACCACTAAATCTTCCAGATCATCGAGTTATGTACACCAAGTACCTCTGAACTCATACTCTATTTTTCTCCGAGTAGATTCGCATCGCACCTCCATGAGTGGCGAGTCACGCATGCTGATACCTCTGAACTCCCACTCTAATGCTTTATCACATAGGAGTTTGCCCAGCTTATCATTATCTATGAGCAAACTTTCTGGTCCTGATTATCGTGTGTCACGTCCATATTACCTCTGATACTGATAGTCTCTCGACTTAACACGTGTACCCAATCCAGGATAAAAGACATGGTGTTAAGACCACAAAACCTATTACGTCCATATTACCTCTGTTGGATTTTGTCTCAAAATCTATCACTCATACCACCAGTGAGCAGAAAATTAGTAGTTCTACCAAAGATTTTGCCTGATTATCGCTGTATGCCATTGATTGTAAAAGAACAGAACAATTATCGGAGGACTGAACTTAGACTCATAATACAAACTCGCTCGTACAAAGAAAGCCTAGGGATGAAAACCTAGGTACAGCAGACTAAGTATGATTGTTTATTTTTGATTCTGGGGGGTGACGATAGAGGCTCGGGAAAGCGACGGCCGCTCTGCCTTACTCCTTGGACGATCAGTATGCAGTCTTGGCTCGGGGAAGATCTGCTCGACGTTGATGAATAAACACTCTTCTTACTCTCCTCGGATTGCTCTCCTGGCTCCTCTCTCTCTCTGTGATTATCAAGAAGGAAGGGGGAGCTCTCTCTGTGTAGCTCTCTTTCTTCTTATTTCTTTTGGTGCCGACCTCTCTCTCCCTTCTTCTTCTTTTTTTTTTCACAAGGGAATGATGCTGGCTATTTATAAGAGTGGAGGGTGATCATTAGGGTTGCTAATGATTATCTGTTTGGAATGTCGGCGCTCCTTCATTCTATCTGAACCCTTGATCCTGATTATAGTGAATCTCGGCCATTAATGCGGATAGCATCGTATCTCATGAGCAATTAATGCTAGCTGCTTTAAATCCTCGTGATTGATTATGCTAATGTCTGATTGCTCGCCACGTGTCCCATTAGCTTGATGATAAATGATATACCCTGATCTCAGTAATTATGACGATGATGTCAAATATATTTGTTGAGATTCGGTTAAATCTCTTATTGATCTCATGCCACGCGTCTTAATTGTGAGTCCTGTCAGAGCCGCATAGGATTGGCTATCCTCGAACCGCAGAGAGATACTCTTCCTGAGCCGCATGAGATAATGCCTCATCGAGCCGCAGGGGACGAACCTTCCGTGAGCCGCATATGCATAGTCTTTGTGAGCCGCATGAGCTAGCATTGTATTGAGTCGCAGGGATTGAGCTCTCGGTGGGCCGCATATGGCTGATTTCTGCTAACCATATAGAGTGACTTCTTCGTGAGCCGCATGGAGCTGTTTTCTATTTAAGCCGCATAAAAGTTGCCACGTGGCAACCTAGGATTTCTGACAGTTCGGGTCAGAGATCTTCTTCCTTTCCCGAAAAGTCTGTCATTATGGCAGAGCCATTATGACACTTTATGTCAGAGCAGTCACAGTCGCCAAGTCGTGTCAGATCATTAAATGAGGCCACCCCCAAACGACCAGCTGTAGGAAAGGATCACACATGACATCCATCGAGCCGCATATACCTTGCTGAACCGCATACGCTTCCGAGCCGCATGCGATTGAGAGTCTTCTTTGAACCGCATAGGGCCGCTCCTGTGTGAGCCGCATAAGCTTCTTACTCCGAGCCGCATGGATCATTATTCTAATATTTTCCATGCTTCTACAGGACCCCCTTCAAAGTTTTCAATTTGTAAAAATTGAAATACTTTGAACAAGAAGCATGGCCCCGTTCATGCCGCATAGGATTTTTCTGTCTGCCTGAGCTTCCTAGCCGCATAAGTGCCTTAGCCGCATTAATTCATCTGGCCGTATAAACTGGTTGCCACGTGTCTTGAACACGTGTGCAAACCTTCATTAAGTGCCTTTGATTTGATTTAACGCCGCCTTTTGGGGGAGGATCCCAAGAGTCGGTTTTGCCTTGACCGAAGCGTTTTGCCTTTATTCTTTGGGGGCGGCACGTAATCCGAGGCATACTCCGAGACGTCTGTTCGTTTCGTGGGTCTCTTTTGCCTATAAATAGGAGTCTTTAAACCTCTTGGGGCTTTTCTTTACCTTCTCTCTTTGCTCTGAATCTCTATTTGCTGTCTTTCCTCTTCGTCTTTTAGCAACCGACAATGGCTCCCAAGAAGGCTGCAGCATCGAAGGCCGCCTCATCTTCTGCGGCAGCGAAGGGCAAGAAAGCCGCGTCTTCATCGACTGTGGCGGCGAACATGGCGGCTCCTCCGTTGACTGACGTACCCGCTTTTCGCCCCGACGTCCACCCGTCTATCGCTGGTAAGGGTCCCTTAATATGAACTGCCATGGCTACGCCGCATATTTTATGTGGGAGCCTATATTCCAAAGCACACTGTGTGTCCGACTCATGTCTGGGCCGCATGGGGTATGACCCAGGTTTGAGCCGCATGGAAGTGGTTGCGTAACTACTTCTTTACCAGGGCCGCATAAGCTCATCCTCGCTGTACTGCATAAGCTCATCCTTGCGGGGCCGCATAAACGTTTTCGAGCCGAACATATTCCTTTCGGGCCGCATAAGTTCCTCCGTACTGAGTCGCATGAGTTCCCTTCGAACGGAACCGCATGATTTTATTCGTACTGGACCGCATGGACTCTTTCAAACTGAGCCGCATAGGCTCATTTGAATTGACCTGTATAAATTGAGCCGCACCTATGCTGAGCCGCATAAGCATCATGTGTTTTTGTCGTTTCAGCTATCATTTTGACCTTGTTTCTTTTGCCTTTATTCAGTGACTCTGCCCGTGATTCCTGCTGGGGAACTTATGGTAGGCTCGTGTCAGTTTGCCTCGGGCGTTCATCGGGATGACTTAGTTCGTCAAGTGTCCGAACAGCTACTTGTTGATGAACCTTTGGAGCGACTAAATGCCATCAGGGTTCAATTCTTTCAGTTCCTTGTTGATATGATAAGCTCTGGGCAGTCTGACGGGAAGTATCTGAAACCGGTCTTCCTCTTTGGGGATGCGTTGGTTGTAGAAAACTCCCGAGTGTTGGATGTTTCGAAGAGTTGGGATTTTGACCTGGACGGGATGCCGATTCACATCCCTATTATGAAGCGCCATTTCCCTTTTGAGTGGTTCAATATGATCGTTCTGGATAGGCAGATGCCGGACACCCTCACTCCAACCAGACCGGGGATGTTTGTTGGTAATATCCGTTATAACAGAGCCACTGGATCAGTGCGCGCAGTCAAAGATCCGGCCAGTCGGTCCGTGATGGGGTTAGTTCCAGGTACCTTCATCAACAACCCTGGTCCTAACTTTTTATTCTTCCAGGCTGATACCTTTTTGAGTCAGCTTGCTCGCAAAGGGTCCTATCCTATTGGTAGGTTGGTCCTGTCGAGCTGGGTACACCCCATTCCTCCGTGGGCTAATCTGTCCTCATGGATCCTACGAAAGTATAAAGAGTTTTTGCGGGGAGTCAACCTTTATGAAGCTATACGGGGTACCAGCCACGGGTTGCCCGTTAATAAGCCACTGTTCATGGCCCTTTTGGAGATGTACAATTATCGAACGGGAACCTTTTTTACCCCTGTTGGAGAATTAGGGCTCGCTCTTCACGAGATGTATGCTGTCTCCAAGCTCTCCTGGGGGGATGAACCCTTCGAAGTGTATACGCCGACGAATGAGGAGCTCCAAGATTTGGATCAGCGATTCCCCGGTTTCGTCATCGTGTATCAAGAATTATTATGCCATCATAGCACCTGTCACCGGACGACTATCCAGAAAAATGATAGCTCGGAGGGGGACTCTCCCCATACTAAATCTTGGGTTGCATACCTTTTCAAATTTAGCGCGGCTGGCCGGGTTACTTCCCGAGATCGTTTAACTCCTAAAGAAGTGGAGGTCTTGGTGTCGAGTGCCCGGAGGTCGAAGTCTCAAAGTGACAGGTTCGGGAGCCAGATTGACTCCTTTAGCTACTTTCGTTATGGCACTCGACGGTTGTACGAGAAGGCACTCCTGGCCGAATTTTTAATGGTGTGGCTGCGCAATTGCGTGGTCTCAGGAGGGACAGGCTCTATTGAGAGGATCAGTCGCCACATCATTCTTCCTGCCGTGAAGTTGGCCTTTGGGGTCAGGCTGGCCCTCCTTCCTGCCATGGTGTGCAGTATTCAACATGGTCTTCGCACCTTCTCGTCCAAGGTCATTGCTCGTGACGTGGCAATGGATTTTGAACGTGTAGAATTGCCTTACCATTACTTGCTGGGATGGCTATTGCTGCATTATCAATCCTTGATGAGACCCAGGACGGGAGATGGCGTTACAGGTGATGACGCGTTTCTTTTCAAGTATCACCACCAGCCTTGGGAATGTAGTACCATGCCGGCGTGTCGGAGGATGCTGGCGAGGGTGGATGGGTACAATTTCTTCGTATCCGTTCATCGTTTCACTGATCAAGAGGTGAGGAGTGTTCATGTTGATGGGGTCGGACCTCCTCATTTCTTGCCTAAAAAGATGCGTTTCTGGCTGCGCAATATTCGCCCGGCGCATCTAGTTTACCGGAATCGCACCACTGTGTATTTGGAGCCCTACTTGCCTAGTAGGTTTGCCCGTCAATTTGGGTATAGTCAGCTATTCCTCGGGCGCCCCAGTTCTCACCTGGGATTTGAAGACAGCATTCTTGATGGTATCAGAGCATGGAGCTACTATGACACCTGTCATACTCGGACTAGCTTCTTGGTCCCTGCCGCAAATGTGACGAATGAAATCCTGCATATGGCAGCCCTGTATCATGTCACGGCGAATCCTCCTCCCCTCGATTTTGACTTGAGGACTAGCTTCATTGTGGGCACTCGCCTAGCGGAGAAGGCTATGACGTCGAGAGCAAAGAAGAAAAGGACGAATAGGGTTCCCTCTCCCGATTCTGAATCCTTCGACACAATTGAGGACAATAATGAACGGGACGGCGAAGACTCCTTTTCTTCGGGTGATGGGATAATGGCGGGTCAGCCTCCCGTTATGGCGGCTGAGATGGCGACGGAACAACCGTCGGCCATATTTGACGAAGCAGTGGGCCCGTTAGCGTCTGCATCGGAGGAGGCACGGGTAGATCTATCGCCTGCCATGCCTGGTCCTTCGCGTAAGCGAGGCAGGCATGAGCCTACCGGCAGAGAGGTAACTTTTTCTGTAAAGAGAGCGGCTGTCGGTCCCCGTAGGCTGCTTATTACGGAGAAGGGTGAAGGTGCAGACGATGTTCCGGAGGTAAGTCCAAGTTGGAGTTCTATCTTTGTTGTAGCTTTCTTTCCTCTCGGGGATATGACTTGATCATTTTTCTTTGTAGGCGTCTGACGAACCAGGCTCTCCCGAACCATCTGCTGCTTCAGTAGTTGATCCGGCCCTTGCCGCTTTGATTAGCTACATGTGTGCCGCGGTCCTCTCTGCGGGGGCTCTCTCAGCGGCGGCTAAGGACTCCCAAGCTGCTGAGGCCCCAGCCCGGGGTGACGAAAGTTTCCTTGGGCCCGTCTCCGAGATTTCTGAACTTCAGCGAGATGACGCCATCCTCGGTGCATCCCCTCCCGAGGATGCAAGGGCGGATGAGTCTTTTATTCCTGACTCGGAGGCTATTGGTGAAGAGGTTGTGATGGCTGTAGGCGAACCTCAGCCTCCACATTCCTCCACTGGTAAGCTGAGCCACATATTGACCACCGAAGGGGCTTATTTGCTCTATCAGCATATCCTTCAGGTCAAGTCGATTCATGGTTGCCTTGGCCGTGCAGGTCCTGACCCTTTATCTCCTGTCGCTGATATTCTTGGGGAAGGCTCGGTCTACCGTGATCTGGGGGAAAGGAGCGTTTCCTCCCCTTCGTTATCGCATGCTGAGGGACATCCTGCCAGCTCTGGGCAGATGGGGATGGAGTTGGTGCTGGCCCCGGCCTCGTCTTAGGCTGCTTATACGGCTCCGGAGATTGACTTCTTGAACCTGCTGAGCATCCAAATTCTGCGGGCCGCTGAAGAGGAATTGACCGATGTTCAAGCGTCTTTCCGTGCAGAGTTGGTTTCTCTTGTGGCAGGAGCGGCAGATTCCGTCGCGTCTTCTTCCGTGCTACCAGCCACACTCCCGTTGACACCGGTTTCCTCGGAGGCTCTGAACGAGGTGACGCAGGATGTGGTTGACAGTTTCTATCGCCACTTAGGGAGGGGTGTAAACGCTATCGTGGAACGGAGGATCCCTTTTTCTCTGTCTCTGCGGGGCGCTCGGGGTCAAATCGACACTCTGAAGGGTCTTTCTGGCGGGGTGGGGTTAGCCGCGTTCCTGGAGCCTAAGCTGATAGAGGCTGACCAGCTTGTGACCAAACTGCTGGCAGTACGGCAGGCTGGTTTGCCTGCTGCGATCGAACGAGAGCGGGGCTTCCTGGTTGCTGCTCGGGACAGGATCAAGCTCGCTCGAGAAACCGTCGGGCTGGCTGTGCAGGGGGATCTTGACAAGTTCTCCGTCTCCTATGACCGACTGGGTCGTCGGAGTCAGGCTTGTAGGGCCCGTGAAGAATCTGCCTCTCGTGGAATAGCTGACACGAAGGAGCGGATTCTCGCACTCCAGAAGGAGTTGGCCTTCTTAGAGTCAGAACGGGAGGCTGCTCATGCAGAACAGGAGTCGATTGCTCGGAAGGCCGAGAGGGTTTCCCGATCTTCTGTCAACCTGGAGCGGGCCTTCAAGAAGTTTGAGGACAACTGGCAAGCCCATGCTCATCTGGAGGATGCGGCGGTGCTGAACCAGGAGGCGGAGCGTCGAGCCAAACAGAGGCTTGAGCGGTCGGTTGCCTTGTTAAAGGACCGTCTCATGGCGTTATGTGCTCCAGAGCAGTGATCCGTCCTCTGTCTTCTCTTTTTTCTTTTCTCTTTTACTTTTTGTAAGGGATGTGATCCCCGCTGATGTAGCCCTTTGATTTTTGAATAAATGAGCATGTTTCAACTCATCTTTTCTTTTTTGTACTTGCGGTATTTATGGAACCGGATTTACTGGGGGATTATTTATGGACCTGTTACCCTAGGCGTACCTTGGTTTTAGGTACGGATAACAAGTTTGATTAGGATATCCGGGACAGCCACGGCAAAATGGTTATGGATGTTCTCGGTACTGGGGGAAGGAATGCCGTAGAGCAGCTCGGCTCCCGGGGCATGGTAAGATGGTAGATTTATGCTAAGAAGCTTAGCAAGGGATATTTGTGGGCCTATTATCATTGGCGTACCCTGGTTCAGGATACGGATAATGGGATGAAAGGAAACCAATCATATTTGCTCAGAGGTTATGATGACATGGCAAACATGAATGTTTTATCATGAAATCTTCCTGCTCAGCGGTAATGAGAACATGGCAGGAGAGACTTTACGGAAGCTATTTGTGGTCAACAGAGGACATTTGTGGTCAACAGAGGACATTTGTGGTTAACAGAGGACATTTGTGGTCAACAGAGGACATATGTGGTCAACAGAGGACATTTGTGGTCAACAGGGGACATTTATGGACCTATTATCCTTGTCGTACTCCGGTTGTGGGTACAGATAATAAGGGGATCGACATACTTGCTCAGAGGTAATGTGGACATGGCAAATATGACGATTTCTTCGACGGAGCCTTCCCACTCAGAGGTAGTGAGGACATGGCAGGAGTGGGCTCAATGAAGATTGGGTACATAGAACGACTCAGAGGTAGGAGAACGTAGAAGTCCTATGCGAGGGGGCGGTTTGTTTTTGGTGGAAGTGAAGACGACTCAGAGGTAATGAGGACATGGTCGTTTCAAAAATTGGTGGATCGACTACCCTTTTTGTGCACTGGGAGTATGGGTAGTGAATCCTGAGGGAGGATCTCTGCCAGGAAGAAAGTTCAGAGGTATAATCATACTTGACTTACTATCTGAAAGAGTGACCGAAATGTAAGTTCAGAGGCACCAGCTGGTACATAACTTGGTAATTTGGACTATTGAGGGAGTGAGAGTACAGCGGCACCAGCGGGTGCATGACTCGATAATCTGAAATAGGGTGGATGAGAGTTCAGTGGTACTAAAGGGGTACATGACTCGATAATCTGGAGAATGATGGATGGGAGTTCAGTGGTACTAAAGGAGTACATGACTCGATAATCTGGAGAATGATGTTCAAACATAGTATTTCTTCAGGAACTTACCGTTGACGGGCAACATGAGCAAATCTCCGTTCGGCTTAGCGAGGCGGTAGGCGCCATTGGAGAACACGGTCTCGATGACAAATGGACCTTCCCATTTTGGCTGGAACTTACCGGTGGTCTTGTGAGTCATGACCATCGGTCTCCGGACTGCCAGAACAAGATCACCCACTTGGAATGTTCTGATTTTAACTTTTTTGTTGAAGGCTCCTGAGATGCGTGCTTGGTATAGCTCGATCCTTTGCTGAGCTAGGAGGCGCTTTTCATCTAAAGCCTCCAACTCTTGTCGTCGTCGTCGGTAGTTATGATCCGTCGTCAATTGATAAGTGAGGGCGACGCGGAGTGAGGGGATCTGAGTCTCCAAAGGGAGGACTGCCTCGCTCCCGTACACCAGAGAGAATAGTGTATTCCTGGTGGCTGTTCGAACCGTGGTGCGATAAGCCCATAAGCACTCGCCGAGCTTCTCGTTCCAGTCGTATTTGTTGGAGGAGACGAACTTCTTGAGGAGTTTGATGATTGTTTTGTTGAATGCCTCTGCCAACCCGTTTGCTGCCGGGTTGTATGGTGTCGAAGCGACATTCTGAATACGGTGCTTATCGCAGAATCGGTAGAATGCATGGCTTATAAACTGTGGACCATTATCATGGATGATTCTTCGTGGTAGTCCGAAGCGGTAGATAATGTGATGCTTAAGGAAGCTGATCACGTTTGAAGTTTTAACTTCTGCGAGTGGGACAGCCTCCGCCCATTTGAAGAAATAATCAGTGATCGTAAGTATGAAGCGGTGTCCTCGGGAGGAAGGTGGGGTGATTGGACCAATGATATCCATTCCCCATGCTTCGAATGGCCAGGATGCCACCGTTGGATGCAGAAACTCGGATGGTTGATGAATGAAATCCGAGTGGACTTGGCAGGCCTTGTATTTTCTGGCATAATCTATCGCATCTGCCACCATTGTGGGCCAGTAGTAGCCCATCCAGCGAAGGCGGTCCTGTAGCTTAGGGCCGGGTTGATGGGCCCCACATACACCGTCGTGAGCTTCTCGTACAGCTTCTGTAGCTTCCGCGTTCGACAAACACCGGAGCAATAATCCGTCGTAGGAGCGGCGATATAACATTTTTGTCTCTTTATCGTAGAAGAATCTGAGAGAGCGTCGTTTGATAGAGTTAGCTTCCTTTGGATTCTCTGGAAGGATGTCGTATACGACGAAGTCGATGAACGGCTGTCTCCAGTCCGGTGTGTCGTCGACCTTCTGGGCAGAATAACTTGCCATGGCTTGAACGTTGTTCTTGGGACAGACCAGTTCGTAGCCTATTACGTCAATCGAATGATGAGCTTGGTTCGGCACTGCTAAGGAAGCGGCAAGGCCTGCTAGGGCATCGGCTTCGATATTTTAGAGTCTGGGGACGTGTTCGATGAAGAATCCCTCGAATGATGAGATAATGTTGATCGCAATTTGATGGTAGGGGATCATGTCTTCATGGCGAACCTCGTACGAGCCCCTGATCTGATTGACGATTAGTTGGGAGTCACCGTATGCTTCAAGGTATTCTACCCCCAGCTCTTTTGTAAGTTGGAAGCCAATGACTAGAGCGTTATATTCGGCCACATTGTTGGAGCAGGGTTCCGTGAGGGAGTAGGCGCGATTGATCACCAGCCTAGTAGGAGAAATGAATACCACTCCGACCCCGACGACGATGTTTCCCTTGGGTCCGGTCCTTGAGGCGCCATCGAAGAACATTCGCCATATGTTATCGTGGATGGCTGTATTCGAATCGGCGACCTCGTCTGGGATCTCTTTATAGATTCTGGATGACTCCGATCCTGGGTGGGCTGCCAAAAAGTCTGCTAGGGCTTGACCCTTAACAGCCTTTTGCGGGACGAAAATCATATGATAGGGGGACAGCAATATTGCCTATGTGGCGAGGCGAGAGCTGAGGGCCCCTGGTTTAGTCATGAGGACCCTGAGGGGGTTGACTCGCGAGATCACATGTATGGTTTGTCCTGTGACATAGTGCTGCGTCTTTTGAATAGCGAATACCAGGGCGAGACACTCCTTCTCTACGGCGGTGTATCGATGTTCTGGCCCGATCATCATTCGGCTGAGATAATATATGGCCTGCTCGTGGCCTGCATCGTTATTTTGTGCTAGCAGGGCACCAAGGGAGTGTTCCATCGCTCGTACGTAGAGCAGGAATGGTTTTCCGGGGACCGGGGCCACCAGGACTGGGGGATTCGACAAATATTCTTTGCTGTCGTCGAAAGCACGTTGGCATTCCTCGTCCCATACGAATGAGACTCCCTTCTTCATGAGGTGTGTAAACGGTCGACATTGCCCGGAGAATTTGGAAATGAACCTCCTGATGTAAGCTAGCCTCCCTTGGAGGCCTCTGAGTTCGCAGAGATTTTTCGGGGGACCCATCTCCATGATTGCCTTCGTCATCTCAGGGTCTACATGGATGCCCCGTGCCGTGATGATGAAGCCTAAGAATTTCCTGCTGGATACGCCCAAGAATGATTTCGTAGGGTTCATCTTCAGGTTGTGGGCTCTCATCAGGTCGAATACCGTTCTCAGGACTTGCAGATGATCTTCCTTATGGCGACTCTTGACGGCGATGTCGTCGACATAGCATTCTACTGTTTTGCGTAAATGTTCTCGGAAAATGATACTCATGGCCCGCTGATATGTAGCGCCAGCATTCTTTAGACCGAATGGCATGACTGTGTAGCAGTATGTACCAATCGGCGTTCGGAATGATGTGTGCTTTTCATCGTCGGGAGACATCTTGATTTAATTGTACCCCAAGAATCCATCCATGAATGACATACGTTCAAAGCCGCATGTGTTGTCGATCATGATGTCTGTGATGGGGAGGGGAAACTCATCCTTCGGATATGCCTCATTCAGATTACGGAAGTCGATACAGATTCGGATCTTCCCATTTTTCTTAAGGACCGGCACTATGTTGGCGACCCAGTCAGGATGTTGCTCTTCACGAATGAAGCTGATGGTTATTAGCTTGTTGACTTTGGCTTCAATTGCGTCCATGACGCCTGGGCGGAAGCACCGTTGTTGCTGTTTGACTGGCTTTGCATCTGGCCGTATGTTGAGTTTGTGAAGAGCGATATCGGGGTCTAGCCCCGGCATGTCCTCGTAACTCCACGCGAACACGTCGATATATTCTCTGACGAGTTTCAGCAGCGATTCTCGTTCTCCGTTTGTCAGGCTTTTACTGATAAAGATCGGTTTTGGAGAAGATTTGCTGCCGAGATCCACTTGTATGACCTCATCTTCAGTAGAAGGTTCTCTCAGTTCGAACCGTTTTTCCTATTGCGCGTCTAATTGCTGGGCCCATGGTTCTAGCTCAAGGATTTCGGGGATGTCTTCGTCTTCCTCGTAAGCGTCAGCGAATGCCATGTTGACTGACATGATTTGTCTGAACACATCTCCGATGCTGGTATCTGAGTCGGAAGTCGGTGATCCGGTTGAATGTGACTGCCAGTCGCATTCTTCATCTGAGCTTTCAGGGGTCGTAGTAGGCGTTACATACCCTAAACCGCATCGGGTTTTGTTATAGTAGTTCCGTGGTTTGCCCGCCGGGGCTGGCGTCTTCAAAGGTAATCGTCGTCCAGTACCGTAGCTCAGTCCTGGCGTTGTCTCTAGATCATACCCCTGTTTCTGCATAAGATATTTGGATTGAGGGCTATAGAGATACAGAGGCAGTCGTTCGACATCTGACCCGAAGTCGACATCTTCCATAGCGGTGGGATGTGGGTTGTTCGTCCGGCCGAAGATGATCGGGTGGTCCCCTCCCTCGACTATTCGGTAAGTGTCTTCTACTGGAGTAAGTTGGATGGCGGTGGACACGTTTGTCACCTGTGTATGTAGGTGAGTGCCTATACCGTGTTCCATAGCGTACATTGTACATAGCTTATTGAGCTCGGTGTAGTTCAAAGATAACCCTTTATTGATGAAGTAAGGTATCTTTTCTAGAGGGATTACATCATCTGCGGAGGGGGTATCGGAGTGGGCAGCCACATACTTGGACAATTCTGGTTCTTCTTCGGCCACCCCCTGTATAAATGAAGACTGGGAGGACGACCTAGTCAGCTTGATCTTCAGAGGATCAACCGGCGGAGCAGATCGTGGAGTTGTTGGTAAACTAGCAACCCCCAGTTTGGTACTTGATGTGAGGCGAGGGGTGGCTGGTTCGCTAGAAGTGTCAGACCTCGCATCGGGGTGAAGAACCTTCTTGGGAAGGCGTATTGTGAGCGGTCTGTCGGAGGGATTGGGCTTCTCCGTTTGGAGCTGACCGACTCGCGGTAGTCTGATGGTAAGTAGCCCTGTTATGGGTCTCAGTGCTTGGCCGAACTTTGGCAGCCGGATTCTCATCTGTTCTTCTTGTACGGAGAGACTGATTGCGTCCTTACGCAGAGTGGCCGTAAGGGGTACAGAATTGCCCGGTTTGCGAGCCTGAAGGTGGATCGTTAGAGGTTCTTCTGATCCTGTAGCCGTCTTGTTATGAGTTTGCACATCTTCTTCGACCAGATGCTTCTTTGATTTTTCGTATAGACAGGAGTCTGAGTAATAAGATTCGACCCCCTTGAAGGGATCGATATCGGCAAACTCTGTCCTCACGAAGCCGTGCTTATCGACATATTTGAAGCACTGGTGTAGTGTGGAAGGCACGATCATGTAATCGTGTATCCAAGGCCATCCCAGAAGGATATTGTAAGAAGTGTCGGCATCTATGACATAACAGGTGACTTCTGATTGGAGATCGCCGATCTGACACTTCAAACGGATCTTCCCTATTGGGTAGCTCCTGCCCGAATTGAAACCGCTAATGGCGGTGCTTGTAGGTGTCAGGCGATGCATCGGGATGCGAAGATGATGTAGCAGACCTTTCGGAATGATGCTTATAGAGGACCCAGGATCAATGTGCATTCGGTCCACCTTTACGTCGCCGATGTATCCAGTGTAGTATAGCGGGCGATCATGCAGTTTAGTTTTGATGAGCATATCTTGCGAAGAGAAGACGATATTGGGCATTGCTCCCGCACACGTACTATCTTGGAGCTCTGCAGGTTGGTTATCTCCCGTGAGGTTGACCTGAGCCAAGTATGCGTCGGCATTTTGGAGCGCCTCACTTAAAGCCATGCGGACATCCTTTGAGAGCCTGAGGAGTTCATATAAGGACAATTTGGCCGGGGTGTTAGCTAACTGCGCTAAGATGTCGAAGTTGTAGGGCCTCTCCAGCCCCTGAGGTGTCTCCTTCCGGAGGGACTTGTCGAAGCGAGTCTCCTTCGGCCTAGGCTTGTCGGTCGTCGAAGGCTGAGCCGGTCCCGGAGCATCATTGGTAGTGGGCGGATGATCATCAGTCGCGCTTTCGGTCACCGGTTGGGCTTGTGTTTCGGATCGAGTAGTGACGGCCGAGACTTCCTCTTCTTCCGCCGAGGCAGTACGGCAGGATCTGACTTTTTCACTTTTCCTTTTAGAAGGTAGAGAGGGCTGAGTTACCTCGTGGACTAGGTCCGGATGGACCCACATGATTTCCCCTCGTGATGTGGTGAGGGGTGTTAGACCAGCGGCTTGATCGCGAGCATGCGGCAGATTAGCAATTTCTATTGTTGCCAGAGGGATAGGTATAACCCCGTCCTGAGTCTCCGTTGGAGGGAAGCTGCCGAATTGTACGGACACCATGTTGGCTGCCACGGTCACCTCTTCAAAATTGATGGCCAGGGCGTTCGAATCGATGAGGTTTTGGATATACCGTTTCAGTTGGTAGCAGTCGTGTGTCGCATGATGGACGTAGCGATGGTAATGGCAGAACTTTGGGTTCTCCAGATCAGCCGGCCGAGGCTCCCGTCTTGGTGGAGGAAGCTGAATCCTATCTCCTTGTATAAGCATGTCCAAAATAGGCTTGACGTGGCCGTCTTCAAAGGAATAAGTGATTTGAGGCCATTATTTGTCTGCTGGCTGTAGCTCGGGCTTCTGGGCTGTATCGGTCACCATAGCCTGCTTGCCTTTGTTGTCCCGGTTGTTGGAGGGGCTACCCCCATTGTCGTTGCTGGTGTTGGGACGCTTGCTCTTGTTCTCTCCCTCCGAGATATGCAACCCCAGTTGGCGAGCCTTCTTCAATCGTTCTTCAACACTTGTAGCACTGATGATAAAAGCCTTCCAATCCTTGAACTGACTTTCGCCCATCCAGAGACTAATTGTTGGAAGTAGTCTCTTTTGGCAAATTTCAATCAAAGAAGAGTCCGGGTTGCCAGATGGTAACTTCATTGCGGTTTGACGAAACCGCTCAATGTAATTTCTCGTCAGTTCTTTCTCTCCTTGAACGACGTCCATGAGGGTAGACATCGTAACGTCCTGCCCTACCTCATAGAACCTCTCCAAGAACAAGCGCTTGAAGCCAGCGAAGGAGTGGATGCAATTGTCTGGCAGGTTGCAGTACCAATCGAAGGCGACTCCTTCCAATGCCCCAATGAATAGCCGCGTGAGGATAGCGTCATCATGGGGCAGATGGTCAGTAGTGACCTCAAAGTAAGTGATGTATCGACTTGCTGAAGTCTTGCCATCATATGGGTTGATATTGAACGGCTTATATCTTGGCGAAAAGGGAACATCCCTCCATTCAGCAGGATATGGTTGCCGTATTCTGAGGTCTTGAGAGTTTTCTCGGGCGTGGAATATTGCTCGGAGCTCCTGAACCTCTCTTCTTACTTCTCGGGCCTCATCTGTCACGGTAGGGGCCGTTATCTCGGAAGGATTATTGCCCTGGTTTGGCGCCGTTGAATTTGAATCTACGTTGATTGCGGGACCCGCGCTTGTCTGGCCAGGTGTCACTCCCTGCAGAGTAGGAAGTGCCGCTTTGATCTCGTCTACAGACTTGACTAAGGCATGCAATATGGCCTCCAACGTGTCGATGCGCTGGCGATCGCTGGAACCGCCTTGATTGCTATCTGTCATGAATACCGTCCTCACATAAGGAGTGACGGAGGGAGTGGTGGAGGATGTACCCTCTGAGTCGTACCCATGCGTCGAGAAATCATCTGGATATGTGGGGATGTTCTCTTCAGGTTCGGACTCGGAAGGAACACTACCCCCAGCTTCGGAGCTTGCTTCGCCTAGAGAATCATGGATGTCCTCGGGAACGTCAGCATCTGTTGTACCCGATGGGAGGGTTGTTTCTCGGGGTTCGTCTCCTTGAAACATTGGATTATTGTGGACGTTCGGGGGAGTACTACCCCCAGCTCCTACGACCCCCAGGGTCGGAGACGATGAGCCTCCTGTTGCAGCCGATTTTGTCTTCGAACGGGTGTGTTGGTATACTCCGGTGGAGGAAAACTGTTTAGCCGACAACTTCTTAGCTGTAGTGGCTGATATCTTTGGACTGGAGATGCTTGTCTTCTTCCCTCTCCCCTCGGCGGGGACCTTCTGAGCAGAATTGCAGAAGACAACAGGAGGTGCCTCATCTTCTGAGTTCGGGTGTTGTAGTCTGTGGAAGACGGACGGACGATCTTCCGTCACTGCCGCGTTGTTGCAGCAGCAGTTGACTATGATCTGGGTGCAGTGACGTCCATATGGGGATTCTTTGCACGCCGAGGCCCCTTCTCTTTCCTTGCGTTTGTGGAGGATTGCCTCACGCAGGTCAGAGGAACCACTCTGTCCGTTTGCCGTCGGGGATTGGACTTGAGCGGTTCTGTACAACTTCCCATCCGAGGCCCGCGTGACAATCAGCGGGACGCCCTGATAGTCAGAGGTTGGGGCAGCTGTCTGGGCTTGATGAGCCTGCGCTGCCCTAGACTTCTTCTTTCTAGCACTCGTGGGTGCATAATAGGAAGAGTCCAAGTTGAACATCACGGAGTCTGGCTTATCATTCAGAGAGTCATCAGGGTTCGGACCGTACGAGAGATGGTCGAAAACTGATCGAGAGGAGCATGGAGCAGATGCTATGCGGCTGGGAGCGGAAACCGTGCAGGCTGTCTGCATGCGGTTGTCTCCTGTCGTTGGACGAGTTCTTATGCGGCTAGGGGTCACGACCGTGTAGGCTGGCCGCATGCGGTTGGCATCTGTGGCCGCATGGGTTTTCTGCAAACGATTGACTTTACTGGCCGCATGAGTCTCATCCATGCTGTCGGGAACTGTAGTCGCATAAGTTATGCGGCTGACAGAAGTAGCCGCATGAGTTTTCTTCATGCGGTTGGCGGATGTAGCCGCATGGGCTTTCTCCTTGCGGCTAATATTCTTCTGCGGTTCGGCCCGCGTAGAGTCCCTCTTTGTTCCTGCGAGTCCGGCATCATAATATTTTCTTCTGCCGGACTTGGGGACAGCAGAGTTGTCTACGGTCTGAAGTGGGACCGCAGGAGAATCGTTCTCGCCGTCTTAAGCAGCAGAGGGCATCCCATCGAGGGCTTGAGGAGGAGCAAATAACTTCGGTCTCCATTCTTTGCGAGCCTTCGTGGTGCGGGTGCGCTTCTGGGCCGGGCCAGCGCTGCCTTCAGAGAGCATCTCTTCGAACGCCTGTTGGTCGAAGCGGACGACCATCTTCTTTTATGTGGAGCCAAGTTTGGCTGCATCTGATTGCGTCACCAACTCCTCAGCCGTGGAGAAGTTAGTCCCCAGCAGAGTCGCCATCGTGTTTGCCATTGATTGTAAAAGAACAGAACAATTATCGGAGGACTGAACTTAGACTCACAATACAAACTCGCTCGTACAAAGAAAGCCTAGGGACGAAAAACCTAGGTACAGCAGACTAAGTACGATTATTTATTTTTGATTCTGGGGGGTGACGATAGAGGCTCGAGAAAGCGACGGCCGCTCTGTCTTACTCCTTGGACGATCAGTATGCAGTCTTGGCTCGGGTAAGATCTGCTCGACGTTGATGAAGAAACGCTCTTCTTACTCTCCTCGGATTGCTCTCCTGGCTCCTCTCTCTCTCTGTGATTATCAAGAAGGAAGGGGGAGCTCTCTCTGTGTAGATCTCTCTCTTCTTATTTCTTTTGGTGCCGACCTCTCTCTCCCTTCTTCTTCTTTTTTTTTCCACAAGGGAATGATGCTGGCTATTTATAAGAGTGGGGGGTGATCATTAGGGTTTGCTAATGATTATCTGTTTGGAATGTCGGCGCTCCTTCATTCTATCTGAACCCTTGATCCTGATTATAGTGAATCTCGGCCATTAATGCGGATAGCATCGTATCTCATGAGCAATTAATGCTAGCTGCTTTAAATCCTCGTGATTGATTATGCCAATGTCTGATTGCTCGCCACGTGTCCCATTAGCTTGATGATAAATGATATGCCCTGATCTCAGTAATTACGACGATGATGTCAAATATATTTGTTGAGATTCGGTTAAATCTCTTATTGATCTCATGCCACGCGTCTTAATTGTGAGTCCTGTCAGAGCCGCATAGGATTGACTATCCTCGAACCGCAGAGAGATACTCTTCCTGAGCCGCATGAGATAATGCCTCATCGAGCCGCAGGGGACGAACCTTCCGTGAGCCGCATATGCATAGTCTTTGCGAGCCGTATGAGCTAGCATTGTATTGAGTCGCAGGGATTGAGCTCTCGGTGGGCCGTATATGGCTGATTTCTGCTAACCATATAGAGTGACTTCTTCGTGAGCCGCATGGAGCTGTTTTCCATTTAAGCCGCATGAAAGTTGCCACGTGGCAACCTAGGATTTCTGACGGTTCGGGTCAAAGATCTTCTTCCTTTCCCGAAAAGTCTGTCATTATGGCAGAGCCATTATGACACTTTATGTCAGAGCAGTCACAGTCGCCAAGTCGTGTCAGATCATTAAATGAGGCTACCCCCAAACGACCAGCTGTAGGGAAGGATCACACATGACATCCATCGAGCCGCATATACCTTGCTGAACCGCATACGCTCCCGAGCCGCATGCGATTGAGAGTCTTCTTTGAACCGCATAGGGCCGCTCCTGTGTGAGCCGCATAAGCTTCTTACTCCGAGCCGCATGGATCATTATTCTAATATTTTCCATGCTTCTACAATCGCGTGTCACGCCCATATTACCTCTGATACCGATAGTCTCCCAACTTAACACCTGTACCCAAACTAGGATAAAAGACATGGTGTTAAGACCATAAAACCTATCACGTCCATATTACCTCTGTTGGCTTTTGTTTCAAATCAATTACCCGTACCATCAATATGCAAAAGGGTAATACGTCCACAGAAGTTATCCTAATCTATTACTCGTACTATCGGTGTACCAAAGAGTAGTAGGTCCATAAAATATTATTTAAATCTATTTGCTCGCATTTTCATATGCGTAAAAGGGCAATAGGTCCACAAAAAGTCCACAGTAGGATTCCTTTATCTAACACAAATGCTATATTAGGCCCTCTAGTACAAGTACCACAAATACCACAAACAAAGATTGGAATGAATGTATTTTGTTTATTCAAAATTAGTTACATTCATAGGACTACATCAGCAGCAAAAAGAAAATAAAGGAAAAATCTTGCAATACATAGCTTGGTCAGTTTGGCAGCACTTCGCCTTCATCAAAAAGCAGTTTCGGGGCCCTCGAAAGAAGTCATTTTTACTGCTGAGAAGCAAACAAGGCTGTTGAATCTCTGAGGAGCTGCACGGAGGAAGGCAAATATAACATGCTATTCTCTCCCCCGTATTGCGGACATCTTAGGCCCGTTCCTCCAAAAGGCCATACCTTCAAAACAACATCCCTAGTGATATTTTTGCCTACTTGGAGAGCCGTGAAAACAGAACTTTCACGATGACGCCCCACCACCGTCCGACTCTAAAGGTTCTTCCTACCATCTGAGAAAAACTCTTCCAAAACATGAAGAGTTCTGAGCTGTCTGATGTGTATGTTAGAATGGTTCATCTTCACTCTATCGTCGATACCGGTCCTGGAGAAATTCGCTAGTCAAATCCCTGTAAAAAAAAGAAAAAAGGGAGGGTTATCAGTTAGAAGAAAATAACATTCAGCCAAACATGAGACGCATGCGGCTCAGTGTTAAAGCACTTATGCAGTACTGTTATGCAGTGCTCATGCGGCTAAGCCATGAGGCACTTATGTGGATCAGTTATGAGATGTATATGCTGCTCGATCATGAGGCATCCATACGGTTCAGCCATATAGTACTCATGCGGCTCAGGTATGAGGCATCCATGAGGGTCAGTGATGCTTAGGCAGCTCAGCCCATGCGGCCCCATCATATAGAATACATACGATCCAAAGATATAGGGCATGCATCGATGATGACTAAACATAGAGGCGATATATGGCAGGCTTGCGCATAAAATATGCGATATGGCCATTCAAATTTAAGTCATCATTTTCCCACCGTTCTTACCCTTAACAGGGGGTTACACGTCAGGATGAACGAGAGGAGAATCTGCAGCACTCCATGGAGAGGCGAGTCCCTTCCCTTTGGCTGTAGCACCAGTCGACTTGGAAGCTTTTGGAGCCATGGCTAACCGAGACAAAAGATGACGAAGATGATAAAGACGAAGGAGAAAAGTTTAAAGAAAAACTTTCCCTTTATGGCCCATATTTATAGCTTTTTAAAGTGGAAACAGATGAACGTCACATCGATTATCGTGATATTAAAGATAATGACGACACTTGGGGATTTTTATCCTTAATAACAGTCATCGCCGCTTCGATTCTCGTATCCATTAAAGATAATAATGACGTTTAGGGATTTTATCCTTAGTAACAGTCAGCTTTATCTCGAAAAATAAAATAGAGCCCAAATCTAAAAATAAATCAAGGCATTAAATGCAGCTGGGACAGCTGACAGACAAGATCTCCTTGCGGCACAAGATCTACTTACGACTAAAAAATGTCCCTGAGGCTCAAAATGTCCCTGCGGCACAATGTCTCTCCAGACTCGAAGATTTCCTGCGGCATGACATATGTCCATGCTTCTTATTCAAAGTATTCCAAATTTGCAATTTGAAAACATTGAAGGGGGTCTTCTAAAAGCATGGAAAATATGGGGTTCATGCGGATCACAACAGACCACATGAGTACTCTGGAACAAATTGATCCGCACAAAGAAGAGCCGCATGACAGACTCAGCATGCCCCCTGCGGGCCTATCTTCAGCAGACTGATTTTGAGCTGCAGAAAGAATAGTTACTTATGCGGCTAAGCTGATCAACCCTTCATATAAAGCTGACAAACTCTGTCAAAATTGGCCAAAACTGACAGCTCTGACAGCTCTAACAACTCTTACACTCTGACAAAAAAAAGATAAGACGTGATCAGACAAAATATCACGTCACCAGACTGGACATGGCCATGCAGCCAAAATAACTGCGACCCAAACCGCATGAACCTTATGCGGCTCAATCTATATGATTCATGCGACCAAGAGTAACTGCAATCTGAGCCGCATGAGCTTTATGCGGCCCAGAATACAGAATCTATGCGGCTCAAAAGTCCCCAAGCTACATGCGGATTAAGGGAGACTGCGACTCAAACCGCATAAGTCTTATGCGGCCCAGCATGGCCACATTGAAAGGCCTATACGGCTCAAAATGACTCAAGCAGACTGATCCTATCCTGCGATAGGACATGTGGCAAGCTGACCAAGTCTCAACCATCCATATTTGTTTCTACAAAATCTTAACAAGTCACCAGCTAGCGGCCAAAGGGCGGGTCTTTATGTGCTGTTGTAGCCACGTGGCCACATGGCCATCTATGTGGCTCAAAACATATATCACTATAAATAGCAGTGTTCTACACCCATGCAAAAAGCTGGCAACCTACGAAGGGTAATTTCTTCAAAAAAAAGGACCGTGTCAGATAGTCCAAGGAGTAAGGCAGAGTTGCTACACTTTTGCGAGCCTCTATCGTCACCCCCAGAATCAAAACTAAACAATTGTACTTAGATTGTTTCCTAGGATTTCTTTCTAGGCTTTCTCTTGTACAAGCGAATTTGCAATCAAGTTCAATTCCTCTGTAATTTTATTGTGCTTGATATTTAATGGCAAACATGCAACATGAGCATACGTCTTATCGTAGCCGATGCCATCCTCTTGGTTGTGTCCTTAAGCTACGAGATGAGCCTTGTTGCGAGTGACCGAACCGTTCTCATAACTTTGTTACAAAAAACCCATTTGGTACCAATGATTGAATGATCAGCAGGTCTAGGAATAAGTTTCCAAACCTGATTTCGTTTGAATTGTTTGAGTTCTTCTTGTATTACAGATATCCAAAATTCATCGTTAAAAGCTTCTGAAACATTTTTAGGTTCAATTTGAGAAATAAAAGCAGTACTAGCAATAGAATCTCTTAAAGAAGATCGAGTAGTTAGCCCTTTCGATACCTCACCTATTACCAAGTTTTCTGGATGTAAAGGTTTGAATTGGAACATCTTTTGTAAGCTCTCTAGAGAACTGGTTTTGGGTGGTGTATCTACAGAAGTGGAAGTTGATGGTTCATCATCATCTGGAATGATAGCTGTACTATTATCCTCATCAAAAGTTACGTTAGTAGACTCTTCAATAATCATGGAGCGTTTGTTGAGCACTCTATATCCCTTACTCATAGGAGCAAAACCAAGAAGAATACCTTCATCAGCTTTGGCATCAAACTTGCCTAAGTTGTCTTTGGTATTCAGGATAAAGCAGCGACAGCCAAACACTCGAAAGTAAGAAATATTTGGAGTTCTACCAAACCAAAGCTCATAGGGTGCTTTCTTAGAAATAGGTCGAATCAAAACCCTATTTAAAACATGGCACGCTGTGCTGACAGCTTCTGTCCAAAAATATTTTATAAGAGAAATTTGATTCATCATGACTCTAGCCATATCGTTGAGAGTCCTATTATTCTACTCCACAACATCATTTTGTTGAGGAGTTCTAAGACAAGAAAACTCATGATTAAAGCTATTTAAATCACAAAACTTTTTAAATAGAATTTTTGAATTCTCCACCATGATCACTTCGGATACGATTAATCATGTAGCCTTTTTCGTTTTGGACCTTTTTAGCAAAAACATTAAAAATTGAAATGGTATCACTTTTATTTGCAAAAAAGAAAATCCATGTTAATCTTGAAAAGTCATCAACAATAATGAAAGTATAGAGTTTTTTGCCAAGACTGGCTGCTCTACTAGGACCAAATAAATCCATATAGAGTAGTTGCAAGGGTCTAGTAGTACTTACAGTGTTGATAGATTTAAAATAATATTTGGTAGCCTTATTCTTTTCACATTCGGCACATACCTTGTCCTTTTTTAATATGATTTCAGGCAATCATCTTACTAGCTTCTTGGAAGATAGTCTCGATATGGTGTCCATGTTAGCATGACCAAGACACTGATGCCATAATAGCCTTTCATCTTTATGGACGTAAAGGCATCTACCTACATAGTTAGTATCTCTAGATAGATAGAAAATATATATATTATCTTCTCTTATCCCTTCGAAAGCAATGTCTCCAGATGATCTATCATAGATAAAGTATTTAGTTTTACCGAAGTTAACATATCCATGATCATCAAGATGACTAATGCTGAGCAGGTTATGCTTTAGCTCGGTCACTAAACAGACATCCTTAATAACGGAAGAAGGATGATAACCAATTATATCGTGACCTATGATATAGCCTTTCAGATTATTACCGAAGGATACATATCCTTATATTTTCATTGATAGTGTTGCAAACAGATTAGCATCTCCAGTCATATGTCGCGAACACCCTATATCGAGAATCCATTTGCTTCTAGTTTGAGAAGAAAGGTCCACCTACACCATGAATAGATGTGACCTTCGGTACCCAGATTCTTGTGGGTCCTGAAAAGTTAGTCTTTGGTGCCCATGCATATAGATTAATATCCACTAGTTTTCTAATTCTACACTGTGGTGGTATGTGTCCAAGTAAACCATAGTAAGTACATATAGCATGCATATGAGTATTGGGTGCAGGATGATAGTAATATTTATATGTGGGTATGGTTTGATGATAATTATGTATAGTAGTTGGATGATGATAATAACCGTGTGTATTAACAGGATGATGATAATTATTACGTGTAGTAGTATGATGATGATAACTATGTTTGTGTGTTTTACGTGCTGCATAGGAGTAGGTGTACATAAAGGCATATTTTTGTGTGGTATGTGGATGAGTGTTCTTGTAATGACGTACTCTCTTGTGTTGATCCGTCTGGTGTTTAGTGTAAGTGTTATGATTATGAGACTGAGTTTGAGGTTGACTAACCTGTTTATCCAGTCGAATCTCTTATTTCTTAGAGGCAGCATGCAACTCATCACATTTAGCAGTAAGACCATTTATTCTACTAGTAGCAATCTTGTACTTGTTTTTTCTCTTCAGCAAGTTCTTTATTTAAAGCAGTGATATTATGTGTTTTCTTTTCAATAAGAGATTCGGCATCATGTAAGCTTAACTTAAGCTTAGATACCTCCTTAGTATTTTTTGTGGGTGTAGTGTTTCTAATATTTTCTAATAAGCATGAAAGTCTATGGATCTCAGCTTCATGAGCCATGATTTTATCCTTAGCATATTTATATTTGTTAATAACCTTTTTGTGGTCTTCAAGTAGATCACTAAAGGCATCACCTAGTTCATCAAAAGAAAAGTCGTCAAGAGAATCATTTACCTTATCTAAAGTTGCCATTAGGCAGACTTTTGTCGTGTCTTGTGTAGAGTCCTCTTCTTCGTTTGAATCACTGGCGTCGCTTTTGTGCCAGATGCTAGTGTTAGCATACTTTCTTTAGGTTGGCTTCTTGTATCACTTTTTGTATCTGCTTCCTTTTTTTGCTACAAGACAATCTTTTCTGACGTGTCCCGTCTTCTTGCATCCGAAGTAGGTGGGTTCTTCCTCATCATCTTTTTGTTCCTTCTTTCTTCGGTTGAAGTGTAGGAACTTCTTAAACTTTCGAACCATGAGTGCTTGATCCTCACCTTCGGAATCGTTGTCATCTGTTTCCTCTGAAATGCTTCTTCGGCGATGAGCTCTTAAGGTAATTTCTTTTTCTTTTGGAGCAGTTTCTTCAAAATCATTGAGGTCGAGCTTATACGTCATCAGCTTGCCCATCAGAGTTTCTAGTAACATAGCCGTAAGATCATTTCTTTCGATAATCATCGTGACCTTGGGGTTCCAGATCTTTGACAATCCTCTTAGCACTTTGCGTATCTTCTCATGGTTGAAAAATACTTTGCCAAGGGAAGATAGAGGGTTGACGATGTCGAGGAATCTGGTGAACATCTGAGTAATCGTCTCATTTGACTTTATTTTGAATGCCTTGTATTCTTGTATCAAACGGCTGATCTTTAATTCTTTAACCTATGTGGTTCCTTCATGAGTCACCTCCAGAAGCCTTCATACTTTGTGTGAGGTGGAGGATGTAGAGACCCTATTGAATTCAGTCATGTCTATTGCACAGAAGAGAGCATTAATAGCCTTAGCATCTAGACTTGCCTGTTTCTTTTCCTGGTCGGAATATTTGTCGTAGGGTTTTTCAACAATAGTCCCCTCGATAGCTATTCAGGCAGGCTTTTTCAACAGCTATTCTAGCAAGCTTTTTGTAACCATCTGTGACGATGGTCCACAGATCAAAGTCTAGAGATTTAAGATAAAAACTCATCCTAGTTTTTAATAGGTGTAGTTAGTTCTGTCAAATAGGGATGGCCTATTTGTGGACTGTCCCTCACAATAGTTGGAAAAGGTAGGTTGTGTGGTTGCCATGTATCAGCTCTAGGATGTTAATCCAATATAAAAGAACAGAGCTCTGATACCAATTAAAGTACGTGTAGGCAACTCTAGAGGGGGATGAATAGAGTATGTATCGATAATACCTAATTAAAAATTTAACTCTATTCAAGTCCAACCAAAAGAAATAATAAGTGTATAAGTGCAGAATATAAATAGAGATCAGAGAAGCATACGCAGACACATCAGTTTTTTACCTGGTTTCCCTCGTGGAGGACTAGTCCAGGCCTGAGAACTCTAGCTCAGAATTAAAATCCACTATTTTTGAAATAGCGTACAACCACGTGCCTTTACTCAGAAGAGCATGCCAACTTCTTACATATTAGCGAATGGCGGAACTTGGAATTGTCTAAGTGACTTCTTTTGAAACTCTTGCACACATTCTAGTTGACTCGTACTGAGCACCTTGGGGGCTTGGGAAGTTTTGTGTCTAGTTAGATGAGAAGAATAAGCTCTTGAATGTATAGGCAATAGGAGAAGAGAAGATGAGAAGATTGGATGATTGAAAATGAGAGAAATCAAGACCTAGTCCAGAGAGGCAGATTTCGGCGAAAACACTGTCCCAAAATTTCAAATATTTAGCCGTTGGACAACTTGCAGCCAGCAAGACCTAAAAATTAGTTCCTAATTTTAAGGGGGCAGAGTTCGGCCAAAATTCTGTGTGGGGCAGAGTTCGGCCCGAACTCTGTCTCCTAGGGGATAAAAAGTTCAAATGGGCTATGTGGGCTTGGCAAGTTTTGGAGTTTGTTTGGGGGAGCTTTGGGTATTAAGCCTAGGTTGAGATACTCAGTGTGACTCAACTTATAATGGCCTAGACTGAATAAAAAGTAAAAATACAGACTCAGATTGCAAGTAACAGCAGCAATGTCGAAGCAATGGTCGATGATGTCTGTCTTGAACTGATATTTAATGATATTCTGTTTCAAATTTTGATGGAGCTTGATGTGTCAAGTTGGATTATAACATATATCGTTTTGTTTATTACCAAGATTAGGTTGACTGTGATCCAGTTTGGGTCAACAATGCTAGTATTAGCATACTTCGAGTTGAAGATCCTATTTTGCTTGTTGGTTCATATCATTTCCCCTTTTAAGCTATACGACAATATTTCTTAATATGGTATGTCTTATTACAATTGTAGCATACAACTTACTCTTCATTGACATCTTTCTTCTTTCAATTTTATCTATCAAGCTTTAATAATCATATCAAATTCATATTGATTAGGGCCACTTCCTCATTGTTTGACTCATCATCTTCAGTTTTGTCGTCAGAGAGTTTCTTGTAATGTGCCTTGAGAGCTATAGCTTTGTCCTCTCACTCTTATTCTTCTTGCTCTTTGAGATCTAGCTCATGTTTCATTAATTTGCGCATGAGCTTCTCAACGGACATGGCGTTGAGGTCGTTTCCTTCTATGATTGTAGAAGCCTTGGGATTCCAGTTCTTTGTAAGTCCCCGAAACACCTTATATATCATATCATGATTGTTGTATTTCTTACCAAGGGAAGACAGAGGATTAACAATTAATATCTATGAAATGTGTGAACATTTGTGTAATAGTCTTATGAGGCTTCATGAATGTCTCATATTCTTGTTTTAGTATGCTAATTTTGGATTCCTTCACTTGTGAATTTCTTTCATGAGTTACCTTAAGAAGTTTCCAAACATCGTGAGAAGTGATACAAGTAAAGATTATATTAAATTCAGTTCTATCTACTACACAAAATAAAGCATTTATGGCCTGGGCATCAAGACTAGATTGCTTCTTTCAAGCTTAGGATACATGTCATATGGTTTATTAATAAAATCACTATCAACAATAATCTTAACAGGCCTTTTATATCCTTTAATAACAATGGACCATAAATCAAAATCAAGATATTTGAGATAAATACTCATTATTGTCTTCTAGTATGTGTAGTTAGTTCAGTCAAATAGGGGTGGTCTATTTGTGGATTGACTTTTACCGTTGTTGGCGTAGATGTATTTTATATTTGCCATGGGCCTGCTCAAGGTTGTCATATAGTTTTTCAATAAGAGCACCATCAACAAAAATCTTAACTCTTTTTATACCCTTTAATAACAATGCACCCTAAATCAAAATAAAAAAATTTGAGATAAAAACGCATTATTGTCTTCTAGTATGTGTAGTTGGTTCAGTGAAATAGGAGTGGTCTATTTGTGGATTAACTTTCAGCGTTGTTGATGTAGATGGATTTGGTATTTTCCATTGATCTGCTCAAGGATGTGAGTCATGTTCAAGAGTCCTCCTCTGATACCACTTGTAGGCCCTGAAAGAAACACTAGAGGGGGGTGAATAGAGTTTAACACTAATACTTTAATAAATAAATCCAATTCAAATAATAATCACAAAAACAAAATTTAGCAAGTAAGAATATAAACAAGTGAATGGATCAAAGTCACATACGTTAACACCATGATATATACTGGTATCCCTCGTGGAGGACTAATCCAGTCCCCGGTACTCTTACTAAAATCCAATGTTATAGCAAATAGCGTACAACACAAGCTACGATCCAAAGTGCTTGCCCACTTCTTATAACCACAAGCTTTGACCCCAAGTGCTTGTCGACTTCAATACGACTAAATGGAGGACAAAAATTAGACTTTTTGAAGTTAACACAACTTGAACAACTTCTAATCGTAACTTTCACAATTGCACTTATGAGGCTTTGAAAGTTGTTGCTTGGGGTTTTGAAAAGGCATATACTTAGAGTATATCATAAATATATGATAGTGAGAATGACTGAGTGAGAATGGTTTAGAAGTCAATTTTATTTATAGGCTTTTTCTGAACTTAGTTTGGGCAGAGTTTGGTTCCCAAACATTCATAAATTCGAACGTTGGAGCCTGGTAAATTAGGATTTTTGTTTTAGGCAGATCAAGTTCGGTCAGGGTTCAAACTATGGCCGAATTCTATCTCCAAAATTCTAGATTGTTTGTTGATAGTTTTTGGGATAATTTGAGTTAGCTGGAGTTCGGGTCTAGTTATGGTTTGAGTGGAGGTTGATATATTTTGGCTCGTTTGAGTGGATTTTGGTTCCTTCTAGTTGACAAGTACGACTCGATTCACAAAAGTGCTAGAATCAAATAAATCAAAATACATAAGAAAAATAAAAATAACCTGATACAAATGATCAAAATCGAAGTAGAGTAATAATTCAGTAGCAATGATTTCCTTCTTGTTGATTTAGTTGCACTGTATTGCATCATATCAAATCCAAGTTAGCTAATTATCAAAATCAAGTTGACCGTGACAAGTTGTCTCAACATGATGCTGCCCTGTGATCTCCTATAAATATTATCCCTAACGATAATGACAGTGATAACATGTTGTCCAGCATTGAGGAATGGATTCTTAATGGAGGCACTAGCTTTGCCTATGTTTGAGACCTCTAATGATGAGGCTTAGAATATTGTTCGATCATTCTCAACTCTATACTGAATTAATTTAGTACACCTTCCCATATCTACGAACTTCTAATCAGGAGGACATTACCCTCCTTACAAAGGCTACTTTTTGTAGATCCTACAATAGGAGAATGAGAAGACTCAACAATCTTTAGTAGAAAATAGTCCCAATCATCTAAGCCATTATATGAATCTGAAGATGAGGAAGATTACCTACAATTATCTCATTTTAGGCTAAAAGTCTGTTATAGTATGCATATAACGGGCTACGACTTCCACAAAACTGAACGCCAAAATTTTAGCAAAGGTTGTAGCCCCCCATATAGCCTTTCGTTCCAAATAGTAAGCTAGCTAATTACTACGATCGCACACGTAGAGGATTGGGGTACGTTACACCTCCCCTGACACCTGAATATTCTCATGGTAAATTGACTCATTTGCACTCTTTGGATTATTCCAGGTGGGATTCTAACATTAGCAAAGGAGAAGCCTTTTGCCTCTAATAGTAACATGACTTCCATCGCTATGCTACCCGAAGTGGATGGCGGACTTCTTGAACCTTTTAACTGGACTATTAGGCTTAGCAGATGGAACTACAATAGGAGACATGTCACATGTGTCACGACCCGTACCCTGAAGAAGGGCACGAGAACGTGGGTACGTCTAGCCTACGTCGCAGAATCGACGGTAGAACGCTGTATAGGTCGTCTGTAACATACAACATCTAGACACAAAATAAAGGTACATGTCCTCCTTCGCAATGACTGTGAACCGAGCCTCAAAGTGGAGTCACAAGGCCTATAGATGAGATACATAGGTTAAATGGTGTTTAATAGTGCTAAACATGATTTTCTAGTACGTGATATGCAATCTAGGTTAAAACTGACTCTCAGTTTACCCTATCTATATTGGTATCCCCAAAACCATACCTTAAACTAGGAATCCTATTACCTAGAGTAGGTAATTCAAATCCTATAGGGTGATAGGCAAGGCCCTTTACTTACTTAGGGCAAGGATAACTAAAATCATATATATATATATATATATATATATATATATATATATATATATATATATATATATATATATATATATATATATACATATCCCTCACTAATAACCCTACCCAAGACCCAAGTGTGAATCAATGTTTCATACTAAGGAAGACTCTCAATGGCCTAAGTCCAAGCTAACCCTGTTCCAAGGGGTAAATCCCCTGCCCCTCATGCCCTTGCTGGAAATGCAAAGCAAGGGCATGAGATAACTATCCTGCCACTACCAATTGCCATAAGGCAATGCTAAGCATGGCTGCTGCCTTTGCATGCGCATTACTTATTGCAATCCTAAGGTTGCCTGCGTGCTGTGCTTGCCATATGCAGTGCAAGGTTGCAAACCTTGTTGCTGCTGCTGCATTGCCTGCATGCTTGCAATTTCTATGCATGCGCTGTTGTAGCTTAGGCTCAAGTGTGAGCCACAAGCTTAAAGCTGAAACCAACCTCCCATATATACACTAACAGTTCAAATCTAAAAATATCCCATGTACTACTGCTACTATGCTCCTACCTCATATCCTTGATTCATGGCTCTGATGCAAGCCTAACCTGAGCCATAAACCCCCATCTTCCTTAACTAATGTGCCATTATACCCTTCAACCAAACTTACTAATACAAAGAAATATAGGTTGATTACTGTCTTTAAAAGGACTGGACATATGGAGACTCACACAGTTTCGGTATTGGACCAAAGAGGTAATCCCTCTATCCTTGGCTAAAACAAGTGAATGGCGGAGCCTCTAGGATGAAAATAGTATGAACTGAACTTAAATACAACAAGAACAATTAAGGGATATAGGCAGGCTAGGGGACTGAAATCAAAGTTCAAAGTTTATTGATATAGGTAACAGTGAACCAAACATATATATATATATATATATATATATATATATATATATATATATATATATATATATATATATATATATATATATATATATATATATATATATATATTTTATATATATATATATATATATAAAATAAATAAAAATTATATATATATATTTTATATATATATATATATATATATATATATATATATATATATATATATATATATATATTATATATATATAAATATATATATATATATATATATATATATATATATATATATATATATATATATATTATATATATATTTATATATATATATATATATATATATATATATATATATATATATATATATATATATATATATATATATATATATATATATATATATATAAATATAATATATATATATATGTAATATATATATAAAATATATATATATATATATATATATATATATATGGATGAAAAAAAAATTATATATATATATATATATATATGGATGAAAGAATTGGGACTGATACATGGAGTATAAATCAAATGAGGACTAAACTTAGAGTTCAAGACTGAACCAAAATGTAGGGGGCTGAAACTTCATGCTTAAGGTCTGAACTACTTAGGCAATTGCAGGACAATACATGAAAGACTGAACTTATGCTATGTGGGCTGAATATTAGAGGATTTGGACAATGTAGGATATGTGAATGCATGATGCAATGGAGGCATTGGCTAACTGGTCGAACAAGGGTGTGTAGTTTACTAAGGAGTGCAAAAAATTAAGGTTTCAAAGTATGTGGACAGGCACAAGCAGATGGGGGTCTCGACTGCAAAAAATAAAAACTTGTGGGCCATGCCATGGCTCGACTAAGCTATGGCTCACTACCTAACGCTAAGGACCTGAGGTCAGACATCTCCCCTACCATATAGAATCATTAGGAAGTGAATTGGTCAATTTAAAGTTAAGAACTAGACCCTAGGTAGTAGGGGAAGCTACTGTACAGTGCATACAGACAGTCGAGTGTCTCCGCGTCCAATTCTACACATCAAATCACCCCGAATCCACCTCAGTCCTAAACACATGTAATCTACACCTAATTATCTACCAAACTCATGGCAAAGGTTCAGTCCCTCATATTTGAACTGAAATCATTATACACCTTGCACATTTCATTGATACTCTAGTTCCAATTGAACATTACTCACTTTCCTGCTCTCTTCCCATAGGGCTTGCTGTCCAAGTCTATAGCACCCAGTTTTCAAAATAAGGTTAATTTCAAAATTTTGTGTTTATAATTATTTTAATAATGATATTTAATTCATGATATAATTTTTGGTGATTTTAAATCATTTTAAAATTATTTAAATCAATGACTTATGGTTTTGACGTTTTACTAGTGAAACCCTAGAGGACTATTTGACCTAGAGCCTAACCATGTGATTATGATATTTTAATGTCATTTCTAGCCTAAGAATATTTTGCATTTGACCTCTTTGAATTATTTTGATATTATTTTATTATTTATGATTTTTTTTTGGTATTATCACTACAAGAAAAATGGCTTTTCTTGACGGTTTTTCCCCGTCAAGAAAGACTTTTCTTGACGGTTTTGGATCCGTCATCTAGGCCCCCGTCAAAAAAAGTCGACACTTTTCTTGACGGTTTTTTGTTTGTATCCTTGACGGTTTTAAACCGTCAAGAAACATGCGTTATCTTGACGGTTTTAAACCGTCAATAAAACAAACAAAAAACCGTCAAGAAAAGTGTCGACTTTTCTTGACGGGGGCCTAGATGACGGCTAATAACCGTCAAGAAAAGTCTTTCTTGACGGGGAAAAACCGTCAAGAAATTGTTTTTTGGTGTTTGCAAACCGTCACGAAATGAATTATTTTTTGACGTTTTTGCAACCGTCAAGTTAAAAACCGTCAAGGAATAAAAAATTTGCCGTTTTACAACCGTCAAGATAAACATAATATATTCCAGAAATCCAATTACCAAATACACATAATTACACAGAATCCAATTCCAGAATCAATATATAATATCACAAGCATCACACAACTATAATACACAATTTTTATATTAAAAAATACGTTGTTCGTACATCCAAACATCCAACAAGTACATCCAACCACAAACACGTTCGTACACCATAAATATCCTAAACATTTATAGGAGTAAATTAACCAAAATATCTCTGAACCTAGAGCAGCATGCAACAAGTACATCCAACAAGTACATCCAAACGTCCAACCACAAACACGTTCGTACACCATATATACATATCCAAAACATATTTACAGGAGTAGATTAACCAAAATATATCTGAACCCAGAGCAGCATTTCCTTTAGGTTAATCTGCAAACAAGGTGAACATAACATTATAAGTCAGCAACACAACTGAAATTCAATCAAATTTTGAATGGACAGAACAATCTAGGGAGGACTCAAATGTTGCAGTAGTTTAAATGTGCAGGAAATCAGTTGGGGAAAAAAATACAGAAATAGAGAGACAGTTCAGTTTAACATTCAATTCCCAATTAACATCAACAACAACCCCCAACCATCTCAGATATCACAGCATAGAAAACAACTAAGGTTAAACCCAGTTGAGTTATAACATTCAGTTCTTACTGAAAACTCAAATTATTTAGCAATTTCAAACCCAGACTAAACCCATATTCCCAGATTTGCAGTTCATAATACCCCCATATACTAGTTAACATAGGATACAATCTCAGATTTATAAAATGGAACCCATTCTCAGGTTGGGGTCATATCTGTCAATACTCAGTCTATTAGAAACCTATGATATCACAAACAAATGCAATGTATAAAACTCCCAATTCTGGAAAAGCACAACTAATATACATAGGTAACAGAAATCAAGCAAAAGTATCATGTTAGTTTTTGAAATCAAGAAAAACATGTGAGTATCAGAACTCTACATCAGAAAACCCAAGTATACATATGAGTCTCAGGCATGGTTGCATGTTACCATATCAATTTACATTTAGCAATCAAGTAAATTTAATGAACATTAAAACTCAGAAATGGTTCAGTTAAGCACTCAGTTTAGCACTCTTAACATATTAAGCAATCCCAACACCAATCTCAGGTTTTAGACATTCATTAAGAACCCAGTTATATTCAACAAATCAAAGACTCCATTTCTCAGTTAACATGTGAACTCAGGTTTCAAGCATACCAAATAAACCCAGTTATATTCAACAAATCAAAGACTCTTGCTATTAAAACCCCATTACTTGTCATGCCACAGGGCTATACCAACCAAGGTTCACAGTATCGGTATCGGACTATTCCTATGAGTATTGGTATCGGCAATATCGGTAGTATCGGCTGTATCGGATCGGAGTATCGGATTTTTTGGTATCAGAAAACAGACAATTATTAATAAATTATTTACATTTAAAAACATATATTTTATACATTTAGGCATAATTTTAAGTATTTTCAGTGTTATTTCTTAGTAGTTTTGAAACTAAATAAAATATTAGTCACCTTACCGATTGGCTTATATACAATAGATTGATTTTCTTCTTTTACATGCTTTTACAACCTTATTATGCTTTAAACCCTTGTTGATTTGTCTTTTTCGTTTAATTTTTCTTTGCCGAATTGTCCGGAAAAGAGACCCTCATTGTCGGTATCGGCCAGTATCGGGTATCGGTCGGTATCGGATCGGGACATGCCAAACCGTATCGGTATCGGCCGTATCGGATCGGTATCGGCCGATACTTTAAACCATGATACTCACTCTCTATTAACACACAGAGAAACACATGACACTCCTGACACTAGCCAACCCTCTACTACAAACACTCGAGACACTACTTCTTCCCATACACTCACTCACACATGCCGTACATCACTTCCTAAGCTCAGACTAAGGGGGTCAAGCCCCTGCCACTGAAGCTCACTCTGCTGCAATATTGGTCAAGGCACTGCCCTCCTACTGCAGACCCATCAAGGCCTGCTCCTTACTACAACTGGCAGTTCCCCCCCTGCCTGCAGGGGCATAAACCCCATCCATTGACCTGCCTGCACTCCAAGGTTAACTGTTATTCTAACAGAAAGTAGGGAGCAGTCCCCAACTGATAACAACAGTCCCAATTGTTAACTGCTACAGCTATGCTCCATTATCCGAGCCCCCTCTTTATTACATATACTGATACACTAAACTCCAACCCCTTCCTCTACACAACTGATATAATGTCAAGTGTAATTGGTATAAGATTGAGCTATAGCCCTATATCACACAAACGTACTTATATATAGCAGTCCTTATATAAATGTTGTTTCCTAATGGACATGAACTCATCTCCACACTCACAAATACCATAAACTCATTTCACATTCACTGTGGAGTAAGGAACACAGACATACACACACACACACCAAATGCATATAACAGTCCACTCTAATCATATTCTTAAAACAGTCCACCATTTCCCCTCTCTTAAGAGATGCTCAAAATCTTGTCCATGAAGTAGATAAAGTCCAAAAATTACCTCAACTGATTGCTTAGATTAAGAACTGCGAAACATGATCCATCCACTCCGTATGCACTTCATTGATTTCATCAAATGTGTATACACACTTTTCATTATACTGTTTAAAAATAGGAAGAAAAAATGAAACATAAGTGATAATATATAAATATATTATAAACATACATGTTGATTAAGAAGAACATCACCTTGGGATTAAGCAAGCTTCGATCATATGAGATCTCTTTCATATATCTCATAACGTAGTAACCACATTCGATGGAGCCGGTTTGATTCGGTACCTATGCATAGAAAAGCAAAGATCTTACACACTTGTTCATTTTTAATTTATATATATATATTAACGAGAAATATATTGAGAGAAATATATTGTACCTGAATTGCAATCCAGTTCAATTTAAATTTTTTCACTTGGTTACCACATTGAGCATGAAACATACGAAGCCCGCTATGCAAATTAAAGTGGAAAATATTATTTGTCATTATTAAAACATCTAACATTGACTATAGTTGTGCGAAGTATTGGGACAGATATATTCATGCATACCTTGTTACAATGTGCTTAAGATCATCACAGATGCAACTTCCCAAAGAATCCAAATAGTATGCTCTCATTAGTAAAAGATCAATGACTACCAAAACCCAATGATCACTGTAACACCATATAACACCAAGATATATACAAGTTATTGAGTATACAACCAAACAATTGCTAAATAACACAAGTTCAAAGCGACAAAGCATGTCAAGAGAAATAGTCGACTTTGTTTGTGACTGTGAAGTGGTTGATTATTGGTCGTGTGGTTTTTAAGTGAGGGAGGACTGATTTGAGTTACATATGCATGGTACAAATTGGAAAAAAAAAGGAAAATTGAAACATAAACTGAAACTGAGACTAGCCCAATATGGAAACTGGAAACTGAAACTGGGTTTCAACAGGGAACCCAACATCTCAAAGAGTATCCTATACTCTTATTTGGTTTCCAACAGGAACCCATCATCTCAAAGAGTATCCTATACTCTTATTTGAATATACATTCATGATTTCTTGAAAATGGGGAAAGAATGAAATATGAATATACATTCCAGCAAGTTATATGTTCCAGAATGTTATAAAAGAAAATAAGTAAGAAATGTATCACCTCGGGTTGTATGGCAAGAAAAATAGTCGACTTTCTTTTCGAGAGTTCAGACTATTACAGATATGCCTTGCCCTTCTATCCTGTGATGCCAAAAATTCTTTTATCCCTGACTTGTTTGATGGTCTTGGATCAATGAATGAAACATTCTCGTCGGAGTTTAGGTCCTTCAAACGATAGTACAATGACCTATAGTTTGTAAATAAGTTAACTCAACTTATTAATGTAATAATAAACAATTTTAACGAGCAAAGTATTCTTGTACCTAATGTAGATTTGTATGCAATTTACTGAGAGAGGACGCATGTTAATGAAATTCTCAAATCCTCTTGGAGAAGAGTTGTAATTGTTGGGGTACCAAACAAGTCACTGTCAAATGGAACCCGAACTGACGTTTTTTCAGTTACCAACCTTTGTGCGAGTATAGCAAAGTATTCCATTCCCGGTGGATTTTTAAATGACCTTGTTATTCTTGTAGAAGCTCTCGTAGGTGATTTAACTTTACTTGGTGTCTTCGTTTTCTCTTTAGGAGCTTCCTTCACCACCATGGATTCCTAAAAAACGCGAGTTCAAAGTGAAAAAGCTTCCTTCAGAAACATCATATAATGTGAGTTCAGTAACGTTCTTAACAATGTAACTGTGAAATACACCAAACAGTGACATCAAAGAAAACGTAAAACGAGACGGCCACCGAAATATAAAGGTTAGTTTAAGAAGCTACAGAGACAACAGATAAACGCAATATATCGATCATTTTTAGTAAGTAAATGATCATTTCCGCCATGCCATCAGATTTACTACAAAGATTAAAAATGAGCTAAGATATCAAAGATATTTCCAATCTAGATGAGAAATAAATCGGCATGAATAATGAAATAAACAACTATCACTGCCAGCGCAATGAAATGATACAATTCATCGCGGATTTTTTGAAGAACATTACCAGGCAGATTGACAATAAACAGACAGGTTACTTCTGGTATTCATGGAAAGTTAAAAAGGAAACTAGAACATATACTGATTTAAAGCGCTTATAATAATTACATCGGCCATCAACAGTCCATGCTTCTGTACCTTTTTTTTATAGACATATTTACATAAGGATCATTATATATAGATAACATTAGTCACTGACGACCGCATACATGTACTATCCACTGCAAGTTGCATGTTTAGTTTCCAGATATATAGATAACATTAGTCACATATATTACATATTCAAATCTATAATAAGCTATATTCTCCCAAATTTATAAACTAACAATATAATGGGAAAGTTAAAATACGAATAAAGAATTTAATGGGTGAACAAATTCAAAACAGGAAACTCAGCCAACACTGTTCAGTTATATATTCAAATCTCAGGTCATCAACAAAGTTAAAACTCAGCTTTATAGGAAAACAAACTCAGTCATATCATAACATATGGTTTCATACAAAGGAAAATTAGTTTGTTCATTTAGAGCATTCAGTGAATCAGTTAATAAAGTTCTCAGTCATAAGTTCATTTAGAGCATTCAGTCCTAGCCTATCACCAGTAATATAAATTTAACATTTCAGTTTATCATCAACTAACAAACAACATGTAAACCTTGTTAAAAACTGGAAGGAATATAATAGGACCTCTAGTCCTGGTGGTTATATAACTACCATCTTATCGCTCCTCCTTACTAGTGTACCTATTGGCTTGTATTGCACTTTTCCAAACCAGCTAAAACATTTTTTTTCTCATCTTGTCCTCAATTGGCGTTGTCTCCAACTTCACATGATTTTTCCCTTAATCTTGTCCTCAACTGCACATGTGAGATACGAAAATATATTATAGGACACGGGCAAATGATTTCACGTGTACATGATGAATGATGATATAGCTTTTGTAGGTGGTCTATCCAAATGAAATTTATCGATCAAATTGGAAAAGTGGGCTAGGTGTTTGCATTTTATAGGGCAGGAAATAAATAAAAAGAAGGGTTAATGTAAATATTCCGCTGCCGGAACTTGAACCCTGGTCTCTCTGGTGAGAGGCGAGTATCCTAACCAACAGAACTACAATGGAATCTTGATATTAACCTATATTTTCACTTTATAACCTATATGATATACAATCAATTTTTAATTGCTCCGAAGACTTATTTTTATACACTGTTAGGATTTTTCAGAATCCAGATGTAGAAGTGGCACTTTGTGTCCATATTAAATAAGCACTGTCGTGCGCAATTCATGCAAATTTAGGATAATAAGTGGGACACGGAAGTGATTTGCCGTTTGTGGAGTCTACAAATTCCATGGGAGGTGTGAGGAAATATCATTGAGAACCTTACGAGGATTTTCATACCTTCTACTCTTATTTAATTGTTTATATGAAGAAGAAGATTTGAACTTGATCCGGATTCCTTACAACAAAGGAAGCACGTTCACTCTAAAAGTGTGGCCGTGTCCTGTCGGTCATGTATCGGACTCTCCTCAGACACTCCAAAATACACTAGGACACACCAAAATAGGTGTCGTGTCCGTTTCGCTGTGTTGTGTCGTATCCGCATCCGTGCAACATAGACTACAACCAAAGACAATTTTTTATGGCCAATAACTCATGCACCTTCCTATTTGTATGAGGTGTACTGGCTACACAAGGGATTGCCTGCAGTGTTCTGAATCTGGATTTGGAGAGCATTGACACCAAAGAAAGAGAAAAGAAAAAGGAAAAGAAAAAAGAAAATGGTGTAGAAAATTAAGATTCAGCTACCTACCAAGCAGATATTTTCATGGTCAGGAATAATATACACCACAAACACACCACCATACATGTCGTACCACAATTCTAGGCTTGAAGAGGGCATCATTCTGTTGAGATTGATGACATCATCAACCCCTAGTCCATTCGAAACTGGAACTGAAACCAATCTGTTACCATTCGAAAACCCAACTCCCAATCAATCGAAAACACCCATTGAACCCACATAAACACCGTGTTAAATTTCTAAGTGTGTTTGTGGGTCAATCACGTGTTGGATTTGCAGAACCTACTGATTAAATTAGGATGATCGAAAAACCCTAAGTTGGCTGACACAAAAAAACCCTAAGTTGACACAAAAATCGAATTGTAGAGAGAAGAAATGAAAGATATTATACCGCATGGTGAAGATCGAAGTTGCCGCATGGTGAAAACGTCGGGGACGTCGTGTAGGCCGTCGAAGAGAGGGTTTTCTCGAGGGAGAGGGGACGTTGCGTAGGACGTTGGGTAGGCCGCCGAGGAGAGGGTTTTCTCGATGGAGAGGGGACGTCGTGTAGGCCGCCGAGGAGAGGGGACGTCGCGTAGGACGTCGTATAGGCCGTCGAGGAGAGGGGACGTCGCGTTGGACGTCGTGAAGGTCGCCGAGGAGTGGGTTTTACTGTTTGGAGGGAGAGGGAAGAGGCCGGAGGGATGGAGGTTGATTTCTCATGGAGGAAGAGGGCGGAGGGAGGCTTTTCGAAGTGGAGGAAGAGGTCGGAGGGAGCGATTTCTCGAGGAAGAGGCCGGAGGGAGAGATTTCTCGAGGAAGAGGTCGGCTGGGGAGAGAGGGTTTTCGAAGTGGAGGGGGGGTTTTGTTATGTGCGAAGGGTTTTTTTCAGATCTGCTCTATTTGGTGCGAAACCGTCAACAAATTAATATTTTTAAAAGAAATTACGAAAATGGCAGCTGATATAGCCGCGGGAATTTTCCCGCACAGACTTTAGTTGACGGTTATTATCAAAACGTCAATAAATAGATTTGTATTTCTTGACGGTTTCACTAAAACCGTCAACTATTATGGTATAAATTTGCTAAATTAACACAAAACGTGTGTTTCCTTGACGTATGTCTAAAACCGTCAAGGTTACCCATTTTAATGACGGTTTTCCACGACTGTCAATAAATAAACCGTCAAGAAAAGCCATTTTTCTTGTAGTGTATTTGAGTCGGGTTCGAATTTTATCTCAATCCGACTTGTAACGGGGACCCGGGGGTAACTTAGACTCTAGTTTTACCCATGCATTAGTTAGCCATGGCCCACATTTTAATTAGTCATGCTAGAAAGATTAGTCATAATCCTAATTATTAGGTTAACCATTTAGAGTTTTTATTTTGACCCTTTTACCCCCAAACCCAAACCAAAATTGTTTTAAACACTTGTAACTAAGGAAGGGGCAAACTTGTAATATTCAATGAGGGGGGGATAACCATTGTGGCCGGCCCTAATAGGACTCCCATCTCATTTTCTTTCTTTGAGAAGTCTTCTTCCCCAAGTGCTCTCAAGCTCTCCCAAGGAAGAAGCTTTTCTCCTTGGATTTTCTCTCCTTTAGGTAATATTTCCTTCTCTTTTATTTCTCAATTTTGCATTTAGAAAAGATTTAACCATAGGAATGACCCCCATTGTTGTGTCCCTATTTTGTGTCCTCTTGTGTCCATTATGTGTCCTTTAGGGATTTCTATTGTATTATTGTTGTGTCTTGTGTTCATGGGGAAAACTCCCAAACTTGGACACACTTTATATTTAAAATATTAATTAATTGAATTAATTCATATTAAATCTCAGATTTGAATATGTAGAGATGTGTTCTTGAGTACTTTATATTTCATTCATGTCTCTTATAGATGTGTTCATGTTACATATATAGATTTGTGTATGTATATATATATATATATATATATATATATATATATATATATATATATATATATATATATATATATTTATATATATTATATATATATATTTTAATATTAAAAATATATATATATATATATATTATAATGAGAGTGTATCTATATTTAAAATATATATATATATATATATATATATATATATATATATATTGTAATGAGAGAAAAAATATATATATATATATATATTGTAATGAGAGTGTATCTATATTTATATATGTAATAAATGGTTCATGATGATTATATAATCAAGTTTGTGAGTGTGGTTCCTCATATTATTATTGTCATTATTGTTGTGGATAATTAGGATATATATTGTGGTGGCCCATGCAGGTCGAGATTCGCATTAGTGCAATTTCGTAGTAGCGCAACGACTTAGTTGTACTACTATGAGCCTGCTATAGGATATATAAATTAAGATGTTAGGATGAGAGGATACTCAATCACTGTTAGGATTCCTTGAGAGATTCCTGGGATGACCCTTGAGAATCTTATTTTGAATTCCGATTTAAACTCCTTTTCCTTGTTTTGATTCACCTTTTTCCTTGATTTGAATTTGATTTTGTGGATTCATTGTAGAACTTTGAATCCTGGTATTAGTTGATGATTTTGATAAAATTTTGTAGTCGTTGATTTAATTTTGTATTTAGATTAATATTTTTAAATCCAAGGTACTCAATCACACTTAGGATTCTTTGAGAGATTTTTGGGACGACCCCTGAGAAACTCATTTTGAACTTCAATTGGAATTCATTTTCCTCTTGTTTGGATTCACCCTTATTCCTTGCTCTTGAATTTAAGCTTGATGGGTTCCTCTCGTTTGAACCGATGAGAAGGAACATATCTTCATTATTCTTTCTCGCCATTATTCCCTTGCATTCTTATTTACCTCTTATCTTAAACTCTGTCTTATTACATTAATTATCCATATCTTGTCGTCCCTACCAGATGTACTTCGAAACCCTTGAATCTTCGTATCTTTTGCATAGGGAAGGCTAAGGAAGTGACATAAATTATGTAGCTCAGAGAAGACGTAACTGGTTATTTTATGATGATCTAAAGGAAATCAAATGTGGAGTGTTCCATATGGAAACTTGAGATAGAAATGTGGTAAAGGTCTCGAATAGAATAAAGAGATGTATACTGCCAATCTGGAAACAATTACATTTAGAGAAATTTTGGGGTTATAAGATAGTTTATAGGTGTATTCAAAACTAATGATGATATCAGAGGTCAACCTAATTTTGAGAACTTAGAAAATCTTGGTTATAGATTCTGGGGAAAACTTTTACTCTGAGGCTATGTAGAAGGTTAGTAATGGAAAAGAGAAGTTAATTGTGTTTAATAAGGATATTAAACAAGATGTTGCAAGGAAATGACTAGGGATAGAGAGAACACAAAGTTATGGAAGTTTAGAGATTGTTGTGAAATATTTTTAGGAGAATAATATTCAAGGGTGTATGTCGAAGAAAATACGGAAGTTGATTTTATGATGGAAGATAAGTTTTGTAAGGCCTAGAGATTTAAATTAAATAATACGAGGAGAACAATTTGAACAAGTTCAAGGAATTCGTAAACGGGATTTAAAGGTTTTGGGTCAAATTTAAGACAAGGTAAAAGAACTTGGAAATTTAAATAAATGGTTAATGTTGATTCCTAAATGTGAGGGCTGTACTTCAAGAGTGATGTTTGGAAATTGGGAATTGCCTACGGTAGTCATGGTAAGGGTTTAAGTAAAGGTTAAATTTTTATATGGAGACTGGTGAGGTAAAGATATGATTGGCAAGTTATGACCAGATGAACTTAAGAGTATCAGAAGCAGATGACTAACTCGATCTTCATTATTTTTGTGCATTAATTACCACCTCTTGAACTTCCACTTTCTAATTTGACGTCCCTTATCGTGACTTTGATATTCGGAATGTAATACTAGCTGTTACCCTCCAACAAATCTTATATGGAAGACCTAGACGAGCTCACCTTCGTGCAGGTATATCATGTCCTACTAAAACTCGTCTTCTTGTACTATATTTTCTTGATATGATTTTCTGGTCAACTGGCTAAACTATAACCTCTACCATTATACTAAATTTCTTCTTATTTTAATTAGAAATCCAGCCTTCACTCAATTCTTTCGACCCGACATGTGATGGTGTTCTGCTTGTTTCCTTAGATGCTTAACCTTGTACCTTATCTAATTACTTGACCCGTTGGTTAAGAAACTTGGACTATGTAATTCCTTTCATTATTACCACCCTTATATCTTGTGCTGCTAAATTAGCCTTAGTTTTGCAAGCTTATCTATTTTCGAGCTTGGTCATGACATATTTTATTGGGTGGCCACCCACTAACATATTGTCTAATCAGAACCGGTACATGATGGTCTGATCAACCTATTGCACTTTGGTTCGCTTTTTCATGTATCAATCTACGAGAATGGAGACATAGTTAAACTTGACCCTAGAGTCTCATTCGCGACAGCCTTGACAATTCTCTTTGAAATCTTTTCATCGCCTATGAACCTCGTATTCGTACTCAGTCGAATTAAATTTAATCATGACCTGAACCTCCATCATTGGATGCTCGTGCTCATACTTTGATTTCATTGATTTCCCTTCTTGTCCAAATCTTATTTTATTCCAAAATTGATCAACTTAGATCGTGTCAAGACAAAAATCTATTTGTAATTTGTTGTGCCTAAATTTTTAATTTTTGCCATTTTATGGAATAGTAACATTTTAATAATTTCTTAGTTGCTTGTTAATGACCAATTTTTATATAGGATGTTAGACAGCCCTACAACCTTGATGATTGTTGTTCCCTTACCTTCCCAATTAGGACACCCTAGATTGTTTGTGTGTTAATATCATAGTACTGTTTTGACCTAGAATGATTAGTGTACCTAGGTGAGACTTCCAACTGCTACGGTATGCCCTGACCTTGTATACTATTCCTTCAAATTGCATGATTTAGATAATTTTTTTTAGACCTTGATTGTTGGGAAATAGGAACGTCACCCCATTAGTATCAGTTGTAGATATATATAGGTTAGTCCTTGATGTGGGAATGTGTGTCTATAAATATGTAGCTTATGAGATTTATGAGAGATTATAGTATCAGCCTTGATAGGATGTACTAGTCTTTTGGTGAGTATAAATGTGTTATGAGAGATAGGGGCCTATATGTCTTAGTAATGCATCGTTCCTATGGTAATAGAATATATTAATAGATGGTTAATAGGAAGATAATAGTTTGAGCATACCTATAGCCTATGATTAGTTCCTTTTCATCCTTAGTTAAGACCACTTTAAAATAGGTCCAGTCCCTTGGATATAGGTTCCAGTCCATATTTTATTGAAGTTTTATTACCGCCGTACAGCAGAGCAGTGTTGAAGGTATTCCTAGATTGACACTATTTAGACGTCCGTTTATTATTCCAGTGTTAGGAAGTGTTTCCTTAGATATTGGGTAGGTTAGAGGCTCTAGAAGGAGTACTATCGATCTTAAATTTCGAGGACGAAATTTTTCTAAAGTGGGTAGAGTTGTAGCACCCAGTTTTCCAAATGAGGGTAATTTCAAATTTTGTATTTATAATTATTTTAATAATGATATTTAATTCATGATATGATTTTTGGTGATTTTAAATTATTTTAAAATTATTTAAATCAATGACTTGTGGTTTTGACGTTTTGCTAGTGAAACCCTAGAGACTGTTTGACCTAGAGCCTAACCATGTGATTATGATATTTTAATGTCATTTCTGGCCTAAGAATATTTTGCATTTGACCTCTTTGAATTATTTTGATATTATTTTATTATTTATGATATTTTTTTGGGATTATTTGAGTCGGGTTCGAATTTCATCTCAATCCGACTTGTAACGGGGATCCGGGGGTAACTTAGACTCTAGTTGGACCCATGCATTAGTTAGCCATGGCCCACATTTTAATTAGTCATGTTAGAAAGATTAGTCATAATCCTAATTATTAGGTTAACCATTTAGAGTTTTTATTTTGACCCTTTTACCCCCAAACACTAACCAAAATTGTTTTAAACACTTGTAACTAAGGAAGGGGCAAACTTGTAATATTCAATGAGGGGGGATAACCATTGTGGCCGGCCCTAATAGGACTCCCATCTCATTTCCTTTCTTTGAGAAGTCTTCTTTCCCAAGTGCTCTCAAGCTCTCCCAAGGAAGAAGCTTTTCTCCTTGGATTTTCTCTCCTTTAGGTAATATTTCCTTCTCTTTTATTTCTCCATTTTGCATTTAGGAAAGATTTAACCATAGGAATGACCCCCATTGTTGTGTCCCTATTTTGTGTCCTCTTGTGTCCATTATGTGTCCTTTAGGGATTTCTATTGTATTATTGTTGTGTCTTGTGTTCATGGGAAAAACCCCCAAACTTGGACACACTTTATATTTAAAATATTAATTAAATGAATTAATTTATATTAAATCTCAGATTTGAATATGTAGAGATGTGTTCTTGAGTACTTTATATTTCATTCATGTATCTCTTATAGATGTGTTCATGTTACATATATAGATTTGTGTATGTATATATATATATATATATATATATATAATATATATATATATATTTTTTTATATATATATATATATATATATATATATATTTTTTTTCATGTTACATATATGTATATATATATAAAACACATATATATATATATATATATAATATATATATATATATATATATATATATATATATTGTAATGAGAGTGTATCTATATTTATATATGTAATAAATGGTTCATGATGATTATATAATCAAGTTTGTGAGTGTGGTTTCTCATATTATTATTGTCATTATTGTTGTGGATAATTAGGATATATATTGTGTATTGTTTTGGCTCAAACTATCTAAATCCGTCATGATTTTTATCCACGTTTTTAATTTCAGCCCTAACTTAGAAATGTCATAACTTCTAGCTCAAAGCTCGGTTTAATCTTCCGTTTTTTTAAAAAGAAGCGTATTGAAGTTAGCTTTCCAGAAACATGTATTAATAGGCCAAATCCTTTCTGTAACTTTCTGGAGAATTATTTGAGTGTCAGCTGTATGAAAGACAAACGCGTTCTCGGTGTTTTCGGATACCGGGGGTTTTCGGAAACGAATATGCGATCCGTTTGAAGTTTCGGAAAGCTAACACATAGATCTATAACATATTCTAATCCTAGATTTTAATTCATGCTAAGATGGTACAGTATTGTTATTAGTAGGAGTTACTATTCGGCATATGCATTTTGTGCACCCTTGTGTGTAATATAATGTTCGATTTGATTTTAATCCATGTTAATGTATATACATTATATAATTAAATAGAGAATGCAAGCATGAGTAAATGGTTAAATAAATGATGTATGAGGTGTAAGTACCCTATCTAATGTAAGCATGTATAAGTATGACTTGTAATGAATATGTAGGTTCCATAGTATGTAATGTATGGTGCATATAGTAGTGCAAGAGAATAAATGAATGATGAATGAATGCAAGCATGAATGTAATATAATAATAGATGTAATGTATGCAATATATAAGTTAATGAGATATAATGTTCTATGTTAACACAAATCCTATATTACCTCATGTACTCCCTTACACTATGTTGACACTATCACACTTGACACTTTGTTCACTTACACTTTGACACTCTTTGATATGTATACACTATGTATGCCCATTTAACCCTCACTTGCCCCTTTGCCATGTTCACATACACACACATAGCCTCTGAAATAAGTATTTATGAATATAGTTAACTTAGCTATGTATGTATATTATATATATGTTAGCATATTGTGTTGTAATATATAAGTTTATATAACCATTTGAAATGCCATGATTATAGACCTAATGTTGAATACCAATATATGCATGTGTATATATGTGTAGACATATATAGCTTAAGTAATAGATTACCTAGTGTATATCTAATGTGAATTCTTGTCTATTTGAGTATTGAATAATTGCATGCTATATAGAGTTGGGTGTATGTTGGCTTGTATAGCCTTGTATTGATGTGTGTTGCTAGGATAGTCTTGGTTAGGTCTAGTAAACTTGCTGGGTTAGGACATGACCTAGTTTGACCTAGTTTGACCTTGTTTGACTAGTGCAGTTGACCAAGGGTTGACTTTAGCCTAGTTTGACCTAGATTCATGTAGAATGCATTGTAGTGCTTTATATTATCCTTCTGGACATGTTGTGACTTGTGCTGTTCTAATTAGGAGCCAGACACTTCTCCTCGTACAGTATCTTTACCTTGGACATTCAGATATCAGGCGAGTACATTCTCTGATCTTTTCATACATGTCTGGATTATATTCTTGTTCTAGGTTACTCTACTTGATGCTGCACGTATCTTCACGGAGATGTTATCCCTCTACGGGTGCATCGGGTATTTCATGTTCATGTACTTTATCATGTGCATCAGGTACTCCTTGTACTCGTACTAGGTCATATTTTTACATGTTCTCATGTGCTTCATGTGCTTCATGTGCTTTCATGTGCTTATCATGTGCCTCATGTACTACTCATTATACGAGTTCACGTATCTTAGCTGTATTCATGTGCTTATAACATAACTTGAACGGATCCTTGTGTATTGATTGGGGCGGGGTGAGTAGAATTGGTTATGTGATCACTATCCCCAGTAGCTGTATTCATGTGCCTCCTTATTTGTATTCATGTGCCCCCAAGCCGTTTACATAACCATTGTGCTCTAAATCACATAGCCACTTACAGTCTCTACTATCATGTATTTACTTTCAGTTACAAAATATCTCCTGTTTACTCGTACTTCTTATTCAGCACTTCCTATATTTTACTCTATTGCATGATTTATACTCCTAACCTGCTATGAACTATTTTAGAGATATGTGCTCATTCCTGTCCTGACTGACCGGTTGACAAATTTTACAGATAGCTGGAGGTTACCTGCTAGCCTAGAGGAGACACATTAGAGGTTGTTTAGATAGTTATGTCAATTGTCTGGAGTTGTATTTACTTTATGGATTACTGTATCTGAGTTTGGAGATTTGAGATGTATTTCTGGATTTGTGTATCTTAGACACTTAGATTTCTCTCTATTGTACCTCTTTTGGATTTCATGTTTTATCTATCCTTATCATGCTCTACCTTAGATGTGATTGAGTCTGTACCTGCTATGTCACCCCCATTCGGGGAGTATAAACTGTTTAGCCTTATACTGTTAGATGCATGAGACCTAGGACAGCGTTCTACCGCCGACACTGCGGCGTAGGCTGGACGTACCCACTTCTCGTGCCCTAACTCTAGGGTGCGGGTCGTGACAAAGTCCATTTCACCCTGATATGGCAAATAAGGCCTGGCCACACAATGCTACATTATGACAATGCAAACCCTATACCTCTCACTGATACACTCTTACACCAACACTCACATGAACCTAGACTATCACTCTATTCTCTGATACCATTTTATCCTGATATGCATATCCCTTGCTAACATCCTAACCTCTGAAACATTCCCCATACACTACACTTAAGACACTCTAACACCTACTAACACTCTAAAACTAAAGCCTCTTCCCATCTGTTGTAGGCATGTCCCCAAGCCCTCATCCATTCACTGGCTCGAGTAGGGAAGTCCCCTGCTCACTCACTGTCCAATCGAGTGCACACACCCAACCCCTCACCGACCTAAACCTCCTCTCCTACAAATACCAACATATATATACATCTATATACATACATATACATATGCAAATCATGTATTCTAATCCACTCCCTCACACATTTTATCATATATTAACTCAAGCCAAGCCACACTCCCTTCTATGAAATTTCTGATACATAACACATTCACAAGACCCAGCCAAAGCAAAATGGCCCGACCCCCCTCTCTCTGATACTTCTGAAAACTCACACTAACTCTCTCCCTAGGATACCCAACATGTGCACGAGTGCACAATGCCTTAGCTTCTACTGCCTGGGTATGCAGGGGTGACCCAAGCTGCTGCCTCTGATACAGGTTTCTAACCCACTCCTCACCTACAACAGGGCTATGGACAAGTGGGCAAATGCTCTCGACCATCCTGGAAAGGGATCCCCTACTGCCAGTGAGGACTGGACACCCACAGTCAACACAAAGCAACCCAAACAGTGAACCACCCCATTGAAATATCAATATACACAATCCCCTCCATATGTGTGTGTGTGTGTATATATGTATTTTTTTTTTGTGTGTATATATATATATATATATATATATATATATATATATATATATAGATGAAAGATACATAGAAACCTTGCACATAACTAACAAATGAACAACCCACACTATATCTAAGAAAAACTAAAAAGAACAGAATGTATTTAACCATTGTGACATTCTAGCAAACACCTACGGGTCCAAATTCGTAGCCCTACTCAAATGGATACAAAACTATGGATAACCATCATAATAGGGCTCCCAAGGACATCAATATACTTCCTATTAGTCAAGGGGTGGGTCTCCTATATGAATACATAAAATTTGTCCATAGAAATGCAAGTTTAGAGGGTTATATATGTAGAAAGAAGCCCTCACAAATCTCCACGAAAATAGGGAAGATGGATGGAGAAGGAGCCTTCAAACCCTTGCTAGAGCCTTTTCCTAGCCTCCTTGAGCTCCCCCAAGCTTTTGCCCAACAAATGGAGAAAAGAGGAGAAATTTGGGAAAGTTTGGAATGGAGGAAAGGATGGAAACCCTAAAATAAATAGTGGCTGCCATTTGGGGGTTTGAGGGGATTACATAGGCTCTAGACTAGCCCTAATCTTTTCATTACACTTAGTATTAAGTGGGTCCTTAAGTAGGCTAAGTGGTTTGGCTCTAATTAAGGCTTGTGTTCAACCTAACCACGAATAGAGTCTAAATAATCTAAATAATTGTTCAAGTCAAACTAAATGGGGTATACCATGACTAATGATTAGTTAGACTACTAATAATTACATCCATCATATTTAAAAAAAAAAATATACTCAATTTATGAAATGACAAAAATACCTTTGTCCTAGAAAAGTGGTAGTGACAACATGAACCCCCAACTGAAGACTAGGTGATTGAAATCGATCTCAATAATGAAGGCGTTGTTGCCTTTCATTAGTAAAAATCCGATCACAAGATAAAATGCCTGCTCTAGAAATCATAGTTCGGTAATATATTAACGTCTTCACCTGGAGATACGAACATATTTTAGGCTTCGACCGTTAGATAGCCTTACATCGAATAAATATACGGAAAACATAAAATCCATCAAATAACAGCAACGAAGGTTTCACATTAAAATGATGGAGGCCATCAAAGCTGAGGTTAAAAGTTTAATTGAATTCGACTTTATTCATAAGGAACAACACCTTGATGGGTGGTAAATGTTATTCCCATACTTAAAATGAGCGACAAGATCTGGATCCGCATAGAATACTGAGACCTAAACGTGGCTTTCTCGGAAGACAAATTTCTCTACCAATCGCCAATATTATGATTGACAATAATGTGGCTTTGGGCATATGTCCTTCATATACGGTTTCTCAGGTATAACCAAATTAAAATAAACTATGATGATGTGAAGCATAGTTTGTCTTGGATTGTTGAGGGTATACTGCTACATTGTAATACCTTTTGGACATAAGAACAGTGCCACGTATCACGAGAATGATTCTTTTACGATTATCTACATAATAATATGGAATGTTAGGCACACGATATTGTCATCAAGAGAAAATATAAAGATGATCATCTCACGAACTAGAGGACATTATTTGAATTGGTATGCACCTATTAAGTAATTAAAAATGAACCCAATAAAGTCATTTCTTGTTGGTCCAATGGTAAATTCTTTGTATTCATCATCACATCCACATGCATTTACCTCGACCCAGACAAAGTCAAAGCCATCCTTAACATGCAACCACCCAAAAATCTCAAGTTCCGAGGGGACTTCAAGGCATATTGGACTATATCAAACGATTCATTGTTAACTCTCTAGTATATGTAAACCATTCTCCTGACATATAAAGCAGGGCATTGCCTTCTTATGGGATGAAGCATGCCAACAGGCCTCCTATGATATCAAGTGATACTTGATGAATCCACCGATAATGGTAGCCCCTTCAGGGTAAACCATTTATTTATACTTCAAGCAATAGACCATGCTTTGGTGGTTTGCTAGCATAAGAGCATATACGGGCCACGAACATGTGATTTACTACCTGAGTTGATGATAATCAGTCATGAGCACCAATATAATATTATCTAAAAGGAGTTCTCAGCCCTGATCTTTGTTATCCATAAGACATACTATTATATGATCAAGCATGTGATTCACGTCATTTCTTGGTGTTAGCCGAAATTATATCATGTTTTAGAATATGGCTAATCAATTAAGTTTAATAATGATGGTACTAATATTCATATAATCACTATTATGTGCTATTTAAACTTAGCATTGTCCTACTGTTCCAAATTTATCATAATATTATACTGTTATTTTCGTCTAACAGGTACATGCAAACAAGCTGTAAGCATGATCAAACCAGGACATATGTAATAAAGTGATAAAGGGGAGAAAAATTGATACAAGCCACAACTACTGAACCGAAAAACAAATACTCACAAAACTGTGGGGGACATGGAAGCATTGTACCAGTATGGTATCAACGTATCGTATCGCATATCAGCTACGATTTAATAATTATCAAAATGGGGGATATTTGGCCCAAATAGTTATTGGTCAACTGATTTTGATATTGATCGAACCATGCCTTGATATGACTCGATATATAATCAACACATTAGTCAGCACGTCAGCAAAAAGTCAGCACTGCATATTATATCATTTTTCGTGCAACAAGGACATCTAGATTTTATCATTTGTTATATATTTTACCTTTATTTTATATGTACAGATGTGCATTAGGTCGTATTGGCACTAGGAAACTCATCCCCAGCCTAAACCATATTTTATTCTACCAAATAAATATGACCTAAACCCAAACTTTTTTGGTAAGAACTTGGTAAGAACTTTGGGAGAACTCTGTCCGAACTTTGCCAAATTCAAACCCTAGGTCATTCTGAACCAAAATGAACCCGAAAAACGCTAGTAGCTGAACTCGGTCCGAGTTCACCCCAAACTATGTTCGAGTTTGCCCCAAACTCGGGTCTAGTTCGCCCCGAACTCGTTCATCATGAATTCCTCCTGTCAGAATGAAATACCTATTCTCTTGGCTACAATGCTTCAAAAATTTGAACGTTAAGGCATCTGAGTTCTGCCTAAACTTGCCTTAGAAAATGCTATAAAAAGGCAATGAATTTCCCATTCGTAATCACCCATTCAATCTTCTTATTTATTCCAGAGCAAAAGCCTTCTCCATCCCCACGATCAACTCCAGCCTTCTAGTGCCAACGCGGTTTCCAATTTTAGAAGTTTGATCGAGTTGTAAATCTTATATTTCAAAGTGTTATCTCTACACTTGTTATTGTGAATTCACAAGTTCTTCATATTAAAGCTCGTGGTTGAAGTTACCGTGCCCTTCGGATAAAATCATGAGGTTGTAAGAAGTCGACTTGCCCTTCAAATTAAAGCACGTGGTGTAACTACTAATTCAAATAGTAGTTAACAGCGGGCAAGAGTTCTCATGACTGGACTAGTACTCACAGGGTTAACCAGTATAAACCTCAGTGTTTGCATTTGCTCTTCTAAACTTGTTTACTTGCATTTACTTTTATACTGCATGTTTTACATTTATTTGTTTACTGTCATAAATATTTTTAAGTGGTGATTGTTATTTCGATGCACAAACACACTCTATTCCCCCTCTAAAGGTGCTCAATGGTCCAACAATTAGTATCAGAGCAAGGACTCTATTATTGGGCTTAACATCCTTAGAGTAGATCCTTATTATCAATTGTTACCCTCTGATTCAAATTTCCTATAATTGGTAGAGCGGGTTATATTCATATATAACACTCTAGAGAGCACATATGGCAGTCATGAAATCAATGTTTACAAGTGAAGGGTAATCTACAAATAGACTCACGTTATTTGATAGAACCAACTACACATACTGGAAAACAGAATGAGCTGGTATATGAAGTCTCTAGACTTTGACTTATGGTCAACTGTTATCAATGGCAATAAGAAGCCTACTATCACTTGTACTCTCACTTTCTCTATTATTAACAAGCCTTATTATAGTTATACTGAGGAAGTGAAGAACTTAGCTAGCCTTGATGCAAAAGAAATGCATCCTTTATATTGTGTTGTAGACATAAATATATTTAATCTTATTACTACTTGCACTACATCTCATAAATTTTGAAACTTCTTGAAGCTACTCATGAGTGCAGGTATGAAAGCAAAGCTAGTAACTCCAGAGATGATAGTGCTCATAATGATGCAAATGTATGCATGAGGCATCGAGATTTAAGGTACAACACAATCCATTATATGAAGAAGAGATGTATGCCACAACTGCGAAGATCAGGCCACATCATAGAATATTGCCCTACTACTAAGGGGAAAATCGCTATTAACGACTTAATAAGAAAGATTGTCATCTCGCAAGTATGCTAACATGAGCATATGGTGTGAAAGTAAAGCAAGCGACTCAAAAGAAGAAAAGATACCTCACCAAGCTATAAATATATGTACAATAGCATTATCTAACAAGGTACAAAATACTTGTTTATGAAGAGAGTGAATTTTCTTATGATGATTATCTGATACTTTCAGTATCTGTTGAAAAAATACAAGAAAGTATTAGTTAAGTATAAGCAACTAGAAAGATTTATATCCTATAAGCGTGAGAATGAAAATCTTACTTGCTTATTGAATGATATGAAAACTTGTACTTCTGATAATTCTACTGAGATTTTAACACTTGAGTTTAGATTGCATGAGGCTTGATTGCATCGAGAAAAGCACTCAAGAAAATGCTAAACTTAAGGAGCAATTAGAATCATAAAAGAAGTATTCTATTGCTTCATGTAGAATTGATTCTTTTACTGCTAATATGATGAGGCATTTGCAATCTCAAGAAGGTTAGAGATTAGGTTGGAAAAATAGGCAATACCTACTATCCAATCAAATATATGTTCTATGACACATCACATACATGATAGGACACGATAAAAGAAAGCAGACAAACCAAATGCTACACATCGTCATGCTTTCTATTACAAGTATCCACGCACATCATTTCACACCACTACACATTCTCATACTACTCCATCTCATACTGCTGCACATAGCACTAATGTTAATACTTTTCGTCAATATTGGAGTATAAAGGACATTTTTAGTCAAATTCAAACTAAAAAACTTGTTGATATGAACTTGTGCAAATGGGTTCCAAAAGCTGACAAATGTGGATCCAAGTTTTGGATACAAAGTATTCGCCTCTTAGTGTAGGTAAAGCTTCTCATATCAAATAGAAATCTGGAACATACTGGTAATTACAAAGCTACAAAGTTCATCTTCCAAGCAATTGCACCAACATAAGTGTGGTCACTAGAACCACTTTGCTAACATGCTAAACAATTCTTTCTAAATAGCAAAATTTCTAGAATCATATAGAAGTATGGAAAATATAGGGTTCATGCATATCACAATTTGCCGCATAACTTTGGTCCAACAGTCCGTATAAAGGAGAGCCGCTGACAGATTCAATACCTTATGCGGCCCGTCGACAACCAGACTATTCGAGCCGCAGAAGAAAGATATGCGGCCAAGTGGATCAGTTCGTCTGATAAATGACAAGTTCTGTCAAAATGACAAAAATGACAGCTCTGACACTCTGACAAAAGATAAGACATGAGACGTCGCCAAAAGCAGGGTTCATAGCTTTCATGCGGCCAGAAGGAGTGTTACCCAAGCCGCATGAACCTTATGCGACTCAAATATATGCGGCCCCAAAGTCTCCGAACTTCATGTGGCCAAGGGTAACTGTGACCCAAGCCGCATGAGCTTTATGCGGCCCAAAATACATAATCTATGTGGCTTAAAAATCCTTAAGCTATATGCGGGCTAAGGAAGATTACGACTTAAGTCGCATGAGTCTCATGCGGCCCCACATGGTCGAAAACTGAGAGGCTCATATGGCTCAAATGATTCCTATCCTGCGATAGAACACGTGGTAGGCTGACCAAGTCTCAACCACCCAGATTTGCTGTAACAAAATCCCAACAAATCGACAGTTGGCGGCCAAAGAGCGGGTCTTCATGTGCTGATTAGCCACGTGTCCACAGGCCATCTATACGGCTCAAAATACATACCACTAAATAGCAGGGTGACATACCCCTGCAAAAGGCTGGCAACCTTAGGCAATTTCTTCAAGAGCTAAAGACTGTGTCAGATAGTCCAAGGAGCAAGGCAGAGTTGATACACTTTCTCTAGCCTCCACCATCACATCCAGAATCAAAAACAAACAATTGTACTTAGATTGTTTCCTAAGATTTCTTTCTAGGCTTTTCTTTGTACAAGCGAGTTTGCAATCAATTTCAGTATTTCTTAATACCTGTCTTTGACTTTTAATAGCAAACACAATGGCGACTCTACTGGGGACGTCCTTCTCCTCTGATGAGAAGCTGGTGACGTAATCTGACGGGTCCAAGCTCGGCTCTAGTAGCAAATGCTTGTGGGTCGTTTTGACCAACAAGCTTCGAAGAAATGCTCTCTGAAGGGAGAGACAGCCCATCACAGAAGCGAGCCAACCCAGAGAGAACTCGCATGACGTCGACGCACAAAACTATTGCCCCCGACCAAGTTCTCGAAGAAGCTCCTTCTGCAGCCCAAGACGGTGACCAACTATCCTGCAGCTTTGTTTCCAACCGCAGAAGACCCCACTGTCCCCAAATCCAGCAGAGAAAAACTACGATGCTGAGTTTTTTGGGGCACAAGGAAAATCCATGCAATAAAGAAGATGCCGTAGAGAGACGGGCAGTCTGTCCATGCGGCAGCCAACTCTAGCCGCAGATACTCATGCGGCAGCCAACTCTGGCCGCAGAAGATGCCCATAAGGCAGCCAACTCTAGCCATAGAAAGATGGCCTATGCGGCAGCCAGCTCTGGCCGTAGGAAGATAGCCCATGCGGCAGACAGTCCTTGCCTCAGACAGGATGTCTCATACGGCCCTGTCAGAAGCTCTGTGTTCAACCGTCTCTCATACGGGCCCGACTCCGTACGACCCATTGAGAATGTGGGCAGTATCAATCTGGACTCTTTTTACTATGCGCCATTGGTGCTAAGTCACAGAAGTCTAGGGCAGTGCGGACCCAACAAGCCTAGTCAACTGTCCAAGTTGCTGACTGTCAGCGGGCCCCGTTAACTGTTATACGGGCTCCTGATGGTAAGTTGTACAGAACCACTCGCGTCCAGTCCCCTAGGGCTAACAGATTGGATGGTCTTTAAAGTCTCCCTCCAACGATCCAGAGCAAGTGCTTTTACTAGCCTCGGATCAGGAAGCAAACATGATACCTAATCACCTGTGCGCTAGGGATACCCGAGTCCACAAGTTTGGAGCAAAGCTAGATCAGCTTGCTACCGACTTGCGTGAGATGATTACTCACAAACGTAAGATGGCAACATTGGCATGCGAAGAGTCCCTCTCGGGATGTCCTTGTACCTAAGTCATCATCAACTGCTGCAGCGATAAATCGACAGTACCTGAAGGTAGACAGTCAGTTTTCTAATGACTAACAGCCAGCACCTGTCCGACAACAACTCAAAAACAGGTGCAAATTCCAAGAGATGAGGGGTTTCCTTTCGCCTCCTGTAATTCAACTCAGATGGTTCCTCCTGGCAAGGGAGGAAAAAGACAGGCTCTTCCATCCCGACAATCTCGGCCAGTATTACAAGGAAACTCTCATCTGGAGGATTCCCGCCGACAACCACAGGAGGTGTCCATTTAGGCACTCGATCCAAAAAGAAGCTTCCAGCACCCAGGGGTGCACCTTCAGCCTCCTTGAGAGTAGATAAGCTGGGGGTAGCAGTCCCCTTAATATATGCGACAACCCGGTATACCAAGAGCACACGCAGGGGGGAAAGAGCCCCCAGAACTGCACAACAGACTTGAACTCTCCTAAGGGCCGCCACCCTCACCAAGACGATGTGGCTTCCTGAGGGGGTAGCACCCCTTCCGAGTTTGAAGAAGATGATATTCTGATATTCCCAGTTTCTCTGCACAAGGGTACGGCACAGAGCACCTCTGCTATGATCCCTTCCACCTCTACCCAGGTGAGGACAGTCTTTATGGTAACGATGATCATGAAGTGTCTACTGGTTTCATGATCCGTACCCTAGAGTAAGGGCACGAGAAGTGGGTACGTCCAACTACGCCGCTGTCGGCGGTAGAATGTCCTAGGTCAACATCTAAAATTATAAAAGTACCTGAACAGTATATACACTCCAAATGGAGGTGACATAGCAAATACAGTCTCAATCACATCTAAGGTAGAGCATGATGAAAGATAGATAAAATAAAATCCACAAAGAGATACCGCAGATAGAAGTCTAAGTGTCTAAGATACACAAACCCAAAAAATATCTCAAATCTCAAATACAGTAATCCATAAAGTAAATATAACTCAAGACAACTAAAATACTATCTATACAATCTCTACTGTGTCTCCTCTAGGCTAGCAGGCAACCTCCAAGCTATCTGTAAATTTATCAACAGGTCCAGTCAGGACAGGAACGAGTATAACTCATCAAGAAACCCAAGTAAATGACAGAGAACTATAAAGCAGTTATAGACAGTTGTATTGATGAATATGGCAGTTTATATTCAGGTGATGGTAAGAAAGACAGATAAGTGCAAGGAAAGTAAGTAACTAAACAAGGAGAATCATGGCAATAAAGACTATAAAAATAGAACTAGCTCCAGGGTAATATGTTATAAGTCCATACAGTAAATGTATACGAGTGTAACTCCAATGTAAGTCCAGTACAAAATGAATCTAATATAAGATAAATCTAGTAAGTGACGATTCCAGTCATAGTGATCAATGATTCCAGGGTGAGTCCAATCTATACTCTAGCAGTGTGTTTTAAAATACCGAGATCGACATATAAACGGCTATAGGTAATCTGACACATTACACCCTGGCCGGGTATGAGATGGCTATCATTCCAGTTTGATTCCAGCATAGGGGTGATTCCAGAATTGGGGTATGTCTACATGTCTTATTCTAGTATTTCCCCTCCCAGCAAGTGAATCCAGAAATCCGACACAATGATTCAAGATGAGTCCAGCCAGAATATGATGATACCAGTAAATGATTCCAGAATGATTCCAGTAATAGAGGCCAGACAATAAATGTGTGTCATATACATGAATCCAGAATATCCATACGTATTGTAACAGAGAATCGCATACAACTAACTAGAACTGAAATACAGTAATTGACAAGTAAATGAGAGAACTATTAGAGAATGTACTCGTCTGTATCCTGAGTTTCTGAAGAATATATACTGTCCGAGGAGTGGTGTCTTTCTCCTACAGAACAGCACAAGTCACAATATGTCTAAAATGATAATGAGATGCAATTCAATGCATTCTATATGAATCTAGGTCAATCTAGACTAAGGTCAACGCTTGGTCAACTCTAGTCAACCCTAAATGTCAAACTAGGTCAAACCTAAGTCAAACAAGTCTAACAAGTCTCACTAGGCCTAACCAAGCCTATGCTAGCACTCACATAATCACAAGACAATGTGAACCACAACAATGCATAATATAAAATAGATAATATATATAAATACATACCTTCATACATACATGCATATCCACATTACGTACATATTTATATATATATAGGCATATGTTACATCATGCATATTTACATAGTTACATAGATATATACATTCTTGTACATTTACATATATATTTTTATACATTATATATGTTAACATTCATTACAATGCATTATATTTTACATATACCTTTGATTGATTCATTCATTCATATATGACATTTATTCATGCATATTATATACTTACATGCATCTATACATTATATACGTTGTATATAACATGTAAAAATAGAAGAGGAAAAAAAAGGGAAAAAATTGAAATGGAAAGGGAAGGAAAGGAAAATGTAAGAAAAAGGGAAAACAGTGGACATATACATGCTTGCATCATATATTCTACATTACCATAAATGCTATCATTATATATTGCATTATGTTGTTTATATATTATGCATTCATATATATCATTACATGTATACCTTGCATTCATATCTAGCATTCATTATATACTTTCATGCATACATTGTATATCATTCTTTCATTCATGCATTTATGCATTGCTTACATACATTATATTAATTACATTCCTACATGCTTGCATAAAACCAATATATACATTAATGTAAAGAAAATATATCATATATATATTATTTCATTCATCTAACATATCATGTATTACATACTCTATATTCATTTAATACCCATACTGCATAGGCTTATAGGTTACACAAAATGCATATATCGTATAGTCACTCTTCTACTTAAAACCAATACTGTACCAATTGGGCATTCACTAAATTCTAAGATTAAATTATGTCGTAGTCCTTTGTGTTATCTTTCCGAAACTTTAAACGGATCGCATTTTCGTGTCCGAAAGCTCCCAAAATCGCGAAAATACCGAAACACGTTCGTCATTCGTACAGCTGACACTCAAATAATTCTACAGAAAGTTACAGAAGGAATTTGGCTTATTAAAATATATATTTCGAAAGCTAACTTCGATACGGTTTTTAAAAAAAAATGGAAGATAAATCGGAGTTCTAAGCTAAAAGTTATGACATTTCTAAGTTGCTTTGGTTAATAAAAACGTGGATGAATATTATGACGAATTTGACAAAAGAACACATATAGGCCAAGATACTTGGATACAAACATAGGTATCCAAATTAAACTCATTCTAACCATCCTAACTAAGATCAATCCACTCTCTAACCATTATAAAACTGAATTTAAATATCTATTTAAACTATAATCATACATACATACACATGGGCTGTCCTAATTTGGGATCTATCAAGTAGGACACAAGACATATCTAAAATCCTCAAGAGAGCTCCAAATGGCCTCAAATTTGAATCTAAATAGGACACATCCATGAGGATGGATCCTACGGATTCAAAACTAATTTATATGCAAAGAAAATCGATTTAGAGGATAGATTTTACCTATTGGGAGTGGAATCCCAATAAAATCCTTTAGGACACGGCTCCGATACGAAGATCCCTCAAAGTGGACACTCCTGCTTGCACTCCTCTTCCAATCCTTGGTAGCACCCTTCCCTTGGAGAATAGGAAGGATTGAGGGAAGGTTTGGTGAAGGAATGATTTGATTTGGAGATCAAATCAATGGGAAGGCTCCCTAAAATTGGGGAAGAACAAAAGGAAAATAAAAAAGGCAAGATTGTAATGAATGAAATGAATCATTCTCTCCTAAAGGTGGCTGCCATAAAGTGTCCATTAGGGCTAATAGGAAATGTCCTATTTGCCCCTCTCTAGTCTCATATGGTTAAGTCTAGACTAGGTTCAAGTTTGGGGTCAAAATGATCTAGTTTTGAGTCTCTAACTTAACCATTCTAACATGATAAAAATTAGTTTAATTAACTAACTTAAATTTGGGTCTTGTGAGCCATGTTTAACTTAATATTGGGTCCCATCTGGAGTTTAAGCTACCCGGGTCACTATACAAGTCGGAACGAGACGAAACTCAAACCCGACTAAACAAATCCAATAAAAATAATATTAAAAATATAAAATTTTCCCAAAATATTAAAATATGAAAAATGACCAAAATCATAATACATCAATTTAAATATTATTAAAATAATCTAAAATTTACCAATTAATCAAAATTCTAAATAATTTAAAAGTCACAAAATGACCAAAATACCCTTAGCCTAAAAAGTTGTAAATAGTCATTCTAATCACACGGTTAGGTCCCCATGGTCATGATTAGTCTATAGGCTCAACAGTTCTAGAGTTCACTAGCTAACACATCAAAATTATAATTTACCAATTTTAAATAGTATTAAATTAATTAAAAATTCCCATAAATCATAAATTCTATTATTAAATAATAAACTTTTACAAAAGTTTAAAATTATTCTCAATTTAGAAAAGTGGGTGTTACAATCCTACCCCCTTAGAAAAATTTCGTCCTCGAAATAAAAATGTTCATACTCCTTCTAGGTCAAACCCCCACAATCAAAGTCCCAGAACTTAAACAAATCATACGATTTAAAAGGACGACATACAGGGTCATGGCATACGGTGGTAGTGAAAGTCTCATCTAGGTATACTAGTTATGATATACCAAAACGGCCATAGGGTATCAAACGTACAAGCAATCAGGGGTGTTAAACTGGAAAAGATACATAAATAACAAATCATCAAAACTGTAAGGCAGTCTACCATCTTATATGAAAAATGGTACTTATCAAAAAATAAAATAAAGATAACTACCAATTATCTATAAAGGGGTACAAAAAAAAATCAAAATCAAAAGTTAAAGAATGAAAGTCAATTGCATTGAAATCCAATCACAATATAGGATTCTCTTAATCCTGTTAAGTTTAAATTGTAAGTTCTAAAAGTTATATAGTTCGTGTGTGTATGGGTGTATGTGGACATGTTCATATGGTTAGATAGTAGGCATGTGTGTATGTGAAATATACATGAAAGTTTATAGGAGGATTTGGGTTTCAAAACAATAGCTATCAAGTTACACTACTCATGGCATATTGGTTAAACAATCTACAATACACAACCTATTTACTCATAACATGCATGGCTAACCATATATATATATATATATATATATATATATATATATATATATATATATATATATATATATATAAATATAAAGAGGTAGAAATTTAGTTATGTATCTATATACATTATAACATGTATGCATAAACTCTATATATATGTCAATATAGATATATGAACATAACATAGAGAGGAAAGGTTAGGTTTACATGGCAGTGTATACTAAGTTAGGGTGTGTATGTCCTTGTACAGGATTATAGCTTTAGTATTGAAAGGTTAAACCCAGTTTTAGTTCAGCATTTACATACAAAATCTGAAAATAAGCTAACATTTAAACTAGTGTAATATTAACATAATGCAGTTTCAATTTTAGGGGTTTGAAATATCACAATCAACTCAATGCTCCCAACACATCCTAACATGATAGAGATAAAACCCTAACATACTATCCATACATTCAACAATGTATATACCTCAAAATATTACATTAAAAAATGGCAAATTGAACTAAACATTTGGCATCCAATATTAAGGGTTAATATGCATACGGTCTCAGATTTGATAAATTCAAACACAAAACCTAACCAATTTCTTTAAGAATTGAAACCATGTATATAACATACATGTGCAGTGATGTAAACAACAACTAATAATATAAAATTTATATTTAAATTATGAATTTAAATTGGAAAAAAAATAGAGAACTATTCTCTGATTCTGTATTGTGTCAGAGATATTGGGGTTTTTAGAATTTAACATCAACAACATATTAATATGTATTTAGATGGGTTGGTAATCAAAGTGTAGCATGCATACGTGTTAGGCGAAGTGTCTGTGTCCGCTATATATATATTCTCATGTCCTAATATAAAAAATCAAATTCCATATCAAGACCAACATTTAGATTCCTACCAAGATTACAAGTAGGTGATTGATGTAATCAAGACAGTTTTATTATTATTATTATTATTTAATACACGAATAATAGCAAGAAGAAAATAACGATAAAATCTGTTCTGCTTATTTGTTTAAAAGAAGAACCATTTTGAAACCAGAGCTATAATATCAAATCCAGATAAGGTCTAACAAAATCATCGATTCATTGTATTAAGAAAAAATTCATAGTAAGAAGTTACACAAGGTTTATAATACAGCTAAAGCTACTCCTAAGTTAAATAATGAGAAGCAAAACAAACAATAATTTTTTTTTTTTTGAGAATGACTGAAACAAAAGTAGAGAAAACATGTTCAAGAACATTTAAGGTACAATCTGATAATCATATACGTCTATTCAAAATCATGGTACTCTAAATCCTCGTCATACTAGTAAGCAAGGCTACGATAATCATAAAGTCCTCGACTTAGGCACATACCTCTAGAACCATGGTATTTAAAATTTTTGCGATGCCGCTAGCTTGGCTGCGAAAACCTTAAATTCCCACAACCGAGAAATATATCCAAAGTCAGACTATATGTCCTCACCATGCTGGCTAATGTGACTGTAGAAGACTAGATTCCATAACTTAGATGACCTAGCCCATATAATTTCACCTTGACAAAAATTAAATTAAATCAACAATGGATACCCAAAAATCAAATTCATTAACTAACCAAGAAAGATAAATACAAACTATTAGAATCAAATTTCGAGATATTTTATAATGAGATTCTCAAGGGTCATTCCAGGAATCTCTCAAAGGATCCTAACTGTGATTGAGTACCTTCAAAAATATATCCTAATTCTACTACAGGCTGTAGTGGTACTCTAGTTTGAATACCACTACACAAACTCGACCTGCATGGGCCACCACTAAAAACGTGTCACGACCCGCACCCTAGAATAAGGGCACGAGAAGTGGGTACGTCCAGCCTACGCCGCAGTGTCGGCGGTGGAACGCTGTCCTAGGTCAACATCTAACAATATAAAGGTACCTGTATAGTATATACACTCCGAATAGAGGTGACATAGCAAATATAGTCTCAATCACATCTAAGATAGAGCATGATAAAAGATAGATAAAATATAAAATCCACAAAGAGATACCGCAGATAGAAGTCTAAGTGTCTAAGACACACAAACCTAGAAAACATCTCAAATCTCAAATACAGTAATCCATAAAGTAAATACAACTCAAAACAACTAAAATAACTATCTATACAATCTCTACTATGTCTCCTCTAGGCTAGCAGGCAACCTCCAAGCTATCTATAAAATTTATCAACAGGTCCAGTCAAGACAGGAATGAGTACAACTCATCAAAAAAACCCAAGTAAATGACAGAGAACTATTAAAGCAGTTATAGACAGTTGTATTGATGAATATGGCAGTTTATATTCAGGTGATGGTAAGAAAGACAGATAAGTGCAAGAAAAGTAAGTAACTAAACAAAAGGAGAATCATGGCAATAAAGACTGTAAAAATAGAACTAGCTGAACCAGGGTAATATGTTATAAGTCCAGACAGTAAATGTATACGAGTATAACTCCAATGTAAGTCCAGTACAAAACGAATCTAATACAAGATGAATCCAGTACGGGACGATTCCAATCATAGTGATCAATGATTCCAGGGTGAGTCCAGCCTATACTCTAGCAGTGTGTTTTAAAATACCGAGATCGACATGTAAACGGCTATAGGTAATCCGGCACATCACACACCTGGCCGAGTGTGAGATGGCTATCATTCCAGTTTGATTCCAGCATAGGGATGATTCCTGAATTGGGGTATGTCTACATGTCTTACTCTAGTATTTCTCCTCCCAGCAAGTGAATCCAGAAATCTGACACAATGATTCAAGATGAGTCTAGCCAGAATATGATGATACCAGTAAATGATTCCAGAATGATTCCAGTAATAGAGGCCAGACAATAAATGTGTGTCGTATATATGAATCCAGAATATCTATACGTGTTGTAATAGAGAATCTCATATAACTAACTAGAACTGAAATACAGTAATTGACAAGTAAATGAGAGAACTATCAGAGAATGTACTCGCTTGTATCCTGAGTATCTGAAGAATATATACTGTCCGAGGAGTGGTGTCTTTCTCCTATAGAACAGCACAAGTCACAATATGTCTAAAATGATAATAAGATACAATTCAATGCATTCAATATAATCTAGGTCAATCTAGACTAAGGTCAACGCTTGGTCAACTCTAGTCAACCCTAAAAGTCAAACTAGGTCAAACCTAAGCCAAACAAGTCTAACAAGTCTCACTAGGCCTAACCAAGCCTATACTAGCACTCACACAATCATAAGAGAATGTGAACAACAACAATGCATAATATAAAATAGATAATATATATAAATACATACCTTCATACATACATGCATATCCACATTACATACATATTTATATATATAGGCATATGTTACATCATGCATATTTAGAGAGTTACATAGATATATACATTCATGCACATTTACATACATACTATTATACATTATATATGTTAACATTCATTACAATGCATTATATTTTACTTATACCTTTGATTGATTGATTGATTCATTCATATATGACATTCATTTATGCATATTACATACTTACATGCATCTATACATTATATACATTGTATATAACATGTAAAAATAGAAGAGGAAAAAAAGAGAAAAAAGTGAAAAGGAAAGGGAAGGAAAGGCAAATGTAAGCAAAAGGAAAAACAGTGGACATATACATGATTGCATCATATATTCTACATTACCATACATGCTATCATTATATATTACATTATGTTATTTATATATTATGCATTCATATCTATCATTACATGTATACCTTGCCTTCATATCTAGCATTTATTATATACTTTCATGCATACATTGTATATCATTCTTTCATTCATGTATTTATGCATTGCTTCCATACATTATATTAATTACATTCCTACATGCTTGCATTCAACCATATATATACGTTAATGTAAATAAAATATATATCATATACATATCATTTCATTCATCTAACATATCATGTATTACATACTCTCTATTCATTTAATACCCATACTACATAGGCTCATAGGTTACACAAAATGCATATATCGTATAGTCACTCTTCTACTTAAAACAAATACTGTACTAATTAGGCATTCACTAAATTCTAAGATTAGAGTATGTCGTAGCCCTTTGTGTTAGCTTTCCGAAACTTTAAACGGATAGGATTTTGGTGTCCGGAAGCTCCCAGAAACGCAAAAATACCGAAATACGTTCGTCTTTCGTACAGCTGACACTCAAATAATTCTACAGAAAGTTACAGAAGGAATTTGCTTATTAAAATATATATTTGGAAAGCTAACTTTGATATGGTTTTTTTAAAAAAATGGGAGATAAATCGGAGTTCTAAAATAAAAGTTATGACATTTCTAAGTTGCTTTGGTTAATAAAAACGTGGATGAATATTATGACGAATTTGATAAAAGAACACATATATGCCTAGATACTTGGATACAAACATAGGTATCCAAATGAAACTCATTCTAACCATCCTAACTAAGATCAATCCACTCTCTTACCATTATAAAACTGAATTTAAATATCTATTTAAACTATTATCATACATACATACACATGGGGTATCCTAATTTGGGATCTATCAAGTAGGACACAAGACATATCTAAAATCCTCAAGACAGCTCCAAATGGCCTCAAATTTGAATCTAAATTGGACATATGCATGAGGATAGATCCTACGGATTCAAAACTAATTTATATACAAAAAAATCAATTTAGAGGATGGATTTTACCTATTGGGATTAGAATCCCAATGAAATCCTTTAGGACACGGCTCCGATACGAAGATCCCTCAATGTGGACATTCCTCCTTGCACTCCTCTTCCAATCCTTGGTAGTACCCTACCCTTGGAGAATGGGAATGATTGAGGGAAGGTTTGGTGAAGGAATGATTTGATATGGAGATCAAATCAATGGGAAGGCTCTCTAAAATTGGAGAAGAACAAAAGGAAAATAAAAGAGGTAAGATTGTGATAAATGAAATGAATCATTCTCTCCTAAAGGTGGATGCCATAAAGTGTCCATTAGGGCTAATGGGAAATATCCTATTTGCCCCTCTCTAGTCTTATATGGTTAAGTCTAGACTAGGTTCAAGTTTGGGGTCAAAATGATCTAGTTTTGAGTCTCTAACTTAACCATTCTAACATGATAAAAATTAGTTTAATTAACTAACTTAAATGTTGGGTCTTGTGAGCCATGCTTAACTTAATATTGGGTCCCATCTAGAGTTTAAGCTACCCGGGTCACAATACAAGTCGAAACGAGACGAAACTCAAACCCGACTAAACAAATCTAATAAAAACAATATTAAAAATATAAAATTTTCCGAAAATATTAAAATATAAAAATGACCAAAATCATAATACATCAATTTAAATATTATTCAAATAATCTAAAATTCACCAATTAATCAAAATCCTAAATAATTCAAAAGTCACAAAACGACCCAAATATCCTTAGACTAAAAAGTTGTAAATAGTCATTCTAATCACACGGTTAGGTCCCCATGGTCATGGTTAGTCTCTAGGCTCAACAGTTTTAGAGTTCACTAGGTAACACATCAAAATTATAATTTACCAATTTTAAATAGTATTAAATTAATTAAAAATTTCCATAAATCATAAATCCTATTATTAAATAATAAACTTTTACAAAAGTCCAAAATTATCCTCAATTTAGAAAAGTGGGTGTTACAATCGACCGTCAAGGTCTAGAAGTACTTGAAGCCATGCTCTTGTCCTTGATCAAGTCCATAGATGAAGTCAAAGCCGACTTGCCAACTCAACCAGCAAGGACGTCTAGACAATCAAGCTTGAGACCCGCAGTCAACGCGGACTCCAACACGACCGTCCCTCCTTTGGGTGATGATCCCTTAGGAGCATCCGTTCCTTCAGATGTAGATGAAGCCAATGAGGCAAAAAGGGAAGTCCAGGAGCTTCGAGCAATGTTCAATGCCCGAGACTCCTCTCAGGACCTCAGAATATGGAAACCGTATCCCGTTGCATGGCCAAATGTTCCTTTTCCACCACGGTACAAGCCATTTTATATCGATTCATATGACAGGAAAATCTCTGCTAGTCGGTACATGACTTACTTTAAAGTCACAACCGACCACTTGCCGCATAGTAACGCCATCCTAAAACGATTATTCATCGGAGCATTGGAGAGGATCGCGTTCGAATGGTACCGCAACCTTCTCGACAACTGCATCTATTATTTTGATGGCTTCAACCATATGTTTCTGGAAAGATTCTAAGAAGTGGGGCATGAGGTGACGATGTTATCTCTCATAGACGTCGTTTAGATAGAGAGGGGGATAACAAGGAACTATATCGAACGGTTCCACCAAACCGTAATGAGATTGCCCCAAGGCAATCCCGAGAGCTTCTTGATTAAAATCTGCCAGAAGAAGTTGTTCCCCACAATTAGCCTCTGGATGGGCGACGATCAGTTCAGGGATTAGACGACCTTCAACATAAGTGCTACCAATGCAAAGGCAAAATTGAAGAAGGCTCGCCAGTTGGGATTACACATCCCAGATGGAGAGGATAAGGGCAGACGTCCTGGTTCTACCTCCAGCAACAACAACAGTGGCACCACCTCCAACCGAGACAATAAGGGCAAATAGGCCATGGTCGCTGATGCAACCCAAAATCCCGAACAAAAATAGGCGAAAGGTCAGTGGCCCAAGGTGAATTACTCATTTGAAAATAGTTATGTCAAACCTATCTTCGATATGCTCTTGCAATGGGGTAGGATCCAGCTTCCTCCACCAAGGTACGAGCCCTGAGCGGCAGAAATAGAGGACCCAAAATATTGTCACTTCCACCGCTATGTTTATCATTCCACTCATGACTACTTCCAAATAAAGCGGTACATCTATTGTCTTATCGACTCCAAAACTCTGTCGATAGACTTTGAAGTGGTTATCGTGGCGTCGAACATGGTGTCAATTCAGTTCGACAACTTCCCTCCAACAAGTACTCCAAACGGGGTAATATTTGTCCTTCGGGCAACAATAGAGGTTACTAATCTTCTATCCGTCCGAAACCAGACATCTGGATTGGTACCTCTCATAACATCGGGAGGAGAGATCATGTGGGTGCATCCGAACTTAGTGCCCGAAGTTACCCAGGAGGTGTCATCTCCTACCAACAAGAAAAATGGCAGGAAGTCTAGATCCTGCCATACAATTTTAGCCAAAGCTGAGGAAGCTGCAGCCATTGTTACCCGTTCTGGAGCACAAGTCCAGCCCACACGGGACAGTTCAGTCAAAGATCCTTAGTCGACAACGTTTTCTTCCTCTCATGTTCCAAGGCTATCTCAGCCTCCACTAGCGGATAAGTCCAAGCCAACGGAAACCCGCTTCGACAGGCCACTCCGTAAAGATGCACCTGAGGGACTGGAGAGACCTTACAACTTTGACATATTAGCACATTTGGCTAATATGCCAACAAAGTTGTCATTATACGAGCTCCTAAGGCTATCCAAGGATCTTCGTATCGTATTGAGCGAAGCACTCCAAAATGTTGACGCCTACTTAGCTCAGGTCAAGCCTCCAGGGGACGACCCGTCAGCAGATCTACAGGGCAGCAATGGCATAGATGTAATGCCCAACATCACATTTACTACACAGGACATGTTGATCAAGTCCAACTTGTATGATCGCCCCTTGTACTACATTGGATGCATAGGCGACATCAAGGTGGATCGGATGCATATCGACTCTGGCTCGTCAATAAGCATCATCCCGAAAAGCTTGCTCCAACTTCTTGGCATCCCTATACACCGGCTAGCAGCGACCAACACTGCCATTAGCAGTTTTAACTCGGGAATGAGCTATCCCCTAGGGAAGATCCGATTGAAATATCAAATTAGTGACCTGAAGACGGAGGTTACCTGCTACGTCATAGATGCAGACACCTCCTACAACATCCTCCTAGTGCGTCCATGGATACATGACTACATGATCGTGCCATCTACACTTTACCAGTGCTTCAAGTATGCCAGTAAGCATGGCTTCATGAAGACTGAATTCGTCGACATCGATCCCTTCAAAGGGGTTGAATCTTATTACTCTTCGGAGGCTTGTCTATATGACGAGTCCAAAAAACACATAACTGACGAACTGGAGGCCATCACAGGGCCAGAGGAACCCTTGATAATTCATCTCCAGGCACGTAAACCAGGCAAAGCCGCACCCCTTGTCACAACTTTACATAAAGAGGTGCTCGGTTATCTCATCCAAGCTGCGCAGTCGGAACCAATGGTCATCCGACTCCCAAATCCAAGAGCCAAAGCCCGTCATAGGGTCGATGGTGATCCGATTGCCAAAATCTACTCAAAGGCAATTGGAAGACACAAAGTCCCTTGCCGAGCCAATTGTCATCCGTTTTCCCAAGATGAGCCGATAACCAAGTGCCAATCCGACACGCTCAGGCAAGCCAATATCACAAACTCAACCCTTGGTGGTCAAGTTGCCTAAGACAGCATCCCGACCTTTGGGCTCGCAGGGGGTAGCCGAAAAGGACGTAGAACTCGCCAAGTACCTGGTGGCACAGATGGATAGTCCCTCTCCTGATGATGTAATCCCCATGGACAGAGTTCCTTATCTCATCAATAAGAGGTTGCCGATTAGATAAAAAAAAATACTGCCTAAAGTGTCGAGTTATGTACATCACGTACCTCTGAACTTACACTCTGTTTCCCTCCGAGGGGACTCTCATTGCATCTCTACGAGTGACAAATCATGACATTGATACCTCTGAACTTTCGCTTTGATGTTTCGATTGTCATATATCATGTCCATATTACCTCTGTTGGGTTTTTGTTTCAAAATCTATTACCCGCACCACCAATGCGCAAAAGGGTAATAGGTCCATAAAAATTATTCTAATCTATTACTCACACCATCGGTGCGTTAAAAGGGTAATAGGTCCACAAAATTCTCCAACGGAAAAAACAACGACGTCCATACTACCTCTGAGTTGTTTTTCCGTCCATCACAAACAAGCCACCCAATTCATAGAACTTCCACGTTGATAGCACCTCTGAGTTGTTCTGTGTATCCCCATTAGGCCCACTCCTACCACGTGCTCATTACCTCTGAGTAGGGAGGCTCTACTTTAGACCCATATTTACCACGTCCTCATTACCTCTGAGTAAATATGTTGGTTTTCTCGCCACTTATTTTCAGTACTCGCATCGCCAGTAGACAAAAGGGTAATAAGACCATAAATGTTATCCTAATCTATTACTCGCACTATTGATGTACCAAAGAGTAGTAGGTCCACAAAATATCATTCAAATCTATTTGTTCGTATTTCTAAATACACAAAAGGGTAATAGGTCCACAAAAAGTCCCCCAGTAGGATGTCCTTCATCAAATACGAATGTTGTATTAAAACCTCTAGTACAATTTCCACATAGTGGGAGTAAATGTATTACATTCACAAGACTACAAAAAAAAGAGAAGGGGAATTCACTACTCATCAATAACACATAGCTTGGTGAGAACGTCTTCCAGCTGTGCAGTTGAGCACTCAATTCTCAGTCTGGCTCGGCGTTCAGCTTCCAGGGGTAGCTTTTCAGCATCCTTAAGATGCGCCAGAGCCTGCCAATTTTTCTCTAGTTTTTTCAGTGCACCCTCTAGAGCAGCAGAGGTTCGTATGACCTCATCAGTCTCCTTACAGATCTTCTCTCTCTCTCCTTGCGAGTAGCTTGGAGCTCAGTCCCCAGAGATGTCAGCCTGGCTTGGAGCTGGAGGAGCTGTTCGTTAATTTCGGTCATAACACGAATATTGGTCTCCTCGCGAGTCAAGCAAATATCTCCCTCTCGGCTCAGCTTGTCATATTTAAGGGACAGCTTCTGGAGGTCCTTCTCCAAAGTGGGCTTGGTCGTCTCTTAAACAGCCTTCACCTTTTCTACTGCTTTTACAAGGATAGCATGCTCCTTCTCTACCGCAGCAACTTAGCGCAGTTTTTGCAACTGAATTAGGCACTGATTAGCCTCTGCCAGCTTGTGCTCCAGAAGGACGACCACCCCTTCTCCACCGAAAAGCGTCTTCAGCAGGTCAATCTGGCCTTGGGTACAGTGACGGCCACGGCAAATAAAGTCCCTCTCCTTGAAGTAGCTTCAACCCCTCGTTTTAGATGATGGTAGAAGCTCTCAACTATATCCCTCGACAATTCGTCTAAATTCTCGAAAGACGACAGTGTCGAAGGAACATTAGCCAAGAAACTTGAAGATGTGTGAGAAGAAGGCATAGTGGAGCTTGACGACCCTGTCAAAAGGGAAACAAACTACGAGCGACGAGACTCCCGCACAGCAGCAATCTTCTCTTCCGTAGCACGAAGAAGCTGAAGACTAGGCAGAGTGGAGATTCAATCTCCGGAGAAGAGACAGCTTCAATCAACCCTGTATCTACTGATGCAGGTATAGGAATCACTGCCTTTACCATTGGTACTTCTGGTATAAGCGACTCTGAACTCGGCTCGGCAGGGTTCTCTTCGATTTCAAGGAGGGGAGGTCCATTTCTTCTCTTCGGCACGAGGTCCGCCCTGACATCGTCTGCCATCTCCTCCTCCGTGGTCACATCCACCATCGGTAGTGGAGAGGTAGGTCCTGTAGGTCCAGAATAACCAACAATCAGCTTGACTCGAAGGATATGAAGAAAGAGCGAATAAGCCTCCTTGCCGGTAAGAATATGACATAGCTTACTAAGGGAGGATGGTGAAGACCGCGGCTCGCTCTGGACAGTCATAATTCCTTCCAATGCCCCTATATCTGCAACATCCGAATCAGCTGCATCTGTCACTCCAGTCCCGGTTAACCCGAAAAGAGGTGTAGCTGGGTCGGTTGCGACCAACTGAGACCCTGTAGCCTCGATATTTGATTCTGTAAGGCTTGCACCTTCTTCGACCAGAGTGCCGTAACTGGAGGAATCTCGAAAGCTGTATTGGGCTCTGGGGCGTTTATCTGTTCCAAAGCCTGCTCAAAGGAAAAAGAGAGAAACAATAAGGTAAAATCCCAAAAGTAACATGGTGGTCGGCTTGAATGAAACTTACCTCCAGGAGGGTTTCGGCATCATTGCCCTCTCCTGCGAGGTCAGAACCTCGATTCCTAAACGCAACCCATTTTTGAGAACGAGGCCTAGTAGCAACGGAAGGCCCGCGCTTACTTCGCTTAGGCAAAGGACTCGGCACAGGGGAAGGCAAGCGCATCACCAGAGTACTTGTAGGGGACAACAGATTATTGTATTCATCCTCTTCTTTCGTATCAATAAAATCAGAGTCAGAGACTTCAACGGCCTTCGCCTTCCCTGCCCTATTCCTCTTTTTGGACTCCTCGCACTTTTCTGCCAGCTTAGTACCGATTATAAAACTAGTACTCGCATTGAAGTCATAGGAAGGCCCATTCATAGAGATGTGTTGGAGGGCTGCCATATACGAGATGCGCACCAAGCCTCCGGTATCGAAAAAAGAAATTTTTTTGAGTACAGACAACACTGTAATAATGCCAGGTTCGGATACCATCTAGGACGTCGCCCTCATAACCCAAGCAGGGACTCGGGTTGTCCAAAAAAATTGGTAGTACCCGAATTATCTGGAGTGCTGGCTGGGCAAGTAAGGTTTCAAGAAGGCAATGTTACGATTGTGGTACACCAGATGTGCAGGACGGATATTCTGCAACCAGCGGAACATCTTTTCGGATAGAATCTGGGCACGATACTGCCATCAAGATAAAGATGCCTCATTTTCTCATCAGTAAAAGACGGGACAGACACAAAGAAGGAGTAGTTGTCCACCCGCGCGAGCGCAACACGACATTTGAACATGGTCGAACAGGTCCAAGTCATATCATGATACTGATAAATGAATGCATCGTTAATCGTCGCGTTCCCCTCAGGGCCAGGTCGCATCAGAGAGGGGCAGTGCATTAGCAGCCACCCTATCAGATAGTGGTAGGGTATCTCAATTCGGTTGAAATTCTTCATAATGTCACTTGCTATGGTTCTGGCTGTAAAGATACAAAGGCCCTGATGGATGCTGTACACCATGGCTGGGAGTAGAGCTAGCCTGCTCCGAAAACTAACTTTGTTGGCACATTGGTCATATGGTCAACCTGATTTTAATAATTGATTAAACTCTGTCAGGATATACAAAGCTAGTCGGGACATCTCGGACTCTTGGACATGATCAAGAATGGCTATCCACTGAATTTAAGACCAAAGATCTGTTTGCCTACTCGAGTCTGTAATTCCTTATGCAATATATTTTTCATTTTATTTGAGTCTAGGAATTTGTTATACACCGAGTCGTACTGGCAAATAGGCTACCCTTAAATGAGTTCAAAATATTTTTAAAATGACCTCTCAAAAAGGTTTACAAAAAGGTTTTCAAAAAGGTTTTCAAAAATCACCAAAAAGTTTTTTAAAACCCTAACTAAACCCTGACTTAACCCTGACAGAACTCGGACCTAGTTCGGCCAGAGTTCGGCCAGAGTTCGGTTGGTGGCCGTTGTGATTTTGAATCCTTGTTACTTGGTCCTCCTGCAATTGCGGATTTGACCAAGATTTGCTCATAGAGTTCTGCCCGAATTCTGTCCGAATTCTGTCAGAAGTCTGCCTTTGGAACTCCTATAAATATAGAAGGATTTCGATCATTTCAACTCACTCATTCACTTTCAATTTTCTCTCTATCTAAAGCTTTCAGTCTTCTAAAAGAGTTTTCTAGAGCTTTCAATTTTAGATCCCAAGCCAATTACAATCCTCTAGTCGATTTGATAATGCGGTACGGTCTAGAAGTTTCTGAGAGATTGTAATCAGAAGGCTTGATTGAAGAATACCTCTTCACATTTGAAGTTGGACGAGTTCTTCGTATCAAAGCTCGCGTTGTAGAAGTTGCAAGGACTTCGTAAGAAAACTTACGGTTTTTTCAATAGTGGATTCAACTGGTAGCAAGAGTTCTATCGACTGGATTAGTCCTCAACAGAGAAAAACTAGTATACATCACTGTCTTTGCGTTTGCTCTCTTAACTCTGTCTTTACTTTATTTCAGTTGTGATTAATATTCTGTGATTATGCTGCTAATATTTTTTAATTAGTATTATTCTGCTGCCAACTCTATTCACCCCCCTCTAGAGTATTACGCTTTACTATTTCGTTCCTACAATTGGTATCAGAGCGGGTGTTACAGGTAAAGCAAAGGTAACAGTGCAATTATTTATTCATTTTAATTAACTGTTATATAGATCACAGCACAACACATGGCAACTGTAAATTCACAAGTAAAGATCAGGCCACAAACAGACCCCCACTGTTTGATGGTACGAACTATACCTATTGGAAAACACGGATGAGTTTCTTCTTGAAATTACTTGACTTTGATTTATGGTCCATTGTTCTTGGTGGCTATCAAAAGCCACCTCGTATAAATGTTGATGGAGTTTTAGTTGAAAAACCCCATAGCAGATATACAGAGGAAGAAAAGAAAAGGGCCAGTCTTGACGCACGTTCCATTAATGCTCTTTTTGTGCTTTAGACAGAACTAAATTTAATAGGGTGTCTATCTGCACAACGGCTAATAAAGTGTGGAAGCTACTTGAAGTCACATATGAAGGCACGACTCAAGTCAAAGAATCTAAAGTCAGCAGACTTACTCAAGAGTACGAGGCATTCAAGATGAAGCCCAACGAAACAGTTACACAAATGTTCGAAAGATTATTGGATATTGTAAATCCTTTGTCCTCCTTAGGCAAAGATTACAGTAACCATGAAAAGATTCGCAAACTCCTGCGAGCTCTCACCAAGAACTGGATTCCGAAGGCTACTGCAATCATTGAAGGGAACGATCTCACAACTATGTCCTTCGAAGTACTCATGGGTAAACTACTCACTCATGAACTGGAGCTACAAGATTTTTAAGAACCTGCACCAAAGGAGAAGACGATCGCTTTCAAGGCTCAGCACAGAAAAGCTGCTGAAGGTGATTCAGACAACAGTGGATCTGACGCTGAAGATCAAGCACTCCTAGCAAGGAAGTTCAAAAGATTCATGAGACATGAGAAGGGAGTCAAAGAAAACAACAGCAACAACTGGTATCAAGAAGATGCTGTCTGCTATGGCTGCAAGAAGAAGGAAGACATGAAGAAGGATTGTCCCACAAACTCATCATCAAGCAAGAAGAGCAACAGGTATGAAAAAGGGAACCTGAAGAAATCAACATCTAGGAGATATGCCAATACCAGTATATGGCATGAAAGTGAAGCCAACGACTCAGAAGACGAACAATCAGAAGATGCTGCAAACGTATGCTTTATGGCATCCGATCAGGTACCTACTGAACCTGTAGTTGATACTTATGATGACTTCACTTTTGAGCAATTAGGAGATGCCTTCAGTGACCTGATGACTGATTACAGGAAATTGCGTAGCAAGTATCAGACCTCTAAGAAGGTACTCAAAGAGTACAAAGGTGAAATAGGTAGACTTACCGACCTACTAGCTGAGGTTAGAAATAATGTTAGTAAGTCTGGTGAGCTTTCTTCAACAAAGCTCTTATTATACGAGACTACCAAGTCATCTGAAGAGAAAGACAAAAATATTGACCAACTCAAGGAAGAACTTTCTTTCGAGAAGAAAAGTCTTAGATGTGCACAAAACAGAATGGAATCACTCAATTCTGATTATACTAAGTTGTATGACACTTCCAAAAGATTGGAAATTAGGTTAGGAAAACAGCCTGAGCCTGCTGCTTCCTACCCTAACACGTGTCACTTACCAAAAAATTAGAACATTCCCAAGCCAAACACTGTCAGACCTAACCCCATCAAACCTTTACCCCAAAAGGTTAAGCCCAAACAGGATTATAGGTATGCTTTCTTCTATACTAGAAAACCTAAACCTACCAAGCATGCACACCACTCAGCTTTCAACACTCGACATGCACAATGTCATTATTGTGGCCTCATTGGTCATATTTCATCTGTATGTAGAATGAGAAAGCTTGTTGATTTAAATGTTTATGCTTGGATACCAAAAGCTAACAATTCAGGACCCTACAAGAAATGGGTACCAAAAGTTTCATCTGTAAACTGTTTTGTAGGTGGAACACCCTTCACATGCTATAAGCAAATGGATCCTCGACAGCGGTTGCTCACGGCATATGACCGGTGACGCTTCTCTATTTGCAACACTGTCGAAGAAAAAAAAGGAAGGCTATGTCTCCTTCGGTAATAACTTGAAAGGATATATTATTGGTATCGGTGATGTTGGTAAGTCTTCCTATCCTATGATTAAGGATGTCTGTCTGGTTACCGAGTTGAAACATAATCTACTCAGCATAAGTCATCTAGCTGACCATGGTTATGGCATCAACTTTGGCAAAGACAAATGTACTATAGTTGATAGCTCAACTGGTAGTATTATCTTTGAAGGTATCAGGGAAGACAATATATATGTTTTCTATTTGTTAGAAGAAACTAACATTTCAGGTAGATGCTTAATGGCCAAGAGTGATGAGAGTCATCTGTGGCATATGAGACTCGGTCACGCTAATATGGATACGATCTCAAGATTATCCACAAAGAAGCTAGTACGCGGTTTACCGGACATTACATTCAAGAAGGACTCGGTATGCAGCCAATGTAAAAATAACAAAGCTACCAGATCCACATTCAAGTTAGTAAATACAGTATGTACTACTAGACCTCTACAATTGCTTCATATGGACTTATTTGGTCCTAGCAGAGTTGCTAGCCTCGGAGGTAAACTTTATGCTTTCGTAATTGTAGATGATTTATCTAGATACACGTGGGTATATTTCTTGACACGCAAGAATGATGCATTATCCGAATTTGTCACCTTTTGTAAGAAAGTGCAGAATGAAAAAGGTTACATGATCACTCGTATTAGAAGCGATCATGGAGGCAAATTCGAGAATGTTGATTTTGAACAATTTTGTGACACATACGGTTTTATACACGAGTTCTCCTGTCCTAGGACTCCACAACAAAATGGAGTTGTGGAACGTAAGAACAGAACTCTAACCGAAATGGCCAGAGTAATGTTAAACCAGTTTAGTCTAGCCAAGTATTTTTGGGCTGCAGCTGTCAATACAGCTTGCTTTGTTCTCAATAGAGTTCTAATTCGACCCAAATCGAAGAATACTCCATTTGAGTTATGGTTTGATAGAATTCCATCTGTTTCATACTTTAGAATATTTGGTTGTAAATATTTTATTCTTAATACAAAAGACAATTTGGAAAAATTTGATGAAAAGTCCGATGAAGGTATATTTTTAGGTTATGCGGCCAAGAGCAAAGGATACAGAGTCTTCAACAAACGAACCATGATTATCGAAGAGTCAATCAACGTCACTTTTGATGAACTGAATCAAATGACTATCGATGACAGTGATGAAGATCTGACTGCATCAAGCTCAACATCAGCTGTTCCTCAACCAGGCTCTGCACTAGCTGAACCTCCCAGAGAAGATCCAGGAACCAGCTATCTTCAGAATCTACCGAAAAGGTTGAAATTTACAGCTGATCATCCAAAAGATTTGGTAATTGGTGATATTACCAAAGGAGTAAGTACTCGTACATCCAGTAGAGATATTGTTTCTAGTGTTGCATTTATTTCACAACTAGAACCCAAAACTATTGATGAAGCATGTAGTGATAGCTTTTGGATAGATGCTATGCAAGAGGAATTAAACCAATTTGAACAAAATCAAGTTTGGAACTTGTTCCCAGGCCTATTGATCATCCGGTCATTCGCACCCGTTGGGTATTCCGAAATAAACTAAATGAGAATGGTTTAGTGACTCGTAATAAGGCTCGACTCGTAGCTCAAGGATACAATCAAGAAGAAGATATCGACTACGATGAGACTTATGCCCTAGTTGCGAGATTAGAATCCATTTGTATGTTATGTGCATTTGCATGTTTTCATGATTTCAAACTATTTCAAATGGATGTCAAGAGTGCTTTTTTAAATGGTTTTATAAAAGAAGAAGTTTTTGTAGCACAACCTCCAGGTTTCACGGATTTCAAAAACCCTGATTATGTTTTCAAGTTGAAGAAAGCCTTATACGGTTTAAAACAAGCCCCTCGTGCTTGGTATGATCGTCTAACCTCTTTTCTACTTGACAACAGTTTTTCAAAAGGCAAGGTTGACACTACACTGTTTATTAAGTCTTTTAATGGCAAACTTCTTTTAATTCAAATATATGTTGATGATATTATATTTGGATCTACTGATGAATCTCTGTGTCAAGAATTTTCTAAGTGTATGCAGAATGAGTTTGAGATGAGCATAATGGGAGAGCTGAAATTCTTTCTCGGATTACAAATCAAACAAACTGATAATGGGACATTTATAAATCAAGCCAAGTACACAAAAGACCTGCTAAAGAAGTTTGATCTGGACAATGTCAAACCTATTGGCACTCTAATGGCAACTTCAACAAAGCTTGATTCAGATGAACAAGGCAAGCCAGTCGACACACGTAAGTATCGAGGTATGATTGGTAGTTTACTTTATTTAACTGCTAGTCGTCCAGATATAATGTTTAGTGTTTGCCTGTGTGCACATTTTCAAGCTAACCCAAAGGAATCACATCTATCCGCAGTTAAGCTTATCTTTCGATACCTTAAGGGCGCTTCTTCTGTTGGCTTGTGGTATCCCAAAACTAAGTCCTTTGACCTTATTGGTTATTTGGATACAGATTTTGCCGGATGCAAAGTTGATAGAAAAAGTACCAGTGGCACATGTCATTTCTTAGGCAAGGCTTTAGTCTCATGGTTTAGTAAAAAGCAAAATTTTGTAGCCCTATCAATAACAGAGGCTGAGTACATCGCCGTAGGACGTTATTGTGCTCAGATTTTATGGATGAAATAAATCCTAGAAGACTGATTTATTTTTCACACATATTCCCATTTTTGTGATAACACGAACACTATTAATTTGACTAAGAATCCAGTATGTCACTCTCGTACTAAACATATCGAGATTCGACATCACTTTCTTAGAGATCATCATCAAAATGGAGATATAAACATTGTGTACATAGATACTGAAAATCAACTAGCTGACATCTTCACTAAACCTCTAGCGGAAGATCGTTTCAATTATTTACGTCGAAAATTAGGAATTTTGGACGTCAATAATATTAATTAATTTTGTTTTATGATTATATATCATTATGCAAAAATTGTGTTAGAGACAAGCCAATAAAGAGTCTGTCTGTCACCACAACTACGGTTGAAGCAAAACGGTACTTAAGAGTTCTCCCGGTGAACCTCTGCCAGCTGGGACAGTACTCCTACAGCTAATCTGAAACAGTCGCTATGTAACGATATTTAATCTATAAAATAAGATTAATTATGTTACTTGAAGTTGAAATGACTAATCTTTGAATTAAATATTTGAAATGAGACAATGAAAAAGAATGACAAAAATCAACTATAAAGAACCCTAGGCGAATTCGGCCAGAGCTCTGACCGAATTCGGCACGAGTTCGGTTGAGGGTGTCAGGTTATATATACAGAACCCGAGCATCCCTTCTTCTTATTGCTTCCAAACTAATCACAACAGCAGCAGCAGCCGCGAAGGAGCCCCGAACCCTAGCTTTTTACCACCCTCCTTCTTCCAATCCAAGTGGTGAAATCAATCCAAAATTTGGATTCGTGTGGAGTTCATCGTTCTCTTCGATATACTTTGATTTCGGGAGGTATAACTCCATCTTTGTCCACTTTTCAATTAGTATATTTTTTGTACAAATGGCACCCTAAATTCAATCCTTCAAAGAGGAAGAAGACGAACCCTAGTGAGGAAGGGTCATCTTCGCATCCCATACGGATTCCCTCTTCTCGCCGGTCCAAACGAGCGACGGTACGTTCGACTGGTTTTTCTTTCAAACCCTAGACCAAGCCCTACTGTGGTATGGAGACTTCTCCATGAGATCCATATGCACAGGCGCTCCAGTCAAATGGACTGTATTTCTTGATCATCGTCATTTCTTTGAGGCATTAGGGTTACATCTTTTTGTTAAAATCTGCTTCCCTATAGCAACTAATGCCATTAGATTATTTTATTGTAATCTCATATTAAACTACTTTTGATGTGAGCACTCGTGTTGGAGGTATTGATATCAATTTCAATGATCACCTCTTAGCAGAGATCCTTGGTATCCCTAACGAAGGTGAACCGCTAGTTGACGTCACTGAATTTGACTTCCCCGAAGGCACGACACTCGCCAGTTTCAAAGCGAACTCTGTGCACCTGATAGAGTACGCTCTGGAAAGTTCAAGGCTAACAACCTGAACTTATTTAACTATGAATTGCATCGCATCATCTATTCCACTATCCTTCCAAAATCCACTTCAAAGGATGATGTGACTTCTCTTGAGCTGTCCGCCATATACCACATTCTTAAGGGGATTCAATTTTCTGCCCCTAAGACCATGATTCAGATGATGGGTCGTTGTCGTACAAGAGATAGAAATCTCTCTTATGCGATGATTCTCCATGCATCTTTCAGCGCTTCGATATAGATCTGTCGCCTTGTACTCAGGACCCTGAGCCCAAGTTTCTTCAGTTATCTCGTCGTAGCATGACTGCTTCAGCTCCACCTCCTGCTCCTCCTACTGTACCTCCTCCACCACCTCATCAGTATGCCATAACATTTGAGGGCATACATCAGCATTTATCTGCTTTGTACGTCTCGATGACGGACATGGCTCGCGAGCGTGAGTTCCGCGACGTCACCCGTTATCAGGCGCTTGCAAATTCCTTAGCTGATCTTCGTTTCGCCCAGACTGGTCATTCAGCCGGTTCTATCCCTAGAGATCCAGCTTTCTCTGGTTACCGCTGTGAGGATGAGGCTGTTCATACCTACTTCCAGCCCGGTAACGCCTATGATTGGTACCGTCCTGATCGTGCTCCACCTCGTGACTTTGTTAGTGAGTTCTATGCTGGCGCCCCTCCTTCATCCTTCTGGCGTTGGTACCTCTGGAGCTGGTACTTCTGGACATGCTGGTCGAGCTGCTGATGATGATAATGAGGATGATGATGAGGAGATATGACTATATGATTTTGAGTGATATTTTATTGTACACTTGGAAATGCTCCGACATTCCAAGTTATTATCAGTACTTTTTTATTATTATTAGCACTTTCTAGTTTGCTTCAGTACTCTTTTATTTTCATGGACATGTTTATTATGCCTCAGTTTAGTGGCATTCCAGTTTATTTCAGCACTTTGTTTCAGTTTCAGTTT